>JAKLMJ010000005.1:1166705-1642719 GCA_022813475.1 Pseudopyrenochaeta terrestris | reverse complement strand
CTAACCCTAACCCTAACCCTAACCCTAACCCTAACCCTAACCCTAACCCTAACCCTAACCCTAACCCTAACCCTAAATTCCTCTTATTTAACTACTTAGCTAAATTAAAAAAATATTAAAATACTACTTCTAATTAGTATATATAGACTTGCTAAATAACTAGAATCCTACTACTAGAATCTTATTAAATTCTAGCTATATACTCTTATACTATACTGGATTTAGCTTAGTTCTAGCTAGAATTTAATTAAATTCTATACTTCCTATTAGTTAGATACTTACTTAGATAACTCTTAAGACTCTCGAAATTCCTTTACTATTTATAAAGGCTAGTTAGAGTATTATATAAGTTATAATGCTTCTACTTTTATATGTTAGATTAGCTCTATAGTATAAGTAACTTTATATTTAAATTCTCCTTATTTAACTATTTAACTAAATTAAAAAAAAATCAAAATACTGCTTCTGACTAGTATATATAGACTTGCTAAATAACTGAAATCCTGCTACTGGAATCTTATTGAATTCTGGCTATGCACTCCTACACTATACTGGATTTAGCCTAGTCCCAGCTGGAATTCAATTGAATTCCATGCTTCCTACTAGTTAGGGACACTTGACAGCTCGAGCTGAGCGCGCAGGGACAGATTTAACGATACCTATAGCTGGCCTGAAGTTCAACGACGAATTAGTGATAGGGCACTGCACATAAGGTGCTCTGTTCTGTAGCACGGTCTACTATCTCCTAGGAAGATTGGAGAAAGTTCTCGGTCTGGATGGGAGACCTGGCAGTGGCCTGCTGTCGCCAAGCCAGTTGAATGTACTCTACGAGAAATTAGATAGAAGTGAAGGTCTGGCGCAGGCTGGAGGAATCATACGACCTACGGATGCTAGAAGACTATCTGCACAACTACTCCATTAGAACGACTAGCATCTCCTGAATGATAATGCGGTTCTCTTGGGTCTCCATCATCATCGCGGTATTGGTTGCTCCCTATGGCAATTCCGTTCCTGCTCGACACGAGACCAACATGCCCGTGCCAGAATGGCAACCAACATACTCGAAGGACTGTTGTTCTGGCCGCAATACCATAACTTCGTGGAACAATTTGAGTTTAACATTGTTTTGCAGTTCTGCTGCATACTGAATAAAGCGTCCAAATATGTCGAGATGTGTCTTGTGTTGCTTACTCCACTGCTCCAAGGAAGCGATGTCATCGAAGTAGCCTAGCCCGAACGTCTTTTCTGTGGGCTCCAAGGGATCCGCAGGATTGAGGACTTCCATGAACCGGTTGCTGAAGCATCCAAGATGGGCTCCTTCTTGGGTGAGAAAGTCCATGCCTTTCACGAGTACGGGATGCATGGTTCTCAGGTAGAGATCACGCTCATGAGAGTCTGTATCTGACCAATCTTGACCGGAACGAATCATGACAAGATTGTTTCTTCCCGGCACGCGGATCCTCCGCAACTTGGTGTCCCCACCACTGTATTCTCCTGGAAGAGAGTATTTATCTCCGACCAATGCGTCTGTCTGGGAGGCGGGCAGACGATCGCGCATGCTTCCCCAGTACACATGCTCCTGCAATGGACCGCTCATGCTTTCGCGCATATGCGCGATACCTTCTGCGGTGTCGTTGTCGGAGAAAACAGTCTCGAGTCTGTCCATCGATGGCGAGAATATCTCTTTGAACCAGCCGACCGCACATCCAGGCACTAACTCTTGCCAGAAGTCATCAAAGCCACTTTCGTCCATCCATCGATTCAGTTCAGTCCGGTTCTTCCAGTATGCGAGGGCTGCGACATTCTGGTAGTTCTCGTTGTCAAGGACTGATGCCAGATCCCAGTGCTGAGGTGTGGCGTCACCTAAATGCTGGTTCATGAAATCCAAAAGGCTGCTATGGCTTTCATCAGGGTACGGAGTTTGTGTTGGCCACTGGAAGCCTATGACTACCATGACCAGGCCATCCAAACGTCCTGGAAATCTTGCTGTGTATGCAGGGAAAGGCGGCTGATAGCCTTCTGGCAATTTGGACGAGAGGGTCCGTTCAGTCGCCAGATGCTCGGGAATGGCGGGCTCAAGGCCTTTCTCAGTAGACGACATTTGGCGAATGAAAGCTAGCTGATATCGTGCAATGTTTATAAGGAAGATGTTCCCAAGGCGGAGAAGTAGCTTCTAATTTCGATTCTGAAGATGCGAGTACTAAGATATAGCGTTCCAACGATTGTCGCCTCGCGTGGGGCGGGGCATAGCCGACACCATAAATGTGAAAGCGGGGCGGGCGGAAAGGTACCTTGAGCGAAACGACAAGGTACTTGGCTATCGTTATCAGCTCGAACAAGGTGAGTCTACTGCCGATACCTTCTAGGGCAAGTGTGCGGAAACGGAACTGCACCGCACTATACCATACAGCGAGCAGTGCATCATATGTGCAAGTGAAACTTTGATAAGATGGCGCGGAACAAGATGCCCATCTGGATGACTGCAACACCTTATCGCACAAACCCATTGGCGGAGGTAAAAAATACCAGAAGATCTGACTAACAGCAGAACAGATTCTAGCCATTGAGCTATTGACGTGTCATTATCTGCGAAACGCCGCTCTATCTATCGTAATATCAAGAAACTCTGTACACGGGTATTCCCCGCACCATCAACTCCCCGCTTATCGTGGGTGTGGACGGACCAAGGGAGTCAGCCAGCGAGGGAACATTTTGTGAGACGTGGAAATAACATAAAAGCCCGCAATTGGTATCGTATCACTGCTCAATATCGTCTCAATTGCATTTCAGAAACACCTTCACCTCCCACCATGTCGGATCTGACGCGACGTGTTCGCGTTGCGGTAACACAACATGAGCCCGCGTGGCTCAACCTTGGCGAAGCGGTCGAGAAGACTTGTGCCATCATCAAAGAGGCATCTGAGAAAGGCGCAAGCCTTGTGACTTTCCCGGAATGTTGGATCCCGGGTAAGTTCTGTACATCTGTTGAGTCGGCAAGCGCCATGCCAGGGAGGCGGCATGCTTGTGCTGATGTTTGAGATCACCACAGCTGATATGACCACTCGCTGCAGGTTATCCAGCCTGGATATGGCAAGCCTCACTGGACCCTACTCAAGAAATTATTGTGCTGCCAGCTAACAGTGTCAGGAGCCGGCCCATCGATTTTGATCTTGGCGTTAGATACGTGCAAAACAGCTTGAGCGTGGCGGGCCCAGAGTTCACGGTCATCAAAGCTGCTGCGGCGGAGCACAACATCGCAGTGTCCCTGGGCTTCTCGGAAAGAGATGGTGAGAGTGTCTACATCGCACAAGCCATGATTTCTGCTGCCGGACTTTTGACGATGAAACGGCGAAAGATGAAGCCTACCCACATGGAGCGAACCATTTTCGGTGATGCAACTGGCGGAGAGTGTCTAGCCCCTCCTGTCAGTGTTCCAGAGGTTGGAAAGGTCGGAAACCTTAGCTGCTGGGAGCATATCCAGCCCTTGCTCAAATTCTACACCTTTTCGCAAGGCGAGCAGATCCACGTAGCTGCATGGCCGCCTCTCGACTCTTTCACCGACGGCTCGCCTGGCTTCTACTCGATGACTGATGAAGGTTGCTTAACAGCTTCTCGGATGTACGCTATTGAAAGCCAAGCATTCGTGCTGCACTGCGCAACCCTTTTGACCAAGCCGGGGCTTGAGTTGATGGGCACTGTGGGTAGCCCGTTGATGGGCACCACCGCTGTTGGGCGGTCATCTGTCATCGGCCCAGATGGTCGCGTGCTAGCCACAACCAAGTCAGGCAACGAAGAACTCCTTATTGCAGATCTTGATCTTTCGCTGATCACGAAGACGAAGACTTTCGCTGACGCGGCGGGACATTGTACGTGTCCGACACTGAGGCCATCTTTACAATGCTGACTTTTGTGTAGACAGTAGACCCGATATGCTTTGGTTGGGCGCAGATCCTGCTGAAAGACCAGTCGTCCGCATTGCTGCACAGAACCCGTGATGTGTTACGTTGCACTATCTCATGTATCGGACGATGATATACCTTGTTCCGAAAGGACTCTTGCACTAGATATTGAATTTGGGCCTCAGGTCCCATTCTGCTGTTCCAATTTGCAAAAACGCGTCGTAAGCAGGGTCTCCTTCTCTCGTACTGCTTCGTTCAATGTATGAAACCTCGTCAGGCTCAATGTCGCTGGTTCGAGTTCATTACACAATGTCCTAGGATGTCCGCACGCCAAGAATGCTCTGTCTATGACCTGATAGGTTTGATATCAAAGCCCATCGGGCAATGACCTGAGTCTAGTATCCTAGATCACATGGTGGGAAAGTGTAATCTTGCCCACGATTAAGTTGAAGCGCATCGGACCAGTCTGCACATGGGACTGCGACGAAACAGAATGGATTTGACATTCCTTTCATGTTTGAGACACGATCTCCCAGAACTTCTCAGCAGGCAATACTGATCCAAAACCACAACACTCAGCATAAGAAGCCAAAGGTCCACGCAAATGCTCGAGCATATCCTTGAGATGCTGTTGAGAGCGAGCTTGTTCCTTCAAGGAAGCATAGATCTGAACCGGTGTTATGTATCCGTCGTTCACTTCAAGTGCTCGGCTGAAACCCAGTAGTCTATTTGTAAAGTCAGATTGATCGGAGAATGGTTCAATTTATCATGGATGCACCTTTCAATCTCGAAATGGGGCACGAAGCCGTACGTCGAGGCATGGTCATCAATGGTGCCAGGATGGCAATGGCCAAGACTGACGGTGCGGGCATAGACTGCTGCTGTCATCGTCATAGCATGATTGCTTGGACCACCTTGCTCGGAAGCTGCGTGGTCTGATTGGTGCGCAATGTGAGCTGGCAAGTTGACATGGTCGCGACAAGGCGTTTCGAGCGCCAAAATAAAATCCACAGCGTCCCATGCGTGCTCTGAGTCTCCTGAAGTAGACATTTCTGGTTTAGCTATGGTAGTTGAGTCAAGAGTCGGGGCGTAGGTGGGTTGGTATGACCGGACTGGCGTCACCGCCACGCGACCAGAACTGGCAGCCAAGCTATGCTTGCGGAGGACTATGGCATCCCCATAGCGGAAGCTTGTCTGCGAGTCCTCCCCCAGCGTGAAGTCTGGCTTCCACGTGGGGACTGCAGCACCACTATTGACCTTCTGGTCTAGCAGCATGCTCATCTGCGCATTCTCCTGGGACAGCTTGTCCTTCTGCAACATGACTGATGTGACGCTTTGCTGTAGATCTGCCATCTTACTTTCGAGCGACTTGACGTAATTGGTCTCGCGTTCTCGGAATCGTATATTGTGCCGTCAGCATGGCAAGCAGGATCTTCAGGCACAGTAGCGGGCCTTACTTTTGTGCGTTGTAGACTTGCTCCCTTCGGCTGCTGACGACCTTGTGGATGCCCTGACGTGCGGAGGTAAGATAACGTTTCAATAGGTTGTCCTGCTGTCTTTCATCCATCGTCAGCGACAGTCATTGACATGATTCCTTGCATATAGGAATGGAATACACTTGATCTAAGTGCTTTGGCCCGCTGACTTCCCCGCTAGTGGTTGTGGTGGGTGCAGAATGGGGATGCCCATGCGAGGTCATAGCTGGCCAGCAAGGTCGTGTGGACTGAGACGTCCACAGGTGAAAGGGGTATGATCGTGCGATATCGTGACCTGCACTGCCGGAGCTCGAACAGCGCCTACTTGGACATATCACGTACTGCCAGCTGCATCCGGCAAGATCCACGAATACGCGGCTGAGCAGGTCTCAGCCCACGGCGACGCACGTTGCTTCCCGATGGATAAGCTTTCCAAATGATTCCAAAGTCCCACAATTTAAGCCTTCTGAACCGTCCCCACACCCGGATCTCGGACTGCATGGCTTTGTCAGCGCCAGAGCTCCGACTTCAGCTCTTCCATCACAGCGCTGTGTTCGAGACAAGCTTCGCAATTGATTCCTCATGGTCGTATGGTCTATTGACATGATGCCATATCGAGGCTGTGATTCCCACTATAGCTAGTCAATCTCCACCGCGAACGGATATGGCAGCCGGAGCAAGGCGGATGGCGGGATGTCTCTATCGCTGACATTGATATATAGCTTGAGTGTGACCTCAGGTGAAGTCACTTTCTTTGTGCTACACATCTTACAACTTGTAACAGTCGGAACACACACATCTTCCTCAAGCTTACTATACTTGCCCTGCAACTAAGCATAACGACAATGCTCTTGATGTACCACCTCTCGCTCTTGGCGTCCATCGCCTCTGCCCTTCCAGGCCAATGGCCACGCCCTGGACCTCCAGGCTCCCATACTGCATCGGCGGCATACTTCCTGGAGAACAATCCCAATGGAAGCAACATTGTCTCGCTCCAGATCGGGACTGATGGCCACCTGTCTGACCCCACCCGCACTCCCACCGGTGGTGTGGGATCACTGATGGTCAATGCTACGGGCTTCCAAAACACCGCAGACACACTTGGATCGCAAGGCTCCGTTGTTGTCAGCGGCAACTACTTATTCGCCGTCAACGCCGGTAGCAACACCCTCTCCATGTTCGAGATCGATGAGTGGGACCCCTGCCACCCGCGTCTGATCGGATCACCAGTCGATACACTTGGGCAATTCCCAATCTCGGTGGACTACTCTCCCAAGCTGCGACAAGCTTGCGTCCTCAACGGCGGTGCTGTTGCGGGAGTGGCTTGCTTTTCTGTTGACCCGCAGAGAGGTCTCGTTCCTTCAGGATCGTTGCGTGCGCTTCCCAGCAGCGTCATTGATGAGACCACCCCGCCATCGGGACCACCAAGCTCGGCTGCCCAGGTCCTTTTCAATCCGAGTTCTACAGCGCTCTTTGCAACCATCAAAGGCAACGCAGGCTCCACACCAGCCAAGCTTGGCTCTTTTGCGGCTTGGCCAGTGGAACAAGACGGAATTATCTCGCACGAGAGTCCAGTCGTGACGCAGGTCTCAGACATCTTTATGAACTTTGGTTTCACCTTCATCGAGGATCACAGAATCTTCCTCAGCGATCCATCCTTCGGCGCATCAATCCTCACGGTTCAAGAGAACCTCACGATCGTCGAAGATATCCATGTGGTCATCCCTGGTCAAGTGGCAGTATGTTGGACGCAATACTGGCAGAGTGCTGACACGCTTTACGCTATCGATGCAGGGACGCACAACTTGCATACACTGAGTGCGACCACTGGAGCGCTCGAAAGTCCAATCATTGTGTCTGCATCTGCGACGTCTGCAAACATCACCGGCTTATTTGATAGTGCTATCAAAGATGGTCTTATGTATTCATTAACTGATCTCAATGGTATCAGCGTCACCGACCTGTCGGAGAAAGCACTGGTGCAGTACCTCGATTTGGAAGACTTCGGAGAGAGGCAGTACTACATGGGCATGGCTACCTGGCCGTCGTGGTAGAGAGAGGATCGTCTCGTAGGCCAACAGTCTCCCACGATGATCCAAAAACACGATGTTCAAAGGCATCTCATAGAAGAGGCAATAGCAGTCGGAATCCACACTCCAGTTCTTCATATCATGGTTCTTTGCAATGATTGCGCTATCCTTTGTTACTATCTCTACGGACATGGAAACTTGTGATTGTATTCAAACGGTACCGCAGTCGTACTTCTAAGGTATCTAGAGCCTCCTGCCATGATGTCAGTTTGCAGAGCCAACAAAATAAGGTCAGAGTTTTTGGGAATCAAGTTGGAAGGTTCCAGCTCACTCCATACATGGCTCACTACATGTATCTCAACATCACGTAACAATCGCCCATCATGCCCAAGGCCATCACGACCCATCCTCCGTCACCTTACTCATGCACAACCCCGACTGCTGCTTTGCCAAGCCGAAAAAGATCCACGCACCCCATAGCTGCGCACTACTGAAAAGCGCATGCAGAAGCGGCGTCGCGATCTTGAGTGATAACGACCATTCTTGCCAAAGCAAGCCAAACAGAACCATCATAACGATCGTCTCGACCAGCGTGCCCAAAAGTTCCAACCACACGGTAGCATAGAACAGTTTGGCAAGAAGCCTGTGCTTGCCATGATGCGTGCGGTAGTAAATCATCGCAATGTGTGGCCATAATTCCGCTACCA
Organism: Pseudopyrenochaeta terrestris; assembly: GCA_022813475.1. Lineage (NCBI taxonomy): Eukaryota > Fungi > Ascomycota > Dothideomycetes > Pleosporales > Pseudopyrenochaetaceae > Pseudopyrenochaeta > Pseudopyrenochaeta terrestris. The sequence goes on along the minus strand of JAKLMJ010000005.1, from coordinate 1,634,608 downwards.
CGTCAAATGCCCCTAGGATGATTGCGTTAGATGCTGTCTTCAAAGTCGAGGCGAATTCTGTCCACTTACCCCAGAGGAAACACAACAAGATCTCCCACAAGCCGTCGCGCTTGTGCTTCGGATCAAAGCTCATGGCAAGGGCTGATTGTGCGATGACAATAGCTCCAACGTGGTGCGCGCAACTGATTGGGGAGATCTCGTCTCGGAACAGCAACTCAAATAAGTACATGGCGGTGAAGATTTGCGTAGAGATCACAAGCATATCCCCTGCTGTGACTTTGCTTCCCGGAGACAAAGGTGAGCTGGGCGTCGCTCTGCCCGAGAGGATTGCGAACAGCGGGTAGATAGCAGTCGAGAGAAGGACGATTTTGAGCGCTGCCGCCATGTGGTGGTTGGTGAAAGAACGCCGCTGCATGCTAGTCATCTTTGCCAGGGATGTTGGTGAGTAGGCACGAGGTAAGATGATGTTCTGCAGGAGATAGAAACGTGCTAGTGCGACTATCGTTGTGGTGATGGTAAGGACCAAACCGCCATACGGCATGAGATTTGATATGGAGTTGTGGGTCGAGAACATGACATTGTTTGCATTGCAGCTTTCCCTGGAGTCGACACTCTTCAATGTTGAGAGGCCCATGGTTGATCCTTCCGTGGGCATGACGAATTGGAGGTGGCCCTTGTGAGATGGGAGCCTCCGTAATGTTGTTTGATCTGCAAAGCGATCCTTTGACAAGAGGTTTGTTTCGATTGGGGAGGGTCGTTCGAACAATAGGTAGTCTGAGAGAGGCCCAGGCGGAGGATATCTAGCCCGCGCAATAGATGCCACTAGAGGACGCGTATGCTCTGAGGCTCATGAATTAAGCGATGCCTGAGAAGCCGAGGAGGCTTGATAACTCTTGTGTCATTTAGCCACTGTGGTTTTCGGACAGCCCGGTGGTCCGAGCATCTTTGCCGGTACCTTGGACTACATTCATACTTCAGAGGCCGGGCTGGGCTAGCTCTAGACCCTCTCCGTGCAGGATAATTGCATTCTTCCTTTCTCCCTGTGCATATCGATTGCTGGCACTGAAAACAATCCTGGGTGGAACGTGCCCGCAAGGCGACTGGTAAGAAGATGTACTCTCTCCTTTAGTCTGCATAGCTGTGCTAGTGCCTACACGGAAGCTTAGTTACGATTGCAGAAGGCAAGCCTCATGGTACATCTATTGGAGCATATGCTGGTCGTAGGCCTTGGCTTCTGCGTTGGCTGCGTTCAACTAATTTCCGAGTCCAACATTACAGTTTATACGGTTGGCTAAACATAGCGAACGTCGTAGCTGCAACCAATTGACAAGCAGATATTGTCAGATAACAGCTATACGGGCCTTGCAATTAAAGGCGTACACGCGGCAGCGCCATCTCTCGTATCCGCCAGGGCTGAGCGCAATTCCGACAGCACGGCCGTGATTGGCTCAATGTGCGAGCATGCGGAGAGCAAAGCTTGGCTTCTAGTAACGTTAGCCATTGTTGCACACGAACTTTTGATCAAATGCCACCGCTCTGCATACACGGGCTTCAACGTGTAACAACATATCGTGATGGCGTCTGCATTTCCTTCACGCACCGTCAAGCGATTGGTATTGTGCACGAGAGATGCTCCGCTCATGCTCGAGCGAACATCTTCAACGTTCAGAGTTCAAAGGAGATCATGAAACATCACACAACACGATTAATGCTCCCCCAAACTTCTCACAAGTAAGGTCGTCCAGATCATTAGGTGAGATATCGTTAGGGTGGCAGAATGTATGCGCTATAGTTGGCACATCCTCCCCTTCCCTCTGAGCCTCAGATTTGAAGACTCTCGTACCACAGACCAATGATACTGCACCAAAATCAAAGTAAGCTTTCGTAAGACAGACAAGCAAGCCACAAACCTTGAGTGAGATACGGACTTTTGACCAGCTATGCATGCTGCGTGTTTTGTCTCACTTCTGATGATACCACTATTATATCTTCTCGCTAACGTAGCTCCGCGCCATGCTGAGGATTCACGACCATCTAGGTGGCCGCATTGCGCGTCAACATGACTACGCCTCTGGCCACGTCACCTAGTGATGTCCAAAGTGCAAGGCCTGGACATCTTCCACCAAAGAGGTGGGTAGGCAGGATGCAGTGGGCAGACGATTACAGCCTAGGACAAAAATGATTGCAGGAAGTGAATGTCTGGTTATATAAGAAGCGTGGTCTCGTTCACAGCTCAAACCTTTCTCATCACCATCCTCCAACAGCCCGCCACTACATCGTTATCAAATCGACCTCGACATACGAAATGCAATTCTTTGGTATCTTCACCCTGGGCATGGCAGCTCTTGCCGCTGCTACCACCTCCAGCCAGCATTCTGGTTCCGCAACCAGCACCTCCGTTTCCAAGACAGGACATGCCAAAGCTGCGAAGACAACTTCGACTGTCGCAGCGACTACAAGTGCCAAAAGCTCTACGAGCTCAGAGGGTGCCGCCGCAGCCACCGGAATTCCGGTCCTTGCCGCTGGAGGCGCATTGGGTGCCGCCGTGTTGGGCTTCCTTGCGTAGTTGCGCGGAGAAGGCCGCATATCGGAGTCAGTATACACCTATAAGTCAACAATTTACTTTGCTGACCAGTTCAATAAAGTACTAAGCTAATAATCTGTTTTGGAAAGACTGAACAGGGGCCGACAAGTCTTTCAGCGTCTACGTCAGTACAAGAGTCTAGAGATGGGATGATACTGCGATTTCCGGATAGTAGATCCTAAGTAGTATAGATTGGTTGAATGATCGATTTCATTAGCCTATTCACAGTGATCGTGTGAGCCTCCGGTCTTTCTATCTTCTAATCCTGTTGTCTCTCGCTCGTTCGCTTCTGACATACTCTGCTTTGTTCATTCCAACCTCCCATAGTCTCCTGCGAGGCGCTGGAGGCGGTTTTTGCTCATTGTGCTTCTTGAAGTAGACCGAACCTCATCCACCCTCAGTCTCAGACTGCTACAATCGAGCCTTAGACCCACGAGGAAACTATCGCCAAAGCTTGATGCGTGATTTGATCGGATGTATGGTACGGAGTTAGATGTTTAGCTTCTGTTACCAATCCTCGATCTCCTTTCTTATACGCTGCGGATCATCTTCCTGAACGAAATGACCGGCTTCTCCCAGATCGACACTACGAACGTTTGTCGTGCGGCCCGAATACCAGCGCATTTCGTCGGGATTGACCAATGGAGCGTCTTCGTAATTGGACATAAGCTTCGGAACATGAGTGGTAATCGACCACTGCTCGTATCGTGTGGCGATATCAAAACCGTCGCTCGACTGGCTAGCAATGAGGATCTATATTGTTCACATGCGAATGTCTTCGCGTGCACAAGGCTCCGGGATGGACTGGCGGCAATGGACCAAGTCGGCTTCAGACAGACCACACTTGGCACCATTGACTATCATCGTCCCCATGATCAGATCTCCTTCAACGATCAGCTGGCGACCTTTCTTTAGTTCTCGGAACGTTTACCAAGGACTTCTCGTCGATTCGTTGCCAAAGTCTTTCCACTCGAGGAATGGGCGAACAAATTCCATAAGCGCGACAGCGCACATTCTCTCGGCATCTTGTACTGCCCAGTGCAAACTCAAAGCAGTATCCAGGTCGTGAGCAGTCACCAAGACAGGGCCACCGGGTATCACAGCATTGATGAAAGCCGAAAGGAACATGTAATGGTGCGTGAACATGTAGGAGATGTGTTTCGGCTTTGCAGACTGGCCCATAAAAGGGGGTCTGGGGCAACGCATCAGAAGTTCGATTAGTGCGGACATAGTTGGACGAAGTGTTGCCGTAAAAGAATAATAGCACAGGCCTGGATCTCTTGATTGACTGATCAGTGTCGATGTAGTTCGTCTTCGAGTCAGCGATGTCGAGATATTGTAGGGCGAATGGGAACTCTGCAGACACGTTTGTCTCTCGTGCGGTAGCTCTAACTATGACTGAGTAATGTATGAAGGTTTGATGATACTGTTAGCTGGTCATAGCAAGCCGAATACAAGTATATGTATAAGTGGAGTCCTACAGCGAGGCATTGCTTTCAGTGAATCATGCGATACATCTGACTCTTTTCCCGAAAAGTCGGTTCTTTGGTCATGGCATTTACCAAGGACTGACAGACCACGAGGCGCAACGTGCAGATCAAGGACACGTCCTAGGGATGATTACATACCACGCATTAGTGGGCGAACCTCAATTTGATTCCACATCTGACAACCTAAATCCACGGGTGGAACTTCTTCCCCACGGGCGATCTCCATTGCAAGTCCACACTTGTATATAGTTTCACCCATGGAAAGCACCGACTTCCTTGCTAGAAACATGCAGAGGAACGCCACCCACAGTATTGATTTACAAGGGTGGCGATCGCGTTCGGACTTTCAGGGATGTGACAGACCGAATATGTTCGAAGACGGCGGACACAATGTCTTCTCCAGTACAACCAGATAACAAGTCGCACTCACCACTCCACGGTTGCTGGACACCTGAACGCTTACAAAGAAGTTCTCGGCGCCGTAAGCTGGAAAATCACAAGCATCGATAGTGAGAGTCTGCTTGCGCAGTCTAAGGCCGATATGGCTTCGGGAGACTTCCACCGGGGTGACGTGGGTCTTGTTATAGCAGTATGCACAGAATATGGCAACCAGAATCAGTTCTCGAGAGTTGCACTTCTGGTTAACAAGGGAGCTTGAGCTGCCTTCCGGCGGTCTGGTAGAGACTATGCTCGCCAGTCTGTCTGTATTAAACCTGTGGATGCTAAGATCTTTGGTTCAGTAAGCAATCGGAAGTGCAAGAGAAGCCAAGTAGGCATATCGGCAAACCGGCTGACCGACAGACCCAGGTAGCACCCACAGGCATGCAGCTAGCGGAGAGCGCGCTACCACACTAGATTTACATACTCCATGCGATCACCTCTGGCTGGACTAAGACCTGACTATCATGATCTCGCGTTTCTGAAGAGTGGGACCAGTAACATCGCAAACCTTGCCAGGGAGTCCAATGTGCGTCTTCGTCTGGCCGTCCGCGCTTACAGACGATGCTCGCCAAATTCGTGAACTTCACGCATGGAATGTTGACCCGACGCAACAGCTGGCATGATGGGAGTCTGATGGCATGAAATGCTAGGCTTGGCACGGAAGTAATATGTAGATTCAGTGCCCTATCTTGCGATCCTCGAGTGGGTGGTCGAAAATCTTTCCAGGGTTCATGATCCAATGCGGGTCAAGCGACGACTTCAACCGCTTCATCACATCGACTGTCTCTAGCCCAAGCTCCTCAACTAGTTGGCCTTTCTTTCCAATGCCAATGGCATGTTCGCCGGTACAAGTTCCTTCCATCTCTAATGCTCTCGTCACCATCCGCTTAACACAACCCTCTACTTTCTTACGCTCCTCAGGATTACTGGCGTCATACATAATGCTTTCGTGGAAGTTTCCATCTCCGATATGACCAAGAATTGATGCGAAGAGACCCATCTCGTCCATTTCTTGCTTGCTGATTTCGATTATGTCTGGCAGTCGGGACAGTGGTACTGCCACATCTGTAGCCCACACTTCCTCTCTCCCCTTACGGAGAGCGAGCATAGACCATAAAGCTTGCTTTCGAGCTGACCACAGGTCATGCTGCTCTTCAAGAGTCGTTGCGAACTCAACTTTGCCGCCTTTGTTGCGTGTTGTGATAGCTTCAACCATATTGATAGCCTCACTTACACTACCTTTGGTGCCAATGAATCTGCAAACAACGGGGTTAGCTAAACTAAGCCAGGCTCGGGCCTTGATCAGAGCATACGTACTTGACAAACATTGTGGGCACGGTATCCCATTTCCTATTAGTTGCTCCAGCCCGATTTACGACGTCCATCTGAACATCGTCCATGATCTCCATGGCTCCGACCTGGATGCCGGCTTTGATGATCTCGATCGCCGCACTGGCAGCGTTACGCACTGAAGCGAATGGGATCAAAGCCACGCTGGTGTCTGTCGGCTGCGGCTGGAGTTTGAGCGTGATCTCGGTTACAATGCCCAGAGAGCCTTCGGATCCGACGACAAGTCCAGTGAGGTTGTAGCCTGCGGATGACTTCCGGGGTCTCTTCCTTGTCTTGATGACCGTGCCGTCGGCGAGTACTACCGTGAGGTTGATCACGTTGTCCTTCATGGTCCCGAAGCGGACAGCGTTGGTTCCAGAGCATGAGGTGCCGACCATACCTCCGATCATAGCACTGGGTCCGGGGTCAACAGCGAAGAACAGACCCGAGCTACTGATTCTAGAATTAAGGTCCATCCATCCAACGCCGGGTTGTACAACGACGTCCATGTCATCCTCATCTAGAGCTAAGACCTTGTCCATGAGAGCGAAGTCGATACAAATGCCACCAAAAGGCGCGGAAAAGTTGCCTTCCACCGAAGAGCCGCCTGAGTACGGGACTGATTAATGCAGTCAGCATAGAGAACAAAAGACAAGCATGAGAGAAAAGGTCTTACCAATAGGAATCCTGTACTTTGTACATATCTTGGCAATCGTAGAGACTTCCTTCGTATCTGTTGGAAAAGCTATAGCCACCGGTAAGGTGTCAATGTTAATCGACGACCACTCAGAAAAGCCATGGCGGCGCAATTCGTCTTCGTCTGTCGAAACTGCATCCTCGCTAAGGGTCGTTCTTAGTTCTTCCACTGCCTGAGTTCATCGTTAGCAAAACGCCTTATGTTTGCAGGGAGAACGCTGACCTTTTCCAATTCTTTTCTGTCTGCGTATCTTGGTTTGGTCTGCAACGGGCCCGATGCTACCTGTGCAGTTTGTCTTGACAGAGCACCAGAGTAATATGTCATGCCAGCACCGAGACCGAGACCGAGACCCGCCATCAGCCATGATGATGGTTGTCTGTACCACTTGGGTATCTCATGGTGATGCTGTTTGGTATGCATGTCTTGGGAACGGACACCCGACCTTTTGCATGCTTCCCATGAGTGGCGAAAGATGGATGATGAACCATGTCTCAGTGCACTATTTTGTGTGTGTGGAATTCTGATCTTCAGTAAAGGGAATGACATGTCGGGCTAATTCTGCATGTGGTCGCGTTGACCAGGCGGGCATTGCCAATGAGATAGATATATCAAAGTCGCGGCCAACACGATCGCTGGGCAAGATGAGGGCCTCGTATGCATAGCCGAAAGTTGAAAAAGAGTTGGCCGCTCGGGTCTAGCTCTCAATGGGATCATTCATGTTCCGCCATCTTGTCGCTGTATCGCCACACCCGATCAGCGCTATGTCGGCTGCTACCCGGGAGCAACTCTGGCTACATCCCCAAGACGTCTAGATGTGACTGAGCGTCGGATCAGACAATGCGCAGCTCGGATAGTTGAACTTCGGGTCCGGCCCGAATGTATCCGACTTCCAAGCTTTTACGCTTGGCGTTGCATCACTGACTCGCAAGTCTGTCTCTTCCGTGCCATGTGCGGAGAATCATCTTGTCCATTCTCGTGAGCATTGTCGTGCGCCGAACGACTATCCTAGTCTAACACGAGTATGGCCTTGGTATTCTACTGCTAGTTTTGCTTGGAAAATCTGGAGTCTCCACTTAGTCAAGATGGAACTCGCCGTGGATGTTAGTCTCCGCCGCCGGGGGCCCAGAGGGACCACTATATGCATTGCTGGACGAACCCACGTATTCATGTAAAACAGTTCCTTTGTGATCGTCGTTTGGTTTTACAGGCACTTGGCACTTATGATTCAGAATGCATCCTCAAACCTTTCTGACCCTGGCCATCTTGGGCGTCGGCAGCAGCGTGGCGCAAGATTTCACTGGTGTCGACTACACTGCTATCTTCACTACGGACGAGCCTGATCCTTACTATGGGCAAAGCCCTGCTGTCAGTGCTCGTGAGTATACCTTCTGCAACATCTTTGTCAACTCGTGCTAACAACTTCTTACCAGCGGCCACGAATGGCAACTCCTCTAGCCAGTGGTCAGAGGCTTACAGAAAGGCACGTGCTCTCCTGGCCGAAATGACTCTCGAAGAAAAGGTCAACGTAACAAGAGGGCATACGGGACAGTGCGTTGGCAACTCCGGAGCAGTACCACGACTGGGCTTGCCACAACTTTGTTTCGCCGATGCACCCGCCGGAATTCGTGGCCAGGAATTCGTGTCTGCCTTTCCCGCCGGTCTCCATGCCGCCGCCACATTCGACAAGAGCATGATGCACGCCTATGGACTTGCGCTCGGAAACGAGTACTATGGAAAGGGCGTCAACGTCGCTCTGGGTCCCATGTGTGGACCACTCGGCAGGGTTGCAAGAGGTGGAAGAAATTGGGAAGGCGGTTCAGCTGATCCCTACCTTGCCGGTATTCAAGTCGGCGAGATGACAGCAGGAATCCAAGAAGCTGGCGTGATCGCAGTACCCAAGCATTTTCTACTCAATGAGCAAGAGTGGCGCCGCATGCCTGAAGAAAATCTCGGGGAAGCCATGTCTTCCAATGTCGATGATCGCTCTCTCCACGAGCTCTACTCCTTTCCGTTCATGAATGCACTGAAGGCTGGTGCTGGTTCCGTCATGTGCTCCTACCAGAGAGCGAACAATGTATGTTGGCACTAGAGTGTACTGCTGCGACACAACGGACGTTGCTGACACCTGTCCGCAGAGCTACGGCTGCCAGAACAGCAAGCTTCTCAATGGTATCCTCAAGACCGAGCTTGGCTTTGAGGGATTCGTTCTGAGCGACTGGGAAGCACAGGTACATGATGGTATAATTTCAACACTAAGAGAAGCTAAACTGACAGAAACGTAGCATGCTGGAGTAGCATCTGCAAACGCTGGACTCGATATCGTCATGCCGGACGGAGGCCACTGGGGAAAGAATCTTTCGACCGCCGTCAACAACGGCTCAGTACCTCTTGACCGCGTGGACGACATGGTAACCCGCATCCTCGCATCCTGGTACTATCTTGGACAGGACGAAGACTACCCTGCACCCGGCGTATATCCCGCCACGATTCGTCACGAAGTCATCGATGTGCAAGCTGATCACGCCAAGCTCATCCGCGAGATTGGATCTGCTGGGATAGTCCTTGTCAAGAACACCAACAATGTGCTGCCACTTAAAGACCCCAGGTATCTCGCTGTCTATGGCTACGATGCCGAAGTTGATGCTGTTCCGTGGGACGCTCCTTCGCGCTTTGGTGGTGGTTATGACGTCAACTTCAACTGGACTACCATCAATGGCACTCTGATCACTGGTGGCGGAAGCGGCAGTACCGCTCCCCCTTACCTTGTTTCGCCCTTCCACGCTCTATCCAATCGCATTGCTGAGGCCAAAGGAACCATTCGCTGGGACTTCTGGTCGGAAGACCCGCCCGTGGCTTACGTCAACGCGGATGCTGCCATTGTCTTTATCAATGCTTATGCTAGCGAAGCATTTGATCGTTGGAGCTTGAAGGACGACTTCAGTGACAACCTGGTCAAGAACGTGGCATCCAAATACAACAACACCATTGTCGTTATTCACAGTGCTGGTATCCGGGTGGTAGATGAATGGATTGATCACCCGAATGTCACAGCTGTGTTGTTCGCAGGTATTCCAGGCCAAGAAGCCGGAAATGCCATTGCGGACATCCTCTACGGTGATATCAATCCTAGTGGCAAGATGCCTTACACCATAGCTAAGAACGAGAGTGACTATGGCCATTTGCTCAATTCGACTTTGGGAGGCGGCGGACCATACCCGCAAGACAACTTCACAGAAGGCCTGTACATCGATTACCGATACTTTGATCAGCAGAACATCACCCCTCGGTGCGAGTTCGGCTTTGGACTGAGCTACACCACATTCGAATTCAGCGACATCTCCACTCATTTGAACGACTACCTGGCTGAGTATCCCAATCCTGCCATTGCAGTCGTTCAAGGTGGTCACCCTGAGCTCTGGGACATCGTTGCCAATGTCAACTTCAACCTCACAAACACCGGTGAAGTCGCCGGCGCAGAAGTTGCACAGCTCTACCTCGGTATCCCCACTCCCGAAGGCTCGCAGACTACACCCGCAAGGCAGTTGCGCGGCTTCGAGAAAGTTTACCTCGAGCCTGGAGAGACACAGAGTGTCAAGTTTGAGTTGACCCGCCGTGACTTGAGCATTTGGGATGTCGTGGCGCAGCAATGGAAACTGCAGACTGGCGAGTACAGCTTCGAGGTGGGTTCGAGCAGTCGTAAGTTATCGCTTCGCGAATGTGTGACTCACTGATCTTCTGGGCTCGGAACGACATGAGGTGGAAAATGGGATTACAAAAGTATGGTGAGGACATATATAGTAACTGGAAATATCAAAATTCCCTCCGGCGCGAAGATTTTCCGTCAATTCTGATGAGATACGCTGTTCATGTCTGGTGATCATCTCCATTATTCTTACAGTATCGGTGCCTTCAAGCCAGTTGTCACAAGTCTGTACATAGTATCTCTCGAGGGTCATCATGCTAGTACTATATCCTTGGTGGTAGGTATTGGCGTACTTGTCACTGGTGATTGATATGCTTTCATTAGTACCTCAATCGAATGTATGACAGAATTGGATGAACAGCTGTTCGTATATGCATCGAAATATACTGAGGTTTGTGCAGACATATGGGTTAGTGCTGCACAGTCGGCCTCAAAAGTCTGCGAACACCCTCTCGGCGGCAACCATCCTCCGATAAAGACGAGAGCTGAAGGTAGGATCGTATTGGCACTTAGCGATTTTTAAAATAATTCTCTAGTATTTCCACGAGAAATTGTCCATAATTTGAAGCTATATCCGCCGATAATGGCATCATACGACATTGAGATGTTCGCAGACTTATGAGCTAGATCTGCACATGATGTATTGATGCGTACGTGTACTACCTCGTACGTGACTTTCCAACCTGAGCGAATTAATATGTGAATCGGAATCTTGGATGGTCGTCTCCCAAATTATCAGCATGATCACCTTCGAGGCGCCAGTCCCTATCACCACGCTCTCTTCGCTTATTCTCTCGACGAAGGCCGAAGAACAGAATAATACTGCATGTCGCGCACATCCACAGCATCGCGAGACTTACACTGTATCCCGTCGTATAGTATGGTGCTTCAGTGGCGATGTAGACATTGCTAGCCGTGATACCACCGAGGTTACCGAATCCGATGATCATAGCTGAGCTGATGGATCTAGAAGGAGGTCAGCTGAGTCGTAAATGAAACTCTGGATCTGCTGAGCTCTTACCTCTTGTAGTGTCCCGAGCTGTTGTTTTGAACCCAGGCTATAGCAATGGGCTGAGCGCAGTAGCATCCGCAGACCACAAAGAATAGAGCTGCATATCGGACGCCGACAGGGACAGTATCCCGTGACAATAATAGAGCGTATCCTACCGTCGCGATGCAGATGCCTAGCATACAGAAGCCGAACCTGTGTCGATACTTGTCCGAGCACAAGGCCACCGTCAAGGTTGTGATGCTTGCAACGACGAAAACGGGGATTGAGCGGATCTGTGCCGCCTGGGCAGTGAATCCCATGTCTTTGATGATTGACGGGATGAAGAAACTAGAGGCATAGCCAGTGTTGAGGACTCCCATGTACATGAAGATGCCCAAGTAGATTTTCCAGTCCGAGAAGATCCGTCTGACAGCGGTCTTGTCGAGACGATTGAGATGTGCGTCGGACACATCTTCAGAGAGTCGAGCAATGACCCTTGCCCTCTCCTCTTCAGTCAGGAACTTTGCTGTCTCTGGCCAGTCAGGAATGAGGAACTTCGCAACAACGGCCGTCACAACGGTCATGATACCCTCACTGTGTTCCGTCAGTCATCTATCGCGGAAGTCAAGAGGCGGATTCATGCTTACATGATGAAGATCCATGACCATCCGCGGTATCCTGCGGTACCGTCCAACCTTGCAATCGCATAGGCCAAGAGCCCACTGAAAGCTCCGGCCAGAATAGCCCCAGAAAAAAAGATGTTCACTCTCCACTGCAGCTCGTAGCGCTTATACCACATCGTGATCAAGTACAGAGCTCCAGGAAAGAAGCCCGCCTCGAACAATCCCAGCAAGACGCGCAAGGCAATGAGTCCGTCGAGGTTCTTGACCAGTCCTTGACCGACCGTACAGATGCCCCACAGGCCCATGATGCTGGACAGCCATGTAGAAGGACTGACACGCTTGATTATGATGTTGCTCGGCACTTCGAAGAGGATGTACGTGATGAAGAAGGTAAATAAGGCGAGGTTGTAGTCTTGCCCTGACATGTTGAGTTCTTCCGTCATGCCTTGGATCTTTGCGTTGCCGACTGGAGAGTTGTCAGTACAGTACTCCTCGCGTATGATCAGCGAGCTGTAGTAGACGCACTGTTGGTTCGATCCTAATGTGACAAAAGCGATCAGCTACCAATTCTGATGGAGAGCAAAGCTTAGAACTCACAAGGAAAGCAAGCATGTATAGTATCCAAAGGATCGGAACAACATGAAGGTCGATCTTTCGGAGCAGTTTCTTTTCTGCTGCTCGCTCAGCCTCAGTCAACTCTGTATGCTGGCCGTCAAGCATGCTATCTTTGGTGGTCTCGAGGTGGACGTCCGTCATCTTCTCTAAGTCTTTGAGGCCGGCCATGATCGATTGTATAGCTCAGCTCAGAAGGAGACTGTATTCAGATGAAGGGGAAGGTTCTCGGTCTGCAGCAGAAGCCAACAAGAATTGGTCCTAAATACGAGGTCTCTGTTATAGCCTTGAGAGAATGATGAGGTCGGAACTTCCCATGTTCCCCGCACCCCCAGCATCAGTCTCCACGCTCTGTGGCGCCACTTCTGGAGTAAGGAATCTGCTTTTCCGTTCGCACAGAAGTTGTGAGCTCTCGGGAGTGGTCCGTGAAGTAGCAGGTACCTGCTCGGCAACGACCCTTGGGCCATACAGTTTCAGTTGAGCGACAGCAAGGCTCAGCTTTCCGGAGACCATCACCTGGTGGGTCAGAAAGACTTTCTCGATGGCGGTACATTGCTTCCAAGATCAAGTGTGTTACTGAAGAAGCGAGTCCACGCAGCATGAAACCCGCCCCCTGGCATATTACCGGGCTGTGCAATCAGATGCAATCACATGACAGTCATGAAGTTATCCTGGCTCTACTAAAGGCTCGGTAGATGAGCAGATGGTGAACTACCAGAACCCTCCGGCTGGATCCCGGCTGTCGTTCTCATCATGAATATTTTCGGGTCCAGGCTCCCACAATATGTTGCGCTAGTTATCGCGCGCGAGCGGCAGATATGGTAGGCATGACAAATACGAGCCTTGTGCCTGAGTCTCTGACGACTATCACTTGCGGCGTGGTTCAGCAGATACACTAGTAGCCCATGAGTGCGCTCACGCCACTGTATCACAGCCTCCCAGTATCGGCAGTCGTGGAAGCAGGCCTTATGACTTACACTCGTGGAGGTTATAGATCATACTTTGCAAGTCCTTGGATGTTGATGTAGTCTTCCCTTTAGCATATTCTGCGTGGGCATAAGAATTACCGCTGAGGGGTCAAATGCAGACTGACGAGTCACAGCCGTACTTGTCCCAGGAGGCCGTGAGAAACAATTCTTGATACATGACCGCCACGGTCGACAGATTCATGTATCTACGGTTCTACTCATATTACATAGTATCCTTGGGAGGAGAATACTTCCCTGCTGACCCGCCAATCCGAGCATCAACGACCGCACTCACGCCACTCTGCACCGCCTTCACCGCTTCAGGCAGCAGCTTGCTCAATTCATCAGCAGTGTTCGCGATTCCAGTGAAATATTTCCCTCCCGATCCCGCCTTGGCAATTCCGCCGTAATCAGGTGTAGTCTCGAAAGAGATATTGAGCTCTTCATTCGTGATCTTAGATCCATAGCCATCAGGGTGGACCAGCAGCATTGACTGCCGCGGAGCATTCCAGCCCTTATTGTTCAACACGATGGTCAGAACTGGGATTTCGTAGCGCTGCGAGATCCATGCCACGGTGCTCGGCACGCTGAACATGTAAGTGCCATCACCCACGATCTGACAAACGAAGTTTCCGTTACCGGAGCTCGTGTGATCAGTTGCCAGTTTAATGCCCAAGGCTCCGCCGCCGGACCACCCGAGCCCGCCACCGCCGCAATTGATCCAGCTGCCTGGTATCGTGGCTTGGACATGCTCTGAGATTGTCATGGCATTTGTGACGGCTTCGATGGCCCAGATTGTGTCTCTTGGGCAGGCTTCGCGTGCTGCACTTGCAAGGAACGCTGTGTTGAATGAACCATCGTCTTCGACACGAATAGTTGCAGCAATATCTTTGATTTTCTGCTCGTGAGCTGTCTCAAGCGCCGTCCGGCGGGTGGAGTATTGAGCGCTTTGCACAATATTGAGCAACTCCGGCGTAGACAAGACGCTTTCGGTCACTTGGCGCAGCGCAATGCCACTTTGTGCCCTGTAGCGCGCAATGGCGTCAATCCAGAAGACCGGCATCTGGTTCTTCAAGGGATCACTATCGATGTGCAGGATGATTGCCTTATCGTTGGGTGCGCACTGCGTGGGGACCCAGGGTACATCGCAGTCCACGACCAAGATCACATCGGCGTCTTGTATGCTGCTGTGGCTACCGAGCCGGAACCCTTGCCAGGCGGGATGATCTGCCGGGAAATTCATGTCACTTCCACCTGTATCCAGTACGCGGAGGCCAGGAATAACGTCTGCAAGTCCCCGCAGAGCGTCAACACTATCGTGGACTCTCCCACTGTAGCCGGTGATGACGAGGGGTCGTTCGGCTTTCACCAGCAGCGTGGCGATGCGTGTCGCCTGGTCGATGGTCAGAGCTGCTGGTTCAACGGGAGTCCAGTGCGATTGGTTCAGCGAATACGGCTTGATGTCTTCCTCGACGGCTTCACGCGCGCCGTACAAGTACACCGGACCTTTCGGCTCGCTCAAAGCGAATGTCAAAGCACGATTGACCATCTGTTTGATGTTTGCACCACGTTTGATCTCCCCAGTATATCTGCAGTACTGAGAAACGATTGCCTTTTGGTCAGGGACATCTTGAATCCAATGGATGTATTCAGTGCGTGATCCGCGGTATTCACCGTGTGTTGTGTACGGCGAGAGACCAGCGAAGATAAGGACTGGAGCACGACCGCATGACGCATTGTGGACGGCGGCTCCAAGATTTTGCGTCCCTACGTCGGTGTGGATGATCACACATTGAGGCTTGTTGGTGACTCTGGCAAATCCATCCGCCATGGATAGAGCCACCATCTGTGAATCTGAATTGGCAACGTTGTCTAAGGTGTGAGAAAACAGACTAGCAACTGACCTCATGTGGACACGTGATGATTCGGGGAAATTGCCCCTTCTTCTCCTTGTGTCCCTTGGCCATAGCCTCCATGATACTTGGATGGTCAGACCCAAGATTCACGAAGCAGTGCGTGATTCCCGCCTGCGGATGGCGTCAGCCTATGACAACCGGCACTGGGTTAGCCCCCACGCATGCCTACCTCCCATATAGCCTCGAAGAAGGCGAAAGACGCAGTGTATGTAGTCCTGCGTATCGGTTAGCTTGAACGTATCACGTGTTTTGATGACACTCACATGATGGCTGTTGCCGGATGATATTGCTGATGATAGTATGTGCCGCAAAGGTAATTCCACTTCGACGCGCGGAGAGAGGGAGTATTTCAGAAGATATCCCACAGGCCGCCACTTGCCGCATCCCAAGCCGTGAGTTGGATGGATGCCGCAGCTGGCAAGTCGGCTCTCCCGAATCTCAGTACCGGGAAGAACAAGTCGGTTGCTTGACGCCATCTTCCACTGGCTAGCACCAGGCGACGCGAACTACTGTGGAGTGTCTACTGGCGAGCTGGGAGAGCATTCCCCATGGGCCCTGTGAAGTCCCACCCTGCTGAGGGGTTCGCGGGTCGTTACCGAGAGCCGAAAGTGTTATTACCTTGCGTGCCGGAAAGCTGCCGGGCTTCGTTGTCCGGTTTGCAGCACAGCACAGCGGTAAATCCACTTTCATTGACAATTGATTAATACCTAGGTAATGGCCTCACCAGGTTGCAGCAACCAGTCTTCCGCAGAAGAGGATGCCTCTGTCGCCCAGCGTGGAGTCAAGCGCAAGCGCGTTGCCCTCGCCTGCAGCACATGCAGGGAGCGCAAGGTCAAGTGTGATGGGGCCAAGCCAGTGTGCACGCCGTGTGCGAAGAGAGGAGCGCTCGCCTCCGACTGCGCGTACGCTTTGCTGGCACAGAGCGCCAAACGTGAGAGTGAGCAAGAATACATCGCGAGTCTACAACTCCAGATCCGCGCCCTCAGAGCGCAGACATCCCACGACAACGGCCTCGCGTCGCCGCAAGCCCCTCCATCTGCGTCTGGTCACCCAGACACACGCGCCCTGCCCTCCAATGCAGGACTTTCATCTCTCCGTACCCAAGCGTCTCCCACCCGTCCGCACTCTGCTTCTCATGTCCCCGACACGCCGCCCATCAGTGCCATGGGCGTCACCATGATCGCTGAAGACCAAGGAACCATCTCGCGCGGGAACGAGTACTATGGCGCCTCTTCGCTGGTCTCTCTCATCAACGGGGTGGCATCGCCTTCCGCTTCCCCTGGTGCTCGCATGCGTCGTCGTCGTGCGTCAGGCACTTCGCGGCCACGCATGAACGCCACCAAGGCGTCCACCACCAGCTCGTCAATGACGTTTATGCTGCAGCCGCAGTACGCACTTCCACCTCGGAAGCTAGCTGACGAACTGCTGGCCCTCTACTTCGACAACAACCATATATTCTATCCGTGGACGCACTCGCAGACTTTTCGCAAGCGATATGCATCTCTGTGGAATTCCAGCGATCCGCTGCTGCTCGACCACTCAAGCGGCGACGTTGGGCTTGGTGGCGAGGCATGTCCCGAGGACATCTTCATTTGCGCCTTGAACGCCATGTTCGCGCTCGGCTGCCAGTTCTCTGACTATCCGTCCACAGAGAAAGATGCAGCATCTGCTACTTTCTGTGAACGGGTTCGCGGGTTGTTACACTTTGACTTTCTGGACAACGGAAGCATTGCATGCGTCCAGGCTCTTCTACTGTTTGGACTCTACTTGCAGTGTACCAACTTCCCCGAAAGATGTTGGAATATTATAGGCCTCGCTTACCGTATGGCTGTTGGCCTCGGCTTACAATCAGCTTCGCCACCAGAGGGCGCAACACCACTGGAAATCGCCATGAGGCGGCGCGTTTGGCACGCATGCGTGCAGATGGACATGTATGTGCAGCGAGTCCAGACAATCTGTATTTCTTGCTGACAGTGTATCGCAGGAGTGTTTGTATGACGCTCGGACGGCCATCCACCTTGCGTATCGCAGAAGATATTCCTATACCTTCCACTTTGGACGAGGAGTACTTACCATTAGCTGACACCCCACCACTCTCGCATCCGCCAGCAAGTACGTTCTTCGTTCAGAACAGCAAGTCCGCCAGGCTGTTAGGAAAAGTTCTCGACCAAGTCTACCACTCCTCGTTTGATCCTCATGCACAGGACGAATCTCGATCGAGCCGGCTGATGACATCCGGAACGCTTTCAGCGATACTCAATTTAGATTCAGAACTCGAGGATCTCGAGAGTTCAAGCGTAGATGCGCTCCGCGGTAGCGACGACCTGGATGCAACCGCAAGGCTCATCCTGCAGCGTCAACGAAACGTGTTGGGTGCGAGGTCAGTGTGTTGCCATTCTTTTTGAAGATCACATAAGGCTGATAAGCACGCAGACTTCTGCACATGCGCCTCATCCTATATCGTCCTTGTTTTACAAACTACTGCGCCCTGGCTCGCAAACAGAGCAAACAAGGACAACCCTACGGAAGCGAATCCAGCCACGACTCACTCGCCAGAGAAGGACTCCGGACGTCGGTGATACAGCATTGCGCACTTGTGTGTGCTCGCACCGCTTGCAAATTGATCGAGTCGATCAGAACAGCCACTTTGGGTCGGGCGACAGGAGCTTGGTGGTATGGATTGTTTTGTAAGTCTAACATGAATAGGCTCAATATCATATCCTGCCCAAGGCCGTCATTGATTAACGGAAAATATCAGACACAATCACGTGTGCTGTGATCATCATCCTCGCCGAATGCACACCACGAATGGCAGATCACTTTGCCCGAGGTGAGCTTGAGGCGGCCTGGTGCGGTTGTCTCGAAGTCCTCAGTCACATGAGCAGAGGACATTCCCTTGCAGGCCAATACATACACTCCCTCAAGGCTTTGCGTCAGCGAAGCCAGACGATGTCAGGTATTTAATTTTCCAACACACAAACGACAAGGCAGCTCCTAACAATACCAACACTGATATTCTTTCCAGGCGAGTCGACCCGAACGCAGAGGAGAGACACCGAACGGGCAACGCAAAGCATTGACGTGCTTCCACATAACACATTTGACACGACCGCACATCCAGAACATGACTTCCACCAGGGGACCTTGCGAAACGAGGAAGTAATGTATCCATACGAAGAAGCGCAAGCCGACCCTGACAACTTCTTCTTCCCAGCCTTCCTCGGCGATTGGGAAGCGGATATCAACAGCATCATCAACATCGTATGAGTAAAGATGTCATGAGTGCTGGTGGTGCAGCAAGATGCCATAGATAGATTATGCAAAATTCCGGGACTGCAATGATGGAGCAAAACAGGCGGAGGATATGCAACGAATCTTGTCCGCGCATAACAGATTTGCAACATATCCCCTCCTCAAGTCATGACGCTATCACTCTTACTCGGGTAGACCTCCCTCTTCTTCGTCCTCACGTATAAGTTGATTGGCCGGATCAGCTGGAAGAAAGGATCGTAGTCTGCTTCCGGCTCGCCTTCTTTCAGCCACTTGTAGCGCCAAACCAGCAGAGAAATGAAGATCTTGATCTCTTGGAGGGCGAAGTTGAAGCCGATGCACATTCTTTGGCCCGCGGCGAACCTGTATTTGGCGAGCGTTAGTGGCGGAGCGACATGGAAGTGTGCGGTTTCCTGGTGGTACTTGGGATCCACTCACGGAACGTAGTCTCCTTTGCCTCTGTTCTTGACTTTGTCGGTGTCCCACCTGTCCGGGTCGAAGAGGTCTGGATTATCCCTGCGGTAGACTCTGAGTTAGTGATGGTCTTTGGCTACAAGAAGTGATGATTTCAGATGACACCTACCAGATCTTCGGATTCATGTGAATGTGATGCAGAGCAACGATGATGACAGTTCCCTTCTGGACCTTGTATCCACCCGGAAGAATCAAGTCCCTTTGCGCAGTACGGCCTGGTTGGTAAGAAGGGTTGTGGCGACGCTGCATCTCTTTGATGAACTTGTCCAGTTCGGGAAGGTCTTCTATCAGCTCGGGAGTCACATCGCTGTCATCAGTGAAGTCGTGGTCGACGAGCTCTTGCAGTAAGCGAGCTTGCACTCCCTCGTAGGCGACAAGACCATAGAGTAGCCACGATAGGAGGGAAGAAGTAGTTGTGAAGCCAGCGCCGGCTGCCACCGTCAGGGCGGGGATGATGTTCTCGACTGGAAGGCGTTCTCCATTAGAGTCTACGGCACGGTTGAGGTAGTCTGCGAATATTAGCGGAGCTATTCTCGCCTTGCATCATGTCTAAAGCCTTACCAATAACATCAGCCGCCTTCAATGCAGCCTCCTGCAAAGGCAAATCTTCCGAGCCAGCAGCTTTTGCTTCCTCCATAGACTGTACGATCGTACCAGCAATCACCTGCTGGAGGTCGCGGAGTTTCTTTGGATCTCCAAACGGCAGATGGCTATACCATTGACCCATCGTAGAGATCTTCTTGTTGATGGCAAGAACTTCTGCCATAGCCAATGGGAGGCGGTGGAGGGAAGAATCGGCATTCTCAAAGTGGTGGAAATCCTGCCCGAGTACAATTTTGCCGACCGCGGCCGAGCTGAGTTTCAGCATGTATTGGTACGCATTCCAGGCTTCTTTGCGTTCGCTCAGCTCATCAAAGACGGGAAAAGAGACTCGGCATTCGTCGTTCCTAGATGGTGAAGGCTTTCATTAGATATGTGTTTCAGTCCAGCAGTGTCTAGTGTTTATACCTACATCTTTGGTGCGTAGTGCCTGACAGCTTTGGGCCCGAGTGCGGGAGGAAGATACTTGTGCACAATCTTCCATCTGGGTCATGTTAGTGGAGATCTTGAATAAGATAATCTAGACGATCAAAGGTGGAGCAGTCTTACGCACTATTGAGAAGACGACAGTCAGTAAAGGCTCCGAAAATTTCCAAATTACTAGCACACTCACGGATTTGACGTGTCTGACAGAAAGACTCCGGCTGCGTCTTGCTTGATTGGTCTCAAAGGATGATCATCGTTGATCTCTTTCGAGAAGAATTCGCTTTCGGTGAATACTATCTGGCCGATGGTTGGATCGTTGGTCTGGCAGACGGTTTTTCCCATGTTGGTCGACTTGAAGATGGGGCCATACTTGTCGAAGAGGCGCTGATTGTTTCCAAGATGATCCGGGTACACTGTGGTGCTACTCAGTTTTGGTCCGGTTGCGACACAGCCTTGAATACTTACCCTCGAAATAGTTGCCGACATACGGAAGACCTTGAGGACCTGGGACTTCTCGTACAGAATGGCCGTCAACCGTGATGCCAATGGACTCCTCTGAGCTTGTTATATCATGGAAGTCTGTAAGTGCAGCGTCTCCTGCTTGGAAAGCTAGTCCTTCAGGCTGGACCGCGCCGTAGAAGGCCGCAACAGATCGTTGGAGCTCATCAAGAGTATTGACGGCACTGATATCGAGCTCGACGGCAGTGCTGGCACCATCACCATACAGAAAGAACTTCTTGGCTGTCATGATGTCTTGTGAAGTAGCGAAGAAGATGGCAATATTGTGTGAAGGCACAGTGAGCCTGGGACTGATTGCACAGTCTTAAGGACGGCCTGAGCAGCAACGACGTGGTGGGCCAAGGTACCACAGCCTCGACTTTCGCCGACGTACGTGTGTGCCATCATATCATGCGCAGGGCTGAAGCTTATTGTACGTTACCGAGGATGCATTATCGTTGAGACTTCGTTGCAAAGCAGTGGAGCTTGCAGAGCCGTGATGATCCGGGACCGCTGAAGATGTACGACAAGCGCTTGTAACGATTCCTCGCTGTATTATCCTGGCTAATCAAGTGTACCGAGGCATAATAGCATGCAGCGAGATGTTATTTGGAAGACAGGCTGGCTGGAGGCGCTGATGGTGTCGCAACCTCGGATGGCTACGGGCCGACCGGCCATCGTCATCCAAGCAATGATCGACGTGGCCGGCCCGCAGACGTTACAGGAGCAGAAGCTTAATCTTTGCCTCACCAATGTCATCATCTCGCAGAGAGCTGGCATTGGCTGTGCCAGCCGTACCAGCCTTCGTCACTTCTGCGGTGAATCGAGAGATTGACGCCATCATCGTGGCCAGAGCTGAGCTAAGACGATCAGTAAGGCAGAGCGACAATACCGAGGTAGACATGCATGCTGTAGCTTTCCGGCTCGGACAGGTTGGTGCCACGCACGATGTTAGAGTTGCGATCTGTGTGTAGCTGGAGACAGCTTTTGTGTCATCTGCATATCTCTTAGAGACTACATCCACTATGGTCTTTTTTGATCATTCCACTTCCTCAAATTGACACAAACAACGGCCTCTAGACGCCATTGACAACCTCAAGCTACTTGCCATCAATTGAGCACACACTCAACATGGCCGAGAACGCATCAGACCGCAAAGAGCTCAAAGCGAGCTGGAAGACCGAAGTAGAAGTGCCCTTGATGACTCTCGATGAGGTCGCAAAACACAACACCAAAAAGGATATCTGGATGGTCGTACACGGCGGAGGTGAGCTTACAACATTTCTCAGACTGCACGAAGCTGACCATGGATGGTAGTCTATAACGTTACTGAGTATCTACGCGACCACCCTGGCGGACCCGATGCTCTGCTTGAAGTCGCCGGCACGGATGCCACGAGCGCCTATGAAGATGTGAGTAGCCACCACTAGCCTCTATGCTGAGATGCATCTACTGATAGCCCGCGTTTTCCATTCGCAGGTTGGACACAGCGAGGATGCCAGAGAGATCATGCACCCCTTCCTAGTCGGTCACCTAGAGGGTGGCTCCGACGACGGCCCAGCACCTGATCGCACGCCCACCGTCTCTATCGTTCGATCCAGCCCAGAGATGAGCAAAGGCGAACAGAAGTCAAGTCGCCTGCTGAACCCACGGACGGAGCTTGCTGCATTCGCGATTGGCACGGCAGCACTCGTCTACTTTGCGCGTCACACCGGAATTACTCTGCCAGGACTCATCCCTCACCCTCACTTCAAACACACTGGGAGTGGCGGAAGCTTCTTGCAAGGATTTCTCCTTGCCAGCGCCACAGCTTCTGTGATCGGTATCGCCTCGGTGATGTACCTCTCCAAGCTCATGAACATGGAAGTCGACTTTACAAAACTTCCTGCCCACAGGAAGGCAGGGCTGGGCTCCTCCGACTATCCCACAGGCGTTCTTACAGCTTCGACGTATCGAAAGTTCGCCTTGCGCGAGAAGACAGAACTTTCCGAGGGCATTTTCCGCTTCGTCTTTGATCTGCCGAAATCTACTTCCGTCTTGGGTCTCCCAATCGGCCAGCATATCGCGATTCGCGGCACGGTCGACGACTCCTCGGTCGCGCGCAGCTATACCCCAGTTTCGAACAACCGTGACCTCGGAAGGCTGGAGCTGCTCATCAGAATATATCCCGACGGCCATCTCGGTCAATACCTGAAAGCGCTACAGCCAGGCGACAAAGTCGATATCCGAGGCCCCAAGGGCGCGATGCGATACCGCAAAGGTATGAGCAAGGAACTCGGCATGGTAGGCGGCGGTACGGGAATTACTCCACTCTTTCAACTCATCCGCGCCATCTGCGAAGATAAAACAGACACAACCAAGATCAGCCTGGTATATGCCAACCGCTCGGAAGCAGACATCATGCTCCGCAAACGCCTCGATCTGTTTTCTGAAGCTTCAAACGGACAGTTCAAAGTGCACTATATGCTGGACAAGCCGCCTGCTGATTGGAAGTATGGGACTGGCCATATTGACAAAGATGTTTTGCAGGACAAAATGCCGGCAGTCTCTGATGACAACAAGGTGCTCGTTTGTGGACCGCCGGGGCTTGTCAATGCCACAAAGAACAATCTGACGCAGCTGGGATGGAAGGAGCCTGGCAGTGTGAGCAAGATGGGCGATCAGATCTTCTGTTTTTGATTGAGACGTTAGATGGAGAAGGCTTGTCTACCGATTATGACCTTTGACTGCAGGGACAGCGGACTGGCTTAACAAGCGTTGGGAAGACTATGATGGTGCGGCTGCTTGCGATCGCCTAGAGTTAACGCCAACAGCACGTGACAGTATTTCCATTCAAATGCTCCGTAAATGACATTTGCCTTAGAATCACGAACAGACAGGCGTATTCTTGGAGGGCAGAACTCCGATCGTCTCAACCCTAAACCCTAGTCATTCTTGCTATTGCCATGTACCTCCTATGTAATGTCATAAACATACAAGAGCATGCCTCCGTGTTTATTGGTAAACCCGTGACGTCTACTTCTACAGGCAATCTCAAATCCATGGTCTGGCCCTTTGACAGCCATAAGGTGCAAGAAAGCATGCCGTTTCTCGGTCGGTGAGGATTGGCGAGATGAGCCTCGGCACTCAACAACGCCGCTCATGTCCTTCCGGCTTCAGGCTTCGAAGTACATGTCGGGGACCTCAACCATTCAACGACCGGGTCAAGCCCACGTTGTATGGAGATCTTAGAGCGCCTCGTGGCAGAAGCGAGTAGTCTACTCACAGCCAAAGAAGCATATGCGATCAGATACTTAGAGACAGGCCTCGGCACGGAGGCACCTCCAGTAGAACATCAAGATACATGACGTAATCACTCGGCTCCAGATCTTAGAGTACCTCGAGAGTTTGGTAGCTTGCTTTAGTCACCTGCTTATCTCAAACTTGGAGGAATACCTCGGAGTCGGGATCGATGACAGAGAAGCTTACACGTGCGTAATTGGAGGCCGAACAAGTGGTGTTACGTGTTTCGGACCGTGTCATCGCGATCGGTGCTACATTGCCATGCTTCCCACGACATTTGCCATCGATGCCAGGACCGAGGCACATATCGTCTGAGACAGGCGATGCGGAAGCATCAGCAGAGACGTCCGTAAGGTATGACGATCCAATGGCTGCGACCCGCATAAGCTCACAGGTACTCCCGGCATGCGCGGAGGTAACGGACCCTTGCCAATGAACATATATCAGAGCTCGCTACACGTATAAGCAGCTGACGGTCACGACGAAGCCACACACAACACTTCTACATCATCCATTGCCTTCCAAATCGACGTTTACTCATCCCTCTCATCAACGCTACCTGCACAAAGAAATACTGACATAATGGTTACCCAATGGTCTCCTCCCGCCAACTGGGAATCCAGACCCGTTTGCGTGCTAGGCGGCGGAGTGCTAGGCCGTCGCATAGCAGCGTGCTTCGTAGCAGCTGGACACACCGTACGAATCCGCGACCCATCGGCTGACTCCCGCAATGCGGCGGTGAAATACATTGACGAAGAAATCTCATCCTTCACGTCTCTCCTGCCCAAGCTTTCCTCCAAGAAAGGGTCTTATGAAGCTCTCGAAGATCTTGCTGCGGCCGTGAAAGACTGCTGGCTCGTTTTCGAGGCAGTGCCAGAAATTCTGCCGCTTAAAGAATCGACTTTTGCGGATCTGGAAAAGTATGCCCCCGAAGACTGCATCTTGGGCTCCAATAGCTCTTCGTTCAAGTCTGGAGAGCTGTTGTCGAAGGTTAAGGAGAGCACGAAGAAGCGAGTCCTGAACACACATTACATGATGCCGCCTCAAGTACGCAATTTAACGCCGAGATTCATCTTCTCAAAATCAGTCATCTAACGAGACGTCACAGGCTATCATCGTCGAGTTGATGACCAGCGGCCACACGCATCCCGAGATCTTCCCTTTCATCGAAGCTCGGCACAAGGAGGCTGGGCTCCACCCTGTGACAGCTCTCAAGGAGTCCTCGGGATTCATCTTCAATCGCATCTGGGCGGCAATCAAGCGTGAAGTGTTGTCCGTGCTCGCTGAAGGAGTTTCCACTCCAGAAGTGATCGATGGTATCTGGAAGGAACAGTACGCCAGTCCAATCGGACCTTGCCAGATGATGGGGTAGGCCTGAATGCATCTTGAGACTCTTCGGTCGAGCCGCTCTTGCTAACTGAGTTCGCAGTCAGTAATTTCCTTTGACGTACTACTTTCTCGGCAGATGATACTGACAAAATTCTGCTTTCTAGACGGCGTTGGCCTAGATACCGTAGAACATATCGAGCAACACTATGTGGACGAGCGCGGCCTACCCACCAGCTCTCTCTCCTGGCTGCAAAAGAATTTCATCAAAGAAGGCAAGCTTGGACTTAAGTCTGCCGACAAAGGCGGTCTCTACCCTCCTCCCGCTCCTGGCAGCCGGACCAAGATTCTTTTCCTAAACCTGGGCTTGAGTGAGCCACTGGGCGATAAGTCCATATCCGAGATTATGAATTCAGGCGAAATTCTCTCCCTGACAGCTGAGAACCGCGGCACTAAACCCGTGGCGCTTGTGAGAAACCAGGCTATGCCGGACGGAATCGACGTCTGTGATGAGAGGATGTACTGGACCAACATGGGCAACCCGAGCAACAACGACGGAACCATCTTATCGGCGAAGCTCGACGGCAGCGACCTGCGGACTGTCGTCCCCGCCGGCAAGGTTCACACTCCAAAGCAGCTGCACATCGACCAGGTTGCGAAGAAACTATACTTCTGCGACCGTGAAGGGTTGCGTGTCATGCGATGCAATCTCGATGGTTCGGAGCACGAGAATCTTATCCAGACTGGCTCTTGGGAGTCCGAGCCGGACAAAGTAGCTGACCAACACAACTGGCCGGTCGGCATCACAGTGTCGCACAAGCTAGGCAAGCTCCTGTGGACGCAGAAAGGCGGCTCAAAAGTCTCCAACGGCACCATCTACTCTGCTTCTTTGAACATGCCGGCTGGACAATCGGCCGCGAATCGTCACGACATTGAGGTCGTGCACGACAGGCTGTCCGAATGCATTGATCTGGAGATGGACGATGATAGCGGCGTACTCTTTTGGACTTCTAGGGGCGAGTTGCCGCTGGGAAACACTCTTAACAAGAAACAATTGATTGGGTCAGCGCCTGCTGCTGAGAAGAAGCTCGGGCATCAGATCGTAAGTCTAATCTTTGTGAACGACTGCTACGACCACCGCTACTATCGTTTGGCAACGATACTGACTATTTTCTCAGATTGCGCAAGGACTGGGCGAAGGTATCGGATTGAAATTCGACCGCCAGAGCAGTTGTGTGTATGTTGCTGACATGGCTGGGCGGCTGTGGAAATGTGACCCCAATGGCGGATTGAAGGAGAAGATCTACGAAGGGCCAACACATGCTTACACCGGGTTGACATTTGTCAAATACTGACTGGCCATTGGAGGCCAAATACCATCTGCAATGAAGGCCTTGTTACTTCCAGTCTAAACTCGAGCATCCCCTTTCACTACCACATTCATCTCCTTGCCTTCGCCCACACTGTTTTGTCCAAGGCTCCCTTCCTTCTCAGCGTCAGAGTCGCTGAGGTTAGAGCCAATAACATAGCCCGCAGCATCGTGTGAAGCATCCCACGCAGCGATCTCTGCATTTGGGACTTTCCTAAGCTGTAAAGTCTGAGCACCGCCTTCAAGAGTAACGACTTCTTGTCGCAGAGAATAGTTCCTCCACTGCGGCAGAAGAATAGCCCAAAGGTAGTAGTAGATGGCGCAGATAAGAATGCTTTGCTCCAGTTAGTACAATCCTGTCGAGTACAAGAGCGTGATAATGCTTACATTGCGACTCCAACCACCGCGTACGTAGCGTACCAGAAGCTAACATCACCAGCGTACTGGCCTCCAGCCGGAGGATACCAAGGCATAATGATAAGGTAGAGCTGGATGCAGATGTTGAAGATGATCACGACGTTCCAAGCCTTGAACTCGGGCTCAGGCAAGTTTGCCTTTTTGCGACGCCAACGAACAATATAGATTCCAAGCGCCATTGCCAGGTCGAACGCTGCTTTGGGCATGATGGCTAGGTCGTTGACTAGTATGTGTCAGTAATGATATCTCGCAAAGTACTTGGGAAGAGCGATGCGCGTACCGAAAGTGAAAGCATCTCCAGCCGGCACAGCAACGATAAGCAAGGCAGTCAAACCCCAGATGACAGCGTACGGTCCCAGCGGAGTACCGAAAGGCTGCGTGGAGACCCAGAAATTGGTGAAAGGCAGCACACCTTGTCGTCCAGCTTCTCTGATCCTACGAGACAGTCCGATGATCACAGCGATCATGTTGCCGAAAGACGCGAGCGCAATGAGGAAATTCAGCCCACGCACGGCACCACTATCGCCGAAGACTTTGTTGAAGAATAGAGCGGCTGTGGTGAGCTTGGAACTCTGCAGTTCTTCTTTGGGCACTGCGGGAATGTCAGTCTCGACGTAGATCGGCAAAAGTGTTGGATGAATACCGTACCAGCAGCGAAGAACGCGACGTTGGCGAACATGTACAGGACGTAGACAGCGGTCAAAGCAGCTGTTGCGTATATCTTGAGGGTTCTGACGGGGTTCTATCGTAGAGGCGGTCAGTGGAAGTTCTGTCGTTTGGAAATGTTTGAGTTGATAAGACATACCTTCACCTCGTTCACCACGTTGAAGGCGTTGTTGTAACCACCGTACGAGAAGATCACACGGTACAATGCAATGGTCATGCCATATGCAGAAGCTGTCGAGCTGCCTGACCAGGCGTCCTTAAAATTCGCGGTAGGGCTTTCAACAGAAGTGTTGCCGCCCAGAACAACAAAACCCGTAATGATCACAAAGAGAAGCGTGCAAACTTTGACAACTCCGACGCCGTTCGAGAACCAGTATGCATACTTGGTGTTGAACACCAGAGCTTTCCCTTGTCAGATTGGAGTAGCTAGGGGGTGAAAGAAGGATGGACTCACTCAGAGTGGCAAGGCTGTAGCATGCCAACGCAGTGCCTTTGACTTGCCAATTAGTGCCAGAATGTCCTGAGATCGCGATCAGATAGTTTGCCATCACTGTCAAGAAGGGTCAGCATCTTACAATCAGATGCCATTTAAAGCTCGTCTTACCAGTTGCGTTAGCACTTCCGAAGGAGAGAATAACGCTCTGCACTGCAAAAGTGGTAGGGAAAAGCCATCGGGGACGCGGGTAGGCTTGTTCAAGAAACACAACTTCAGAGCCCGAGCGACTGGGGAAGTATGCAGTGAATTCCAAGTAGACAGCCCCAGAAGCGAGACAAAGCTAAGCAAGGCAACGTCTGTCAGTTGTATGCACTCCGTCAGAGTCCTTGCGCGTCGAGACATACCAAGTATCCCAGCGTCCAGTAAATGAAGCTCACCCCTACGCTGCCGGTGCCGCCGAGGATCGAGCTCGGTGTGCTGTAGATTCCGGCTCCGATCATCATGGTGATGTTCAGCAAGGTGAGCGTAAATGGTCCGACCGAGTACCCCAAGGGAGAATCATGTTCAACGGGTGCTCCAGAAGCATCTTGGTATGTTGGCTGGGCACTATTGCCTCCTTTCTCGGTGATATATTGTGTACCGTCTGTGGAAATTTGTGCGCCTGTGTCGCTTCTGTCTCCACGTGCATTACCTCGTCGCCAGGCCATGATGAAAGAGAGTGGGTACTTGCAATGAAGAGAAGCAAATCCGGAAATGAGCAGGAAACCGACAGTATCAAGACATGCACAGCGAGAATTGGAGATCCGTTGAGGAGCACAAGATCGCCAGTCTATATAGTTGTCAATCGATGTACTTATGTGCAGCATCTGCCGTGCAGTTCGTGCAACCCTGACAAGCGCAAGCACAATATGCACAATTAAGCGATGTCGACATCATGGCGTAGATGGTGTTAGTGGAGCTTTGAGAGCGAGAGCAGTGTTACTCCTACATACTGGTGGCCACTTCCGGCCACTGAGGCTTGCTGTGATTAGCCTCCGGAATATCGCCGTGTTGAGCCATGATCAGATGCAAGCAGCATAGATCCATAGCTGCAAACAATGTGTCAAGAAATCCCATACGATGAAGATGCCATAAATCGTTCATGCAGACGTGGGGTCTGTCATGCAGTAGCTTGCGAATCAACGGCTGTTGTGCCTGTCAAAGGAGCCCCATTGGGATGTCGCAATTCGTCCAGAATGAATTTTAACGGGATTGATCGGAGGCTCGATGGAATCGTCCTGTGATAAGCCATGACAGCGACCTTGGAGCAAGAACAACTGCTCTGTGTCGAGACGATGGTGTACCATCTGTATCAGACCAGGGAGGAGCTATGAAGAGGAGACTGCTGTGTATAGCTTCTTACTTGAAGCTGGCGCATAAGCCTGAGTACATTCCAAAGAAGTGTACGAACTATGTCGCGTTTCGAGCCTGCAATCACGACATGAAGGAGGTTGGGAAATCAGATGTCTCCGTCTGGAGGAGCCAGAAGTCTGCCACCCCTGTGCACAGACGCGCCACGGGCTCGCATCTCTATATAAGAATAGTCTGAACGTATCGTTCACACATGTTTCGTGGCCAACTCCATTGACACCGCTAGAACAACACGAGATCATACAGGCTCTGGCAACAGAGAATTGCCTAGGCCACGATCAACTGTCATAGCCCTGGCGTTGTCGGTGGCCCTTCCTTGGTCCTCTGGGTTCTCTCCGGTAGACTATTGTGTGCTACAACCCATTCATCGAACAAATCCAGGCTGTTGTCGCTCACACAATATTAATGCTCCATTCACGGTTCCATCGCCGGATCCATATTGCCGTCTCTGACGAATCGGAGAGAACACGCAAGTAGCATGCTCAATGGTATTGATGTGCCACCGGGATTCAAGGTATTCCTGATCTTGACAGCGCTGCAAAGATATGTTTACATCATGAGCAGCCTCGGCAGCTAAAACGTCAAGCACATTTACAAGGTTTGGCCTAGTGTAAGCGGCTCATCTTGAAACACGTTTGGTCGCGTTTGCCGCTCCGAACAATTTGCCCCACGCGGTCGAGACGCCGCCCGCTTCCGAATTGCCGGATTCTCTACGACATTTCAGCACGTTTTCCCAATGCCTATTCCTATATTGCCTGCAAAGCAACCTCTCATTCTTATAGTTATTAATACAGCAGACCAGCTCTCTCGCGAAATTCGCCCGCCAAGGTAATCCTGGTGCCGAGAGAGGCGTGTTGCTGCTTGTTTCGCAAAGCTTCTCCTGTGCCGGCTGGCCCCATGATGGCTTCTGGCAGATAGATTAACAGCCAGGGCTTCATACACGCGAGTCTCTGTTTAAGCTCGCCGATGATTCTAGCGATCTTTCTATACGAAACTCGCTTAGTAGCTTATTACGGTAAATAAGCCTACAGGGCTGTTCTTGATCTATTCCACACCCCGTCTTGCAGGCTAATCTCGAGATGATCCTCGTATAAGACACCTCATGCTCCCATAACGACTTCCAATCCTTCACACCGCTGCTCCTACGCTCTCTTCATCTTCTCCAACCAACTACATTCAGTCTTTACACAATATGAAGTCCTCCTTCTTCGCTCTCGCAGCCGTGACAGCCGCTGGTTCGGCTTCCGCTGCCTCTGTTGCTGCTTGGGGCCAATGTGGTGGCATGAGCTACAACGGCGAGACTGCATGCGCCTCCGGACTGGTCTGCAAGAAGCAGAACGACTACTACTCTCAGTGTGTCGAGGGCGCTGCAGCCACTAAGCCTGCATCCACCAAGGCTGCCTCCACAAAGGCCGCATCCACCGCCAAGGCTTCATCGACCAAGGCCTCGTCTGCTGCTGTGAAGCCCGCCTCCACCCAGGCCGCATCCTCTGCAAAGGCTTCTGCCACCACCGTCAGCCACGCTGGATCCTCAGGCGTGCAGTATGCTGGTGTCAACATCGCCGGTCTCGACTTCGGCTGCGGCACTGACGGCACATGCACCAACGCCAACCAGGTCCCCGGCCAGACCGGCCTTGATCAGATGAAGCACTTCGTCAACGACGACGGTCTCAACACCTTCCGCATTCCCGTCGGCTGGCAGTACCTCGTCGACTCCGTTGGCGGCACTCTCAACTCCAAGAACTGGGGCATCTTCGACACCCAGATCCAGAACTGCTTGACCGCCGGTGCTGCTATGTGCATTGTCGACGTTCACAACTACGCCCGCTGGAACGGCGCCATTGTCGGCCAGGGCGGTCCCAGCGACACCGAATTCGCCAGCCTCTGGTCGCAGATTGCCACCAAGTACAAGGGCAATGACAAGATCGCTTTCGGCATCATGAACGAGCCTGTAAGTCATGACAAGCGTTAGTCTCCCCATTTTGATCCACCATACTGACTTTTCAACCAGCACGACGTCGACATCAGCAAGTGGGCCACCACCGTCCAGGCAGCCGTCACCGCCATCCGCAAGGCCGGCGCAACCTCCAACAAGCTCCTCCTCCCCGGCAACGAGTGGACCCACGCCAGCGCCTTCATCGACAACGGCTCCGGCGCCGCTCTCTCGAAGGTCACCAACCTCGACGGCAGCACCACCAACCTCATCTTCGATGTGCACCAGTACCTCGACTCCGACGGCTCCGGCACCCACACCACCTGCACCACCAACAACGTCGACGCCTTCAACACCCTCGGTGCCTGGCTCCGCACCAACAAGCGCCAAGCCATCCTCACTGAGACCGGCGGCTCCAACGATGCCAGCTGTCTGACCATGCTTTGCGAGCAGTTCGATGCCATCAACAAGTACTCTGACGTCTACCTCGGCTGGACCGGCTGGTCTGCCGGCATGTTCGACAGCAGCTACGAGCTCACCGAGACCCCGACTAACAACGGTGGTAGCTGGACTGACCAGGCGATTGTGAAGCAGTGCGTTGCTGGCAAGTTCGGAAACTAAGTGCAGCATTTCTTGTAGCTGGATTATGACGTGCATGCGCGCACGATGAGGGTGCAGGCTGCTGGAGAGGCGGCGCCCTAAGAGCATTTCTCTTCCTCCTTTCGATTCTTCTCTTCTATTATTAGCGGACCTCTTATGCATTGCTCCTTTTCCCATCCATTGATCACACATCATGCTAGATGAAACGAATACAAAAGTTGGCATCACCTTTGCATCACAACATAATCTCCTTAAGTTTTTAAGTTGTCGAATACAGCCATAAAAGTACATGTTCACAAACAAACACCTCCCTACCCAGCCCTAACATCCTCCGCAATCTTCTCGGCCAACATATAAACCGTAGCCTGCGGGTGTCCCGGCGGCAAGAACGGGAAAGCAGAAGCGTCCACAATTCTCAAGCCATTGACACCATAGACTCTCGCCTTGGAATCCACCACAGCCAAGTCATCACCGCTGCGGCCCATCTTACACGTAGCCGAAGCATGGTAAAGCGTGAAAGCAGATTCTCTCAAGTAGTCCACAATCTGCGCATCCGTGGTGACATTCGGTCCGGGAAGATACTCGACTCCAATAGTAACATTGACAAAGCTCCAGAGTTCGCGCGCTCGCTTGAACCCGGCGACAGCAATGTCCACGTCTTCGGGAGCGGTGAGCCAGTTGGGATTGATGGCTGGTTGGACGGATGCGTCTGCCGAAGAGATAGTGACGTTACCTCGCGAGAAGGGCGAGACGACGACGGCAGAGATGGTAGCGTAATTGTAACAATCGGCTGGATCGGCTTCGCGGTTATTACGGTTTAGACCTGAGTAGCCGTTTTGCGTGAGATACTCGAGCTGCGGCCAGTCGTCTGGGTAGTGCTTGAGAGCCGCCAAAGTGGCGTTGGAGAGCAACTCTGGCTGGCTCTCCGAGATTCGATCAAAAGCGAGAAGACCAGGAGGGCCAGCTAGCATGCCCGTCCCATTAGCCAAGTATGACATGGCAGCTTCAGCCGCAAAGGCAGGGTCGTTGACCAGCTTTGATGAGGTAGGAACGTCCACGCGATAAGCTACGCCAACGAGCGGTTGGTCCTGCAAGTTCTGCCCGACTCCAGGTGAATGCGCCACGACAGGGATGCCATACTTCTCCAGTGTCTTTCGTGGCCCAACGCCTGAGACCATTAACAGCTGAGGGGACTGAAACGCTCCAGCCGAAAGGATGACCTCCTTGGTAGCACTAAGAGTATAATGCTTAGAACCAGACTGAACAAGAACGCCATTCGCAGTTTTATTCCCATCGAACAGAATCTGCCGCGCCATTGTATGAGCATAAACCTTGATCTCTGTAGTGCGCATAGCATAGTCCAGGAAACTCGTCTGCGAAGTCTCGCGGTGCTGGCTGACCGGCTGCATCGTCGCAGGGTTATAGAAGTAACCGTCTAGCTTTCCATTGGAGAAGTCGGCGTTCTTAGAGGGCAGACCCAGCGCGCGGAAAGCTTGGTAGGTCCAGGTAGAGACCGAGTCTACGAAATTTGGCCAAGAGAGGGAGAGCGGATGATGATAGCCGTCGTCGGGGTTAGTGCCGTTGAAGTTATAGTCAACAGTGGCATTGGCTTTGCGAATGTGAGCGTTTGGAGGCGTGACGTTCACGCTGCGATCAAAGTATTGCTCGAGGTTGGACAGTGTGTAGCTTTGGTCGCCGACCTCATCAGCCCATCGCTGATAGCTGCCATTGGTGCCTCGATGGTAGGCCAGATAGTTCCTAGCAGAAGATCCTCCTAGTGTCTTGCCGCGAGCGTAGTGTGTTCTCCGATCTTGAATTCCAGCTTGAGGTGTTGTCACAAATCCCCAGTCGATAAGAGGCTGTGTGTCGTCTGGGTCTGAGCCCACGAACTGCGTTGTGCATAGGCCGGGTATGACACTGAAGCACAGTTAGCGTCTGGCATTCTCTCTCGTCGTCGAGCGATGAGAACCGCATACCTTCCGTTTCCATTGTCCTGTTGATAAAAGCCACCTGCCTCAATGACGGCGACAGAAACATCCGAGTCCTCAGCAAGGCGGGCAGCCATAGTCAAGCCTGCAGTTCCACCTCCAATCACGACATAGTCAAAAGTACCATTGACGCCTGGAACGCCGAACGAGTTGCCGTACAATGCAGTAGCCAAAGCCGCCTTAACGCCAGAGGCCAAGAGGAGATGAGCAGCGCGCATAATCCAAAACAAAGGCACAACGGAAAAACGTAAAGAAGACTGCCTAGCAGCACCATACGCATGCCCGCTATATGTAGCCATATATTTGGCATGCCATCATCGTTGTAACGGCTTCCTGCCGCCAGAAAGAGCACGGCCTTCGGTGAAGAACTCCGACCAAAACACCATTGAAAGGCGCAAAAACGCATCTTCAAGTGGGTCACTACGATCGATGTTCGCAGATCAAGCGAGCCGGCAGATCTTCAGTCTTACAAAAAGGGTGAGAGGCGTCCTCTTGGTGTCCCTTTCGGCCGCTCCACCGGCTCCCTGACGTAGATCCAAACTTGCAGATCACAGGGCAACTTCCTAAAACGGAATTGAAAGAGCTTGCGTTGACGTATGTGACATGTCATGGAACTTTTAGAATAACGGTAGACGGTTCGTGATAATTTGTTGGCTTGATTAATTATTATGTTCAGCAGCTCGGTGACAACTGATCAGTCGACAGCCGATTCAACCAACACTCGGACGCATCATGTTTACAAAAAAAAAAGAGGCTGAGACTTGTAACATCTTCGACGTTCTGCGTCAATTGCAAGAGCACAGCAGTTACGCTTCGATCCGGTTACGGTGTATGACTGCTACTGTGGCCTTGATGCGACTGACAGCAAATTGCATGCCGGAATCCATCGACAGGCATATGCTACTTATCCTTCTCCAATACACATGAAACTACCTTCTTCCGCCACTGACACATCCTCAAATTATGCTTGCCATGTATGAGCTCACAGAATGTGATGGGTTCAGACCGACGTCGCAGACCGCACCACATTTCCACGTTCGCAAATCTTCGAGTTCGGTACAAAGCGGATCCATAATCCAACTTTGTCAGCATTTTTGCAAAGTGCTCAAAGTATTGCATGCAGGTAATTTTGTTTGAACATCTCCGAATGCCGACCAATGCAAACTTCGCTGTCGCAACCCATGCAGATGGGTTCTCCGGCTGCGAGCGCTGATGCCCAGACTTGTCGACGATGGCTGTTGAACCCGTGCCTGGATCTCCATGGTTTCCAGCGCTGTTTCAGTTTCTCACATCGGCAATCCCGACTATGCTGAGGAAACATGGCGCGAGAGATACCGAAGACCACAAAATCAATGGCAGAGAACTGTACGAATACTTGATCTAGATGCGGGTGAAAGATGACATGTCGACGTGATGCTGGCTCTAGGAAAGGTGCGGAAATGGGGCCTGGTAGAGAGAGCAAAAATCCGACTGATGCTACTCTTTGCTCGTGGTCTAGGAGCAGCGGGAATTATGCTCGGGAAGTTTACTACCTCCTATCGGGACGTTGACTTTCTGTCCGTGTTGCTGGATATCTTCGCCACGTTGCCGCCGAGATGGGGCAGGGATTCGCCGCTTTATCGACACTTGCCAGTGGTCACGCCGAGTGTTGGCCGGATAACGCACTCTGGACTAGTATCTCCATTGTCGAGTTCCTTTTGCTCGAGTATAGAATATTTCGTTGATTTCATCGCGCAGAGAGCTGTGATTAAGTCGTAATCCCATCCAAAAACCCACCAACCTCCCTCCCCCAATTCTCCTCCTCCAACAGCCACACAATAGCCTTCTCGACATCCTTCACAAACGCCTCCCCCTCAGCTTGAGAATAATTAGCGACATCCCACCTCATACTGATCATAAAAGTAGTAGCCTTCGGCCCACCAAGCCCAGCAACGAAAACCAGACCCAGCACAGCACGAATGCCAATCTGCACGACACGTAAATTCTCGTAATCGCCCAAGAAACCCGGAACCCAGGTGAGAAATTGCGTCTGCAGTGTCTCGGGCAGCATGTCACCCGCGTTCTCATCGGGGTGCATAGCGTCAAGTTTGGCCATGATGCGGCGCCAGGGAGCGTGCGAGCGTTTTGTAAGCTCTGCTTGCTCGTCTTGCAGACGGGCCAGGAAGTCTAGAGCAGTTTCTGAACGGGCGACGGGGATCAGGTTTGTGACAGCGTTCATAGTTGGTCCGGCGACGTCAGACGCGTCGAGGTCGGCAAGGGAGGTGCCGTCTCCGGCTGGGAGGTGGCGCAGCGTGTCTGGCCAGAAAGGCAGCGACGAGCGTGCTGCTTCGAAGTTGCTGAATAGTGCGTGGGTGTGCTGTGTTCGTGTAATGTTCACCAGAGCCATGGCAGCCTTGAGCACGACGGACGCTGTGATGCGAGGGTGATGGGTTTTGAGGTTGACGAGCTGAGGCGCGTCGAAGCCATAATCCCACCCGTCTGGGTTGGAGGTGATGGCCTTTCGTGGGACTTTGGCCGGAGGGTACAGAGCCTTGCGGTGGAGGTGGATGTCTTGCAAACGCTTCGCATGCCATTCAACTTCAATGGTAGCACGAGGCGAGTCGCGCAGAGAATGGTATATGTCTGCCCATGTCTTGAAAGGAACGTGGCGTCGGAGTTCTTGCGTCGGACCACGTAGACTCTGGTTTAGGTCCTCGAGGAACAATCGCATCGACGAGGCGTCATGGACTGAGTGGTGCAGATACATTACCAAAGCAGCCGAGTTGAGCTCCTCGATATGGTAGAGTAACGCATGGAAAAGAAGACCGGGGTATGTCGCATGCTCGGCATGCGGATAGGAAACGGCCTTCTGCTGGAGATCTGCAACCGTAGCAACAGATCCAGAAGTAGTCAAACACTGGTCGTATAACTTCTCTTGAGGCTTCAGAGTGATATAGAATGGTGTGCCATCGTCCCCTCTCACGTAGAAGGACGGCCATAGTGGGCTCTGTCTGAGTGCAGCAATCAGCGCTTGCTGTAAAGAAGTAACGGTTGAGCCATCAGCCACAACTGCAATGCCAAAGTTCCAGCTGTCCATGATTGTAGTACGAATCAGGATATCTGTGAAGTCGCTTGCTTGAATGACCGCATCGACATCTTGTTCGAAATCGAAGCCGTGGTTCTGGACAGTCGAGGATACCATTTCTTTGAAGGAAGCCGCATCGTTCTCTGCACCCACAACCAGCTGGATATCTTCCAAGCTCAACGGTTGTGTTGTGTCCGCAAATTGAGTACCCGAATCACGCCGCGAATGACCTGACTTTCCTTCCAATGCAAAGATCTGTGATTTCAAATTCGGATGATCGATCATCTCATGAGCTGACAGGGTGACACCGAGCTCCTTACGATACATGTCTCTGACTCGCATAAGCGTGATAGAGTCTGCAAAATTGGCCGTCGGAGCCTCTGTGACGAGATTCGCCGGCGAGATGCCCGTGGCTCGCCACCAGACATGAAGCACTGTCTTTTCGACAGATTTGATCTTGTGGTCGGGAGGTGTCGAGTCTATGCCGCGATGTTTGCGGAAGGCGGCGACAAGATTACGGAGCGTTGCCTTCTGCACCTTTCCAGACATAGTTCTTGGGAAGTCATCAAGGCCAAGAGATTCAAGGGTCAAGATCTCATCGGGCACATGCAGCATACCCATCGACGCACGGACAGATGTCGATAACATCCCAGCAGGATCGTCGCAGACGGGTAGCCTTCTGACAATGGCAACGGGAACCTCCCCTGCGATATTGTCTTTGGCGGCAACCACTTGTGCTTCCACGCCTGTGAACTGGTTCAAGACTGCCTCGATCGCAGCAGGTGCAATGTTCTCGCCGCCACGGATGATCATGTCTTTGTATCTGCCAACGATGGAGACACGGCCATCAGGATGCATGACAGCCCGATCACCAGTCTTGAACCAAGTACGACCATTGTCGAAATAGAAGCTTTCCGTGCCAACATTGTCGCCAAGATAGCCGTGAATGACACCAAGGCCACTTTCGTGAATCTCCCCTGGTTCGCCGTGAGGAAGCGGAATGGTCAAGCCCGAAGCACAGATCTTGATATGAGCACCTGGAGATGCACTGCCAGATATCGTGTCGTCACCAACAATCAAAGTCTCTGGATCAGGAGTGGCAGCGAGCCAGATCGGACTGCCTTCGGTCATCCCGAAGCCTGTCGAGACGGCACTGGACCCAAGAGTGTTTACCACCTGACGTAGGTTTTGTGGAGTGATAGAAGCACCAGCAAGACACACATCTTTCAAGGCAGGAAACCTGAATTCGTCCCTGTGCACATGCTCGATCAAGCTGTGAAGAGCAGTGGGCACAAGACATGCGTGTGTACAGTTGTGAATATGCAGTGCTTTGGCCATCTGTTCAGAGCTGAAGGTGGGAGAAGGATACACGACAGCGCCTCCTTGACAGAAGAAGTACAGGACATAGAAGTAGCCCATGGCGTGATTGT
Source organism: Pseudopyrenochaeta terrestris (assembly GCA_022813475.1). NCBI lineage: Eukaryota > Fungi > Ascomycota > Dothideomycetes > Pleosporales > Pseudopyrenochaetaceae > Pseudopyrenochaeta > Pseudopyrenochaeta terrestris. Next base: position 1,596,065 of record JAKLMJ010000005.1, on the reverse strand, counting down.
TTGGCAGTACGCTGCAGAAAACATCCTCGGTAGAGCAGCCTCCCAAGGATAGATTCTTCATGAATGCATTCAGCGTCTGGTCGGTGTGAGGACATCCTTTCGGCAGAGAAGTAGTGCCGCTCGTGAACAGTATGGTGACGGGACTTTGGCTGGCGGATGAATCAGGTTCTGAAGTGGGCTCATCTGTCGACAAGAGTTCAGGTCGAGCGATGGTCGGTTCCAGTTCTCCTGTTCCTTCAGCCGTAAGAAGATTCGAGAATGCCGTCCAGCCAGAGGGTGGGTTCTCGTGGGTGACAATTTTGAGCAGTTTATGGCCTCCTTCGTAAGCCAACGCGTCAAAAGCAGTAGCAAGCTCGGGAGTGCCAACGATCACCGCAGTGGCATGGGCAATGGCAAGCATATGCCGTGCTTCAACTTTGTTGGTAAGATTGCGAGGGTTCAGCGGAACAAAAGGACATTGAAGTCTGTGAGCGGCCCAGAAGGAAAGCGGGAACTCCACGCCGTTGTCTAGTATCGTGACGATGGATGAGCCGGAGGCAATGCCATGTCTCTGCAAGCTTTCGCTGAGTTTATGAGAAGCAGACTCGAGCTGTGCGTAGGACCATTGTAGATGGTCACCTGACAGGCTTGTCAGATGGTACAGGCCGGCCGGTTGGTGCCGGGATGCAATAGCGAGTTTCTCTGGGTACAGCTGTGCTGCTTGTTCGAGTTGCTGCCAAACAGGTGCAGGCGAGTCTGTCCAGTCGCCGCCGTAAGCTTCACTCAAAGCCATTTTGTTTCCGATGGCCTGCGGTTTTCAGTAGTGTCTGTGCCAAAGTCTCAAACTATACCACCGTGTAGCTTTTGTAGAACATAAATATGGCGCCATGACCTAGAACAACTTATCTTTAGCTCACCTCGCGTTGATGCACGTTCATATTGCAGAGACAGTGAAGACACTTGATTGGATCCTGCCACTGGTCTCGAAGCGAGGTCGTACTACGAAGTGTGCTAGATCGTCAGCATGTAGAGCACCGTAGCCAGAAGTGGCGATACACCGCGACTCAGTTTGCGGCAAAGTGGATCATTGTAGTCGCTTTGGAAGGTGTCGATATGTTTGACTCGTGCGAGAGGTCCCCGTGAAGTGGAGAGACACCTTCTGTGCGGCGGTCTAAACTCTTTGAGGGATGGAAGATGTGTCTTCAGCTAGGTGTAGCGCCTAAGGCTACGACGTTGGCGATATTAAAGCTGAACAACATGGCAATCTGGTAGGTCAAACGCCATGTCGATCCACGATATCAGAAGCGTGAATTCTATCAAAAAAAGAATTCTGCAATACACGCACAGGCATGCAGCGGACATGGCCAAATTCGTTATTAGCCGTGGCTTCGTCAGCTTGGATTTGTCTTGTTAATCGCGCATGCATTGATGGCCACTAGCCCGGAGCAGAGGCATGCGATACCTCGAGTAAGAGGTTACTGCTAAACATGTTGAACATGGTGTGTGGAGCTGTATGTGTGATGGTATTAGCAGTAAGGCATTGTTGAGGGTGGATGTGGAAGTGTTGTCAAGCAAGACGCAGGCAAGGAACGGCTGGCCAAAGCTTGCACTTGAGCCAAAGCGCTTGCGCCAGCTCCCAGCACAACATGCGCTGAGCATGTGAAAGTCGACAGCTCACCATCCTCTACCTTGCCTGCTCACCTCTTGCCTTCGCTGTGCAATTTGACCTCTGCTGCGTAGTCCCCATCTCTCGCTCAAGGACTGTCTCATACAACCATGACTACGCCAGTCTCGCCCTCGTCGTCTCCGCGACTCCCCTCTCCACCTCCAATCGCCGAAGACCAGAGCGGTCCTACATCACCCGGCCTTTCTCTATATGCGCCCAAGTTCCCAGGCGGCGCCGCAGAAGCGTCGCGAAGGATCCGTCCTGGCACTAAATCAGAGGACATGGCTGAGGGTCCGCCCCTCACCGAGCTCATGGACATCGACTCGGCCTTCCAGTTGACCGAGCACCTCAAAGCACTCCACCACTCTTTCACACACCCATACGACTCCACAACTACAGTGCCCATAACCGCCGAGCTTGCGCGACAGCTGGCTCATCCTCCTCATCACACCGCTAAAGAGATCTGGTTGTATGAGCTTGGCCGCTTCCTCATCCAAAAAACGAATGCCATCATAGTTGCCCTCTTCTCCGACACACCAGCCTGCTCGGCAACAACATGTCACGAGATGCGCGCCTCCGAATGGCAATATCTCTGCGCTGTCCACGATCCGCCTAAATCCTGTTCAGCCATCGACTACTGCTGCCATACCCTGGACTGGGCTGCTTCCACACTTTGCAACAGTAAACTCTTCCCTTCAAGGTTGGGTCTTGGCTCTGGCGGCGCAGGGATTGGAGGAGGAGGAAGCGACAAGGTTCTCATGCAACAAATGAAGGAAATCACCAACATCTTCCGCCGTGTGTACCGAATCTATGCGCACGCATGGTTCCAGCATCGCGAGGTCTTCTGGCGTGTGGAGGGTAAGACAGGTCTATACGTTTTCTTCAAGACTGTCTGCGATGAATACGGCTTGATCCAGACCGAAAACTACACAATTCCGCCTGAAGCAGAGGGTCTGGAGCCCAAGGAAGTTAGCAGAGACACACCAGTGGCAGCTCAGCCTCCACTTGGCATGAGCTTGCTGAAGAGACCAGAGGAGGGCAAAGCAGAACAACAAACGCCAGAACCCGCAGGGAATGAGATTCTTGCGACGGGAGACACAACAAAAAGACACAGACATACACCTAGCAGCAGATCGAACTCTGTGTCCACCACGATCACCGAAGAAGCCGAGGAGGACGAAGACATTTCCTCGAAGCCATCTCTGGAACGTGCACCTACTGTGAAGAAGGAAGGCATGCTCGCGCGCAGTGATACACTCAAAGCCGAGCCTGAGCCCGAAGCAGCGGCCGAGTCTGCTGAACACTCGGTGGTAGTCGAGGAATCTCCAGCCGAGGACGGCAAGCAAGAACAAGAGGCCGACAATCAGCCCAAGGTCGGGGATGCCGAGGACGAGGAAGCGGAGATCACAGTGATCGAGGCAGAAGTACCCGCAGACGCGGACGGGCCCGGAGAAAGTGCAGCTGAGATTACAGAGGAGCCGGTCAAGGCAGAAACAACCGGCGAGGCTTGATCTTAGTTGAACGATGCGGCAGACGGCGCATGCGTGTAATGATACCCATTAAAAGCAGATATATTTTTTCGCAGCTGTATATATACTATTAAGTTTATTTTGAAGCGTATGCGCCGGGTGTCATTTGTTCGATTCGGATGAGAATCTAAACAATGTATCATGTAGTATCGAAATCGACCACAATTAGAGTTGCGTCTCCTCTAATGCTTAGAGAACACTTGAACGTTCAATACTTCAGATGCCAGATCCACTGCTGCTATACAAAGTATACAACCTTCCAAGTATGCTGTGTCGTCACATAATATCCTTCAATTGTGCAAGTATACAGAAGCAGTTGCTTTGGCCTGTCGATTCCACACCTGACGTCGACAAAGTTCGAAAACCGCCGCTTCTGGCAGAAGCCGAGGCGAAACATCACATCACCAAACCGCAAGCTTGCATGAATTCTGAGTGTTCACGACCGCTTGACGAACTCAATCGACCGTCCCGATACACGGGAAGGGAAACCGCACAATGGATGAAGAAGACGATGGCCCTCCCATGCTGGTCTCCAGCGAAAACGTCGTGGACCCAGACGCCAGTCTGAACGCCGAGACGGGAGACGTGCAAATGACGAAAGTGCCTATATCTATTATTACTGGTGAGTGAGTTTCTGGAAACTTTTTGCCACTGGTGTATTCGATACTGCCTATATGCTTCGATTGATCGAGGTCCGCGCTGTGGAAGCTGGTCCAGCCTCTCAGCGGCGACACGGATTTGCTACTTCGAGTACTGTCGCTGCGGGACATCAATATAGCGTTTGACGGAATATACCACACTGCCGAAAGGATGTCTCCATGCGTTTTGTGTGACTTTGACTGACGATTTCGCGAAGGCTACCTCGGAGCCGGCAAGTCGACGCTGCTCAACTACATCCTGACAGCCCGGCACGGCAAGAAAATCGCCGTCATCCTCAATGGTGAGTACTATTCACCACTCCACAAGCAACAAGCTTCAGGAAGGAGCACTGTCGCAGGTTCCTAGAGCGCAAGTGAAAACGCTGACCCAAATCCACCTCTTTCCAGAATTCGGCAACACAACCGACATGGAAAAGTCCCTCACCGTCTCCTCGGGCGAGACAACAGCAACTGAATGGCTCAACCTAGCCAACGGCTGCATCTGCTGCTCGGTGAAAGACCAAGGCGTCAACGCGCTGGAATCGCTAATGGAGCGCAACGGAGCCTTCGACTACATCCTGCTCGAAACAACCGGCTTAGCAGACCCCGGGAACATCGCGCCAGTCTTCTGGGTCGACGAAGGGCTGTGCAGCTCGATTTACCTCGACGGCATAGTGACGCTGGTCGACGCGGCGAATTTGCTGCGATCGCTCGAGGAGCCACAGGGAGAAGAAGCTGTGCACGACGATCACGATGGGCACGCCGCCGGCCCCCTGCTGTCCGTCGCACACCTGCAAATCTCGCACGCGGACGTGGTGATCATTAACAAATCCGACCTCGTGTCTGCTTCCCGGCTTGCGGCCGTAGAAGCGCGGGTGCGCTCCATCAACGCCCTCGCTCGCATCCAGGTGACGTCGCAGAGTCGGGTGCCGCAGCTCGAAGGGCTGGTGTTGGATTTGCACGCGTACGATCGGGTGACGGTGGAGAATCTCGACTTCGCTGCTAAAGGACACAGTCATCTTGACGCAGCGATTGGGACGGTGGATGTCAAGTTTGGGGTTTTGGGGGAGAGTGGGATGGAAGCGTTGGATGGGTGGCTGAGAAGAGTTCTGTGGGAGAGTAAGCTGCCTGGGATTGAGGGTGGAGTTGGATTCGCAGGGTGGGAGATCCACCGGACGAAGGGACGGGTGAGGTTGCAGGGTGGGGAGGTGAAGATGCTGCAGGGTGTGAGGGAGATTTTCGAGATGATTGATGGGGTCGATGCTGCTGCTGGTGAAGGTGAGGAGGAGGAGGGTAGAGAGGAAGGGAGCAGGATTGTCTTTATTGGAAGGAATTTGGGTGGTGAGACTTCTGCTGCTTTCCAGCAGAGTTTGAATGATGCTCTGAGAGATGTATGAATACTATGATGCTGACGAGCCTACGTCGAGACCCATGTTTGATGTGAGGGAGAGGGAATCTGCACGCTCTTGCCCTGCATTGTGGCAATATGCTCCGTCTCAGCATCCCAAATGATCATGAAGTTGCCCTAAGATTGACTTATGACAAACTACAGCAGCAGCGCTGAAATGTGGATACCTTTCATCGGCTGACCTCACGTCGAAAAACAACCAACATGCCTTGGTCACCAACACCAACCAACCACTTCCCATCCGGACTCCAACTCATCTGCGATGAAGCGAAGTGTGTATCCTTATTTGGCAGTGATGTCGGAGGAGATGCAGTGTACTGTGGCTGCAGCGGTCTCATAGGATCATCGGTAGCAGAGCGCATGTTCAATGCAGCAGCGCTGACAGAAGCATCTTGCGCGGCTGAAGTGGAATTGCTGGAGTTGTTCGTGTTGAAAGCTTCGCGGTCGCATTAGCAAATCTCGACATGCGTCAAGCCCATAGAGCTCGACTTTGGTTCTGGAAGAGTCAAGGAACTTACCACTTGCTCCGTCGCTACCTACACTCGCGTCTCGCCTGAGATCTCCAAGTCGGCTGAGGCTTTCTTCTTTGAGACCGTCTTTGACCGCCTTCTTCCTGCCGCCTTTGCCTTTCTTGACGATGTCCTCGCCTTCTTCACACTTTTGCAAGTCCCAAAAATAGAACTTTGACGCTTCATTGCCCATGACCAGGATGGGCCGCATGTTTGGCTCGTGGAAGAGGCCAAAGCGCAAGTAAAACCTCGCAGTGGACTTTGCGTCAAAAGTGAGCAGTCTTTCGAAGCCGCGAGAGCGATCTGAATGCGGGAAAGCCGAGCGCGTGGATATTCCAGGGTACGGTATTGGTGGTTGGGCGGGGTGTGGCATCTCGCAATCGAAGCCGTCGATCTTCCAGAGCAAGATTTCGTTCTTTTCCATCTTCTTGTCGATCCCGTCTGAAGGAGCTCGGGCAGCACGAGACAGGATGCTGTCACCATACCACTTGACGCAGTCGACGTAGTTGGAGTGGACCTCTTGTGAGATGAAGCATGGATACGCAATGACTCGTGGCTCCAGGTTGTCGTCTGTCTTCGCATCCAGTTCTTGCAACGGCGGCACTGCCCAAAGAGCTATAGCAGTGTCCATGGCACCAGAGAGAAGCCATCGACCGTTCGGGTGGAAGTCTAATGTGAGGAGTGGTTGTTTGTGGCCCTGCCCGGCAAATATAGCTCTACAGGGTTGCCTCTCGTGCTTGGGGTGCAGGTTCCAGATTCTGATCGAATAGTCTTCTGAGGCAGACACAAGAATATCGGACGAGAGCGGTGAGATTTGAAGATCATTAATTGCTCTTCCATGTCCCGGTAGAATTCTGATTGGCTCATCGTGCTCAAGATCGAAGACGAGAATCGCTCGTGGACTGCTTCCCGCAGCACACAGAAGAGGTCGTCCTTCTGCATCCTTGGTCCAGCATATACTGTTGAGATTCGTGGATTCGTCCAGCTGCCATCCTCGCAAATACTCGAATGGCTGGGCAGGATCTGTTTTGGTCGTACATACAGTCAGCTAGATATTGAGTGTTAGTGTGAGGCAATTGATACAGGATGCGTTCGTACGTACAGTCCTTCCTCCCGTGAAGGCGAAGACCACTTCTTCATCCTGCTCTTCTGGCCATGGCCAGAATTTGACGTCGTACAATGTTGATTCTAGCTTCTCGTCAATATGTCTCAGCTTTCAGTGTTCGCTGATCCTTTATCTTACGAGCAACGTCTTGTGGAGACTACAGAAACAAAAAAGTAAGACTTGAACGTTTGACAATAAGAATCACCAACACTTACACTTAGCCTTGCACACCACTCAAGAGCCGGGAATACATCGGCAGGTCCAGGCATGGTTGAACGATGTCTGTGAGGTTGACTCTCAGTGCACGTGATTCGACCAACTGTATCGCTTACTGCAAACGATGTTGTGCTAGGCGAGCAACAGTGAGCGAGGCCGGGTCTAGCCTTCTGGGCCAGCCCGGGGGAATGGCGCAACGGGTGTTGTGCACGGAGTTCGTTTCGGTGCTGCAAGCTGCAGTCAGGGAGTTGCTCGGGGCAAAGTGAGCCGTCGCTTGAGCAGCAGGGTCCTTGGTCGGAGGCAAGGTAGCGATGCCGACGTCGCCCAATACCGCAAACAGGCCGAAAGCGTTTACTGCCCTGCAGTCGGCAGCGCAAGGCTCTCGGCTACGGACAGGTGGCCGGAAGTGATCCTACTGGTTGTCGACGACCTCGCTCTTGTCGGACGGTCAGGGCTGGTGGCTGCTCGGCATGCAAAACATCGACGATGCTCTGCTCGAGCGTGGGAAGAGGCTGGGTCGAGCTGACGTGGAGTCAGTGCGCGGGCAGTGTGATTGGTGTCACGGCGGGGAGTAGGTTTGTGGTGCGAGTAATGCTGGTATGGAAGACTATCGGCGGATGAGTAGCGCAGCGGAGAGCGATTATGCAATACCACGCCAGCACTAGAGCGGCAGTGGAAGAGGATCAACACGACGAGAGCAAGCGAGAGTCTAGCAGCAGCGGGCACGCGAGTTGCCAACGGCGGGCGTGCATTGCGGCGACGTCTGCCGAGTGCCGCCCGTGGGCGCTGCATGTCGTGTGAGAGTGAGAGTGCGAGGCTGCGAGGGCAGCATACATGTATGAGACAGTGATACGTCTGGGGATGCTCTTCACGCGTGGCAAGACACATGTGATACCGTACGCATTGTTGCATGCTGGTCCCTGATCTCCTGCAGCAAGACACGGCGTGAAGAGACGAAAGCATCGAGGCCTGCACTGGCATATTCGACGCCGGCACTTGCCATGACAGCTCCTCACTCGAAAGTGCCATTAGACACAAGTATATATGCAAGTGCAATATACACAAGAGACTATTTCAACGAGCCATGGGAGAAAGCCCTAAGCGGGATGGCATATTGGTGAGCTGGTGAGGTAACAGAGTTTGCAGGCGTGACAGGTCTGCTGGATTCACCATCGAGATGATCGCTGATGAGTACCACGCCAACATGCAGCTGCAGAGGATTATTGAACATTCACCCCTCGGAAAAGTCTGGCAACAATGCAGGGCGAGCGGCCCACGAGCGTACATGGCGGCGCATGGGCAAGCGAGCAGCGAGGACGTTATGTCTCCGCGCGCGGGATGGCGCACGTCGGTGCATGTGCATACAGCAATAGACATCCAGCATGGCGTCGATGGCGTGGGAGAGCACATCACAGGCGCTGGCCGTTTGCGGGGAGGAGGCAACAGCACAGGCGTGCTTCAGGGCTCGTCAGGCGTTGAAGCGTTGAAGAGCATCATCCATGCCCATGCTGTCCAACAGCCTCACGGATCGAGCCTCGTCCGGACATCGACGCTCAATCGGCGCGCAATAGCATGCCAACCTGCCAGGCCATACCATGCTAAACCAAAGAACCGCGAGCGAGCCCGGCTGCATCAGCCCAAAGCGTGCAACGCGTTTTAGTGTGATCCTCTTGCTGGTGCCACTACTACTGCTGCACGCTGCTCTGCCTCTCCAAGGGCTCCCAGCACGACTCAGGCTGAAAGGACCCTGTCGCTCCGGCGCAGGCATCGCTGATCCTCGCGAGCGATGCAGCAGAGAAAGTCTGCAATCATGACGTACTGGTTTGCAAGCCCGCCTTAACACTCCCACGGCGAGCAAGCCGCGCCCGCGAAGCATCCTGCTATCACTTCCCATTGGCCGCCTGCTCACCTACATCTCCACCGTGCAGGGCACCAGGATACCACGGTTCACATCCCTCGTGTTTCTTCATTCTACCCGCCTGTCCCAGCTGAACAACTCCCCCACCCTCGAAACCTCACCGACTCGCCAGACCATCTAGACTGATTCCATCCCTCGCGCCGTTCTTCCACCTCGCCACCCGCACACGGCCCGCGAGACGAACACCACCATCAGCACGAACCTTTCTGCACTAGGAAAGCCCTCTGCAGACGACTCTCGACACCGAAGAAGCCGACAGCGCCCGTGCTTACTGCTCGCGACACAAGAGACGGAACATTAGACAGTGCCTGCGCGTTGGGTAGGGTAGGGGTAGTGCTGCTGCACCCATTCCCTCGGGACTGTCAGACCACCGTCTTGACACACCTGCATTGATAAAGCAGAAGGAGGGCCGGTTACAAGTCGAGGCCTTGCCCTCGCCTGTATTCCTTGCTGACGCTTCTGTTCTGATGCTCGATATTGAGCACAACAACTCTTGACGCACAACACACAGCACATAGCCATGGAGACTACGTTCATTTCAATTCACGGTAGGCATCAACGTCGTATGTCGGGCTGACAGAGGACCAATTGCTGATTGTCTGGTCAGACCTCACACCGGAGGCTCGTATTCTTTACTCATCAGACTCTGTCATTGATATCCTCGGATACACTCCAGATGAGATTGTCAATCACTCAGCATGGGAGTTCTTCTCTCAAGAAGAGCTTCCATATGCCCAAGAATTCCACCGACGGCGAGTGGTCATGGACACCGCGGCCGTGTTGGCGTACTGCAATGTACTAGGCAAAGATGGCCAGTGGATTGGATGCGAATGCTGTTTTACTATCGTCTACGATGTCATGATTGTCTGTACCAGTATTTACCAACGAGGTGGAAAGTCTGACAGTAAGTTTGATAAGACGGCAGGCACGACCGACTTGACGCTAACGCCACCCAACAGGTCGCGCGCTTGCAGCACCCATTGTAAGGCGAATCTTTTCTTCGTCGCCAAAAGATCCGAGATACCACATGTTGTCGCACATCTCGTCCAAATTCTCCCAACCTGTCAAGCCAAAGGAACACGAACCTCGAGCAGCATTATTTTTGAATCGCTTCACCCGTACACTAACGATTATGTACGCCACAAGCGCTCTGGAAGAAGTTATCGGCGTCCCTGCGAGTGTGATGCGTGGCCGAAGTTTCTACTACTGCATCGCTGAAAATTGTCTTCAAGATTCGATCAACTGTCTTGAAAATGCCAAAGGCAACGACTCGATAGCATATCTCCGGTTCTGGTTCAGGGATCCTAGGACAGATGACCCTGCACCAGCGCCTGACAACGACAGCGACGACGAGATGACCACGGAAATGAGTGAAGACACTAGCGAGGGTGGCGTTCAGCTTCAAAGCCAGTCTTCTCGAAGTGACGCTTCTGCTGCTATGGAGTCAGCCGTGGAGTCTGGTGACAGCATGGATGTCGATCAAATGGGTGGCGCCGCTGAGGATCCCAATTCACGAACATCATCGGGAGACAGTGGCAATGAGAATGAAACGCATGAGGCCATCTTCGGCGACTCGCGAGAGTCACGCTCATCTGCCTCATCGCTACCTTCCTCACCTGGGACTCCACGCAACACACCCAGCAGAGCGCCGAACGACCCAATTGAGCTGGAAGCAGTCATCTCTTGTGCATCTGACGGCCTCGTCGTCTGTCTCCGCAAGGCCCGCCCAATGATTCCCCACCCAACTCACCGTCCCTCGCAACCCACCCACCCAAATGGTGTCTTCGCCGCACCATGGGCCACACAACCAATCTTGCCACCACTCGAGGCCAGACCGCGCGCAGGCTTCGCTTCTGGATTCGCACCTGCACTGGGTCCACAAGCAGCAAGACACGACTCTGCATCGCCACCCCGCGTCCACGGGCCAGACAGCCACGACTTCATGTCCGTCATCCGCGAACAGGCTGTCTTCGCATGGGCGCTCACAGGCATCAACGGCTCTCTCGCAGATCATGCCAAGGGCAAGCCTCGTGGACATTCGGTACCATCCGACGGATATGCGGTCTGGGCTAATGACGCTTCACAGCATGCTGAGACACCCGAGGCCCGTCAAGACAGTGGCCCTTCAGCAGGCGACGAGAGGCGGGCGGCCTCGCAGATGTTTGGCGACCCTGGACTGGGTCGCAACAACAATGGGGGTGGCGCTGGCAGTGGCTCTTTTATGAAGTGAACGCCCATGCCGGATACAATGTTCACCGAGCAGTGGACAGATATTCCTTTTTGCCACTGGGATGCGCTCCGCCGATCTTGATGGCGCTAATGTACGGCTTGAGATCGACGGCGACTCATGCTCGAACACTTTCCGAGAATGAAGTGGAGCTCCCAGAGACCATATTGAGACTCCACGCGGAAAGGCTGCTTTCACACCTACGCCCACACACAACTGCGACGAAGAGCATACTAATGACACGACACACGACTGTTTCTGAAGAGAATGATGTCTTTTTTCTTCCATCAATCTTCTAGCAAGAAAGCAAGCGCAACTATTTTACTGCAAGCAGATCTGGATCGCGGCGCAAATGTCATTTTGGGGAAAAAGCTCAGGCGTACTTTGTTACTTTTGATCTTTTCATATTATTATATCCTATTCAATTTGGAATTTGCTCTGGGCATGGAATACTAGCCCATCCGATCATCACAATAATGATTACTTTTCAGTCCATCCTTGTAGTCTCAGATGAACGAGTCTCAGTCCTGTACCGTTAATCGTTCACAATCATCGAATATATTTTCATCACTGCTGCCTGCATGTATCGTCCTTGTCTGATTATGTGATGCGAGTCTGAAAGTCATCTCAAATCGTTCCGGAAAAGACCTGAATGGCGGCGCATGGCTAGACACCATCAAACATTGCCGAACAATGCATTGATGGCAAGGAATCACTCTCGTGTCGCGCGTGGAAATTTGCAATACTGTGTCGTGGAGAAGGAAATCCGGATCAATCCGTCGCAGAACGGAGCAATGTTTACGCTTCTATAGCGGACCTCACAAACGCCAGCAGCGTCCGTCGGAGGATATGAACCTTCATATACAAGGTAGGAGGCATTGTCTACTACTGTCAAGGAGATTACTACTGAGTTCAAATATACTTCGCGGTGACAGCTGTGCCCGCTGCAGCATAGTGGAACCGCTTACTCGCCTTCGGCTCCTCTGATCCGACGCCGGCAGTCAACCCATTGAACAAAACGAGCAACCACCCATATCGCCACGATGTAACAACAGCTCAACTTCACTTCCTGATAAACCTTGCTAAAGACACACCAACAATCTATTCATCAACGCAGGAAATAGACCCGACTGCTCACTCCTACTGCCGCCGAAATTATTAAGACGCTCTACGACATGGCCAACCCGAACCCAATCGACTACTTTGCCATTCAAAACGTCCTATCACTCTACTGCTTCGCATTGGACACGAAGAATCTGAACCTCCTCTCGCAAGTCATGACACCAGACGTCGACGCCCAATACCCATTTCCCGGCGGCGACATGCAAGGTCTCGAAGCCGTGATTGGGGTGATTTCGAAACGGTACGTTCCATGAAATACGAATGAAACCCCGAATCCGCCCAACCTGGTCATTTGTGTTTGGATTGAGCGAGATGTCTTCGATATGTGGACGTTCAACTGTGCTCAAAACGAAGACCGACTAACCTCAATCCCTATTGAAAAGCCTCCACGCCATAACCTCCCAACACGCCCTCACAACCCAGCACATCGCCATCTCGCCCTCGGGCTCCACGGCAAACGCCACGACTTACTTCTCCGGCGTGCATTTCGGCAAAGGCAAGTGGGAAGGGCAGACTTGTACTGCGTATGGGAAATACATCGACGAGCTCGTGCTGCTGCCGTTGGCTTCAGAGGGTGCTGGTGTTGACCCGGATGGCGAAGGAGAGAAAGCTGTGCCTCTTGCGGGCGCGAGCGGAGAGTGGAGGGTGAAGAAGAGGAGGGTGGAGTTTATGGCTAGAGTTGGGGAGGAGGGGATCTTTGAGCGGGATTGATTGATGGATTTTAGAAAAATGTGGTGGTAGGTGGGTTTAGGGAGTTGGATCTGCGCAGTCTCATGAGAGCGTTCGTTGTTTTCTCTGCCAATCTGCACTTGAGAATTGGCCGCTTGCGCAGCGTGCGTACTAATTTGCTCTCGCAATTTCGATCACTTTTGGGCCTCAATGGATATTTGAGTGTGGGAAACTTGACGAGTGGCGTGGAATTGTCCTTTCGGACCACTATCCATGAATTCGCTTTGCATGAACAGCGTTTCATGAAATCATCGATGCAGCCGACTGTTGCTCGCGAGTCGGCATGTGTGCATGATCGGGAAGGGAGAGCAGTGGCCGCGCTCGATCGAACATTTCGACTTGCATGGACTTCACAAGACGATCCCTTCTGACCGCACCAGCACGAGCTTCCTGCCTATAGCTCTCCCCCTCCATCACATCCTCTAAAACACCAAATCCCACACCACCAAAAACCCACAGAACCCAACCGTGCCCCAAAACACCGCCTGCGCCGTACTCTTCCTCTCGCTCGCCCTCTTCAGCTCCTGATTGCCTTTCCCCAAATTCGCACTCGTGTCATAAGATTCCTGCACAAGCTGCTCAATGTGCTCGCTCTGCTGCGCGAGATTGGCGTGTAGCGTGCTGTGCAGCTCGCTGATTTCCAGAATGCTGCGCTCGGCCTGCGAGATCTGCTCCATTTGGTTTTCGTAGTATTGCAGCAGGTCGGCGTTCTCGGACTCGAAGAGCTGGAGTTGGTCTTTGGTGAGCTCGGCCGTGTCGGGGTTGGAGTCAGGTATGCCGTTTGACTGCGCTGTGGATCCTGTTGCGCTAGCCGGGTCGCCGTTGTCGACTGCGTAGGGGATGTTTGCGCCGCCGCGGCTTTTGTACAGGGCGCTCTTGCTGCGTTCTACTTCTCGTGTGATACGCACTTCCATCATCTCGGCTTGTACTTTGCCCGCCTCGCCCAGCCTCTGCTCAAGGAACATGATGACTGCAGCCCTGAAAGCCGCAAGCGTGTTCTTCTTCGCCTCCTCCGCTTCTTCTTGAGGACTCTTCGCTGTGACTGCTCCTCCTGCGGCCCATCGTCCCAGCGCTCCCATTCCACTTTTAGCCCGTTTCGACAGCGCGACTGAGTCTAGCGTCTGGTTCCTCACTTCCTCCGCTTGCTGTAAAGATTTGATCGCGGCATTGAGTTGCCTGAGCAAATTCTTGGACTGCGCATCGAAAGCTTCGCGTTCTTCATGTGTAAGAGGCCGCGAGTGGTCGTGCTGTTGGTGTTGCTGCTGAGTGGCATTCTGTCTCCGGCGGGTTGGAGGAGCGGTGGAAAGGTATGCTGGTCGTGTGGATCGTAGAGTCCGTGTGAGGTCTGCTATGCGTGCATTTATGCTGTATGCCTCTTGTAGGAAAGAGTTTATGCGTTCAATGTTGTAGTCGTGGTGGATGACGGGGTCGGCATTGTGCTTTTTGAGGCAGATGTTGAAGTCTGTCGTTATGTCGACCATGGTTTCTGTGAGTTCGGTTCTTGTTACTGTGCTCTTCCCGGCACCAGCTCGAATGCAAGGATGTACGTTCAATTGCTTCCAGATTCAAGTTGTGAAAGGTGTTGATATGACGTGGGGCTGCTTCGCGCAGCGTACGCAGACACTTGAACGTACGGACTGATTCGTGTTTCTACCGCCAGTAGCAAGGGTTAGGGTCGCAACCTCAACCAATCGAGGAGATCAACATCGGCAGTCCGAACTAATGTGTTCAAAAAGCGTCGAGATGATGTTCTAAATATCTTACGGTGCTTTTACTGGAACAGTCTGTCGTCTTTGCTAATCTCTACCTGCGTCTCTGTCCAAAGGAACGTGCGAGAGTGGCTTCTAGTCTGCATTTCACGTCACAATGAGGATAGTCGAAAAGCACGCTCGCTACCCTGCATGAAAGATGAAAAGACGAAAAGTGTGATATGATCATGAACGCACCGCACCGCTACATATGTGTCTCTATCACTTCTGATCTAATCTTCCGACCTTAGTATACTCCTTAACAACAGCAACAAGTCTCTCCCTCCCCATCTTATCGTCAAAGACCTGCGCATGATCCAACCCCTCAGACCACAGCACATCAACTCCGCTCCCCCTCCACGGCCTCGTCTTCCAACTCTCATCCTTCTGACCCTGCCCACGCGTCTCAAGCTCCATGTGCATGTGCCCATTAGCTTTCACCACAGGATTCGGAACATCGTCATTCAGCAAATACCTCGCCACAGCACCAGTATCCACAATGAGATCGCGACTCGCAAGCGAAACAGTGAACCGCATCCCCCTCTCCACCAGCTCCTCGATGCGTGATTTCCAAAGGCACCCTTCATACCAGAAGAAATGGCGACCTAGCGTATGCGACGTGCCCGGGTCTTTCGACGCGAAATACCACAGCTGCCACTCGTTTGCGGATTTTGGCGGGCGGACGGTGAAATTGTACGCCACGTCTGGCATGTGTAGAAGGATTGTCACCGGGTCTATGAGGACTGTGGCGCTGATTCGGGAAGCTAGAGCATCATGGGTGAGCATGTAGGAGGTGAAGACGGAGCCGTAGGAGTGGGAGGCGAGGACGAAGGAGGTGTAGTTGTGTTTGTCGAGGATGGAGGTAATTTGCTTGATGAAAGCGTCGCGGTGCAGGATTGGTTGGGTGAGGCGGGAGGAGATGGGGAGGAGCTCGATTGCTAGGACGCCGATGTCTCCGTCGGTTGGTTGATGTGTGTTGTTTTGTGGCTGTTTCGCGATGGCTTCCAATGTGTCGACGTATGGGTATAGTCCGATACCGATCCCGTGGATGAATAGCACTGGCAAAGTGGTCTTGGATGTGTGCGGCCGATACCAGTAAGTCAGGCTCTCAGCCGGAGACCGACCGCCAGCAAGCAGAGTAGACGGGCGAGGCGGGCAGACCCAAGGTCCTGCAACGCTCGTCCTCCAGTAAGAAAAGCCAGCAATCCAAAAGCGAGCAAAAGTGATCTGCTCCACAAGCATCACAGTGGCGTACCACGTCAAGCACCTGACATCCATCTCAATCGGATCGAGAGTCAAGCGCAGCGCCTTCGCCCTCCCTTGACCCTCGGGGAACCTATGTCCAGCCAACTTCTCCACAACCTGCACGTATTCCTCCATCTCCTCAGCATCATCTTCCGCCACTCGGCCTTCCCAAAACACCCAGTTGAGGAAACTCTTCAGCCCCTCGCGTCCAATGTCCTTCGGATCTGCGCCCCGGAACCAGCCAGACAGGAATTTGTCGACATCGTGGATCTCGGTGCGCACTTGCTCGATCAATTGCCGCCTCTGTTCGCGCGAGCGAAGTGGTGGGTGTACAGCTTCGCGTTGAAGGTGACGTCGATACCAGAGGAAGAAGAGGTAGAAGAGCGCTTCGGCAGCGGCCCACGCTTGCAGTCCAGGGAGACGTAATCCGGAAAACGACTTGCGGCCGGCGAGTAGGTCATAGATCAGCCATGTAGTCCAGGCGAGAGACCATGGTCCAATGCTTTGCAGGCCTGCAATGCAGACGCGGATGAAGACCAGACTGGGAAACGAGTCGTTGATCATGGCAAGGTGTTTGTTTGCGATGTTCAGTCAATAGGCGATGGGCGTTCGAAGTGGTGAGGCGAGCCTCGAGCAGGCAGCAGCGGTGTACACATTGCGAGTGCAGAGTAGGGCGATGAAAGTGTCGGTGGGAAAGTGCTGTTTACCTTTACGGACGCTCGGAGTGCTTGTGACGTTGAAGGGATGCTGTGATTGGTTCGAGGCCAACGGGTGACGTTTGTCGGTGTTTGTTTGAGGTGGGTTTGTCCAGGGACTGAAGCCCATCCAGCAGCCTGCCAGCAGGCTGGCGAGGCAGGCAAGTCTGTAATTGCATGGGTGGCCGGAGGAGGTTCCGTCTTGTAGTGTACTGTATCACAAGACTTTGACGTGTGCATAAGAGCAGAAGCATGTGAGAATGCAGGGCAATCCAGGAAATTCAGCCTCGGCAATTGTGTTCATCACACAGCTTTGGACATGAAAAGTTAGAGTTGTCAAATATGCAAATGTGTGTTCTGTGTTTGGCTATCTACATGTCCCGTTGTCCCTTCGTCAAAGAGTCTATTAGACCAACCTTCCTTCATTCAATACCTAGCTCGATCTAAGCGAGCGCAAAAAAACTCCCGTGATGGTAATCGTGATCAATCTTTCCCTAGAGCGCCATGCACAATTCTCTCGCTAAGCGTTGCAACGTCAATCAACTATTTTCATCCTCAGCAGCTCACTCATCTAGTCGAGATCGCTGTCTGCGCCACGCCTGTAGCCACCCTCGCGGCGACCCTTCCTCGGTGAGCTCTGCCTGGGCCTTCTGCTGCCGGCATCAGAAGTGTAGCCATCGGAAGAGGGGTTCAGAGGACGGTAGGCATCGTAGTAGCTGGCGGTACGGCCTGAGTTGGAAGCGGTGTAAGAGGTGCTTATTTCCTCGCTGCCTGGTCCTTTCTTGTATGAGAAGTCGCGCTTCTTGGGGCTGTGGGACCTCGAGTCGCGGCGCTGCTTGTGTGCTGCTGGCTTAGAGGAGGGAGCCGAGCTTCTCTTTGGCGGTGGAGGGGCCTCGCCGTTCTCACGAGCAATAGCGGCCACGGCGTCTTCGGCTTCCTTCTTCCAGCGGCGTTCCATCTTGTGTGCTTCAATCTTGGCTCTACGTTCGGCGTCTTCGTGGGCGGAGCGGACATGGTCTCTGGTCGATCTTTCCTTGCGGTGCGAGTTGGAAGAAGTGTCGGTGTGAGCATCGCTGCGTTCGCTGTTGGTGTGGTCGTAGTGGCTGCCGTCGGCGACGCGGTTGAGTCCGCCAACACGAGCAGGCTTCTCACGCTTGTAATGGTGGATATCACGATCGCGGTAGCGTTTGCTGTGGTCACCGCCAGCGCCAGTGTACTCGGTCCTGACCTCAGTCATGCCATCGGAGACCGTTGCCGTACCCCAAGACTCGGTCATGTAGTCATCGTCGCCCCAGACACTGTGAGTCTTTGCAAAGCCACGCTTCGCCCTGATGCCCTTCCTTCCCTTGTCGTCGACTCCGACGACAGTAGCAGCGATGGATTTCTCGCGCATGTAGTGCTGACCGTGGACGACACTACCGCCTCCCAGTCGGGTAGATTTAGTGGCGTTACTGAGCGTCTTTCCGTCAGGACCCTTGCGGCGCAAGACTGTGGACTTGTAGTCTTCCCAATCTTCATTCTGAATCGGAACGAAACCACCATTCTTTGCCCAGAAGAAGAACCAGATAGATGCGATGACCATGCCAGTGCCGAGCAAGGCGAACAGAACGAGGAAGCCTGGTCCGCTGAACTTGTCTGGTGACTGACTTCCTGCGCCAGGGCGGTAGTTGCTGTTCAGATCATCGCGGGCGTGGATGGCGACAGTACGCTTGCTGAAGTCATGGACCGCCATGGGCGAGAGTGCTTGGGTGGCGGCATCGTCGGAGGACCGTGAGAACAGGAAGGCGAGCACATGCGGGACCGGCGCCATCGTATCGATGTGTTGGAGTATTTCCTCCGGCCACGGCTTGGATACGCTCGTTCAGAAGTGTAGATGGTGGAGCAAAGCCGTTGGACTCGGCTTGCCCTGAGTCTGGCTGTATGTGTCCGGTAGGCTTTGGTCGAGAGCAATAATTTCTGAGTATACAATAGTGATTTGGTGGATTTGCAGTACAGACGGAGAGACTGTGAGGCAAGGTGGATACTCTCGCGATCTTTCGTCGAGGAATACGCCCGGCCTCGCGGCTGAGGTGGTTGGAGTGGTGGCTGGGCTTGCTGGGGTCAGAAAGCGGATGGCTGGCAAAGTCTGTTTACGGACGTCATTCTCCCTAGCAACCGTGACACTGCACTTGACCCCGGATTTTAGGCTTAAGCTTGGGCCTTGGGCGGTGTGCGTGCATCCTCACCTCACATCCAGGCATCTCTGACTTCACGTCTACGGTCAATACAGGAGCGCCGTTGCAAAAGAAGGTTCGAATAACCAGGCTGCTTGACCAATTGTGGCGGTGAAGTCGTGGTATGGAAACTTTCAAATGTCGCCGTCTTGTTGCAAAGGCGGGCCGACGAACTCAGCAAAGACACGTTCGGCATCGTCTTGGGCAATCTGGTCGATGCAGGTGGAAGGTCGACTTCTTCCTTAACGCGGCAGATGAAAGACTTTATGCGTGAATGCCATAATCGACGTCGGGGGAGGGGAGAAGCCGGAGCTTTTGTGGCCATTTTGATTAGCTGCTAGGAGGTATCAATGGCTGCTGGACTGTACCTTATGATGGAGCATTGTCCTGGAATGAATAGTGATTCGATACGCATGATCTATATGTATACATGTCCTTTGATATACATGCCCTGACGTCACGACTTAGTCACGATCTACGATTGTTGCATGCCACAAGAGATATTGTGGCCTTTTTCTTCTTGACGTTCCTCGTGCTTACCGTTAGCAGCTCACTCAATCATACTAGACTCCGGGCTGTCGTACAGATTCTAGCACCGAAGATCGAACATCCTTCCCGCAACATCATTGAAAAAACTGAGAACAAATTTGGAAAATCGAGGAACAGTCATTTTGAGACGAGACCATGAAGACTGATGACACTTCCCTGGCAATATCTTATGGTGGTCCAGGTGCCGATGCCCCAAATTCCCTGTGGGATTGGGTTGTAGAAGCGGACTCATTTCGAGAGCCCAACAACGTCACCTCTCCCGCCCTCGCCGTTCATCATCAATCAGCCGATCATCTCTCGGGTCTTTTGTCAAAGGGCAAACCTGCTCAATCCACAGTGCACTTTAGCTGGACATTTTCCAATCTTCTTGATGCCGTGGAGAATCTTGCCGCAATCTGGAGCCACGCAGGAGTCCGCGCAGGCGATGCAGTGTTCACTTTTGTCGAGAATTCGGCTGAATGGGCACTGTTTTTCTACACATCAATACGCGTGGGAACTGTTTTTGTTCCCCTCGAGCCAAAAACAGTAAGGCGCGAGGAAGAGTTGAGGATGATGATCGAAACATTACAACCTGCTGTTGTGCTGGCCCAGGATCGGGAGACAGCCTTACTGTACGAGGAGAACAGTGGAGATGGGCGCTGTGAGAAATTCAAAGCCGTGTGCCAGACCAATGCATGCCCTGGGTGGCAACAGCTCTCGTCCATCGAACGACTGTCAGATTTTCAATCACCTCCACTGCCATTCACACGAGATCCCGACTCCACTACTTGTCTGATCATGTTCACATCTGGTACGACAAACGCTCCCAAAGGCTGTCCCGTCAGTGTGACTGGCATGGCAGCTCAGATAAGCCAATATCACGAGTCGGCCGGGCCCGGAACCTGGACTCCTCAGACCCGGATGCTTATCAACACGAACAATTTTCGGCCGATTTGCTACCTTGCATGCCTCAGCGCCTGGAAAGCCGGCGGTTCGGTCATCTTCCCTGCCGCCACGTTCTCCCCAGAAGGAAACCTGAAGATATTGAAGCAAGAGCGCTGCACGCATACCTGGTTCGTGCCTGCCCAGCTCAACATGATTTCCTCCCTACACATGACAGATCGAGAACGGTCGTCGACGTTGAAGGTTGTTCTCATTAGTGGCGATGTCGCGGACTCGGAGCTTCTGCGCAAGACTCAAACCGCATTACAGCCCGAGAAGATTGTATATCATTGGGGCATGAGTGAGTGCGCACCTCTTATGGGGTATCGAGACAATGAGATTGCACCAAGAATCAAAGATGGGCTCGTTGGAGTCGGCAGGGCACTGTCAGGGTCGCATGTGATGGTTGCGAATCCCGGGACACATGTGCCTGCGAAGAGAGGGGAGCATGGAGACTTGCACGTGAGTTCTCAGGCATTGATACGGAACTATCTCAACAACGTCAAAGCGGAAGACTTCTATGACGACGCAGAGGGAAAGAGATGGTTCAAGACTGGAGACGTGGCTGTCATGGAGGAGGATGGAGTTATCTTCGTGGTCGGAAGGACGAAGGACGTGATCAAGTGCAAGGGTTTTGGGATCGTACCGAGTATCATGGAGCATTGCCTGGATGAATTCTTCAAGGTGGAGGTAAGTCTTTCCCAGCGATAGCGACTGATCAACCTGCTGATAACGTGCTGCGACAGAGTAAAGTTGTTGGTCTCAATCACGACATATATGGTGCCATCCCGGTCGCCGTCGTCCACCAACTCCCCGTAGAGAGAGGAATCGAAGAAAAAATGAAGGCGAAATTGCTGGAAATCCTAGGATCCGAATACATCTTGGGCCATGTCTTCGAGTTGAGAGACCTGGGACTCGATGAATGGCCGCGGAACTCATCGGACAAGGTTATGAAGAGCTCTTTGGTAGATTGCATTGTTGCTAAGAGTCTACATAAAGAAGGCTCGACGTAGGTTACGTGGAACATTCGACACTCTAGAAGTATGATTTTCTACTTCGCTTTGAACGTCCAGATGTCATACTCTGGAGTCGGCTTATTCACTATAGACATCAAACATCCTGCTTCAACTCTTGGATAGCCTGATGAATACTCTACAGCGTAACTGTGAGAGAATATCAAGCGTCATCCATAGCATTCGCTTCGACACCCCCGGATATGGGCTTGAGCTTAAGCCTCATCAGATGTGCACATCTCCAAATTCTCGTCTCCTTCCTGGACTTGTTTAGTGATTGTATCGATGGTTGAACATTATCCCAAGGACTATGATACCGCGGAGATGTCCACGGGCTTTCCAAAAGTAAATTGTGATTCACCATCAGCAATCAACAGTGAAATACGACACGCGACCGTGCTTCGTCAGGTGTCCGTCACTGGTACGCGCGCGTTCGTGGCGACTCTTCGTGGTGAGTCTTCGCTAAATTCTGTACTTCTCAAGCTCAACAGATCACCTTCGACTGAAGAAACCTTCAACAGAATAAGACTTCGAGACTACGAACTCGAAAGTCCAACAGCATGACCTCGCCATCTGCTTATCTACACGCCGGCCTGGCAAGGTAACACCTCCGGCATCCATTCTTCAGATCCCGATGCATGCTAACTTTCTTGTCAGATACTTTGCAACAGAGGAGCACTCAGACTGTACAATCATCTGCGGCCCCTACCACTTCAACGTCCACAAGATCGTGATCGGAGCACATTCAGAGTACTTCAGAACAGCCTTCAAAGCAGGAACCTTCCAGGTCAATATTATCCTGCAATGCTTCAATTATCAGAGATGACCGCTAACTTTCAACAGGAGGCGAAGACTGGTAGGATTGAGCTTAAGGCTAAAGAAGCCGACCCCAACGGCGACGACGAGGACTGTGACGACCCTGAGATCGTGAAACTGATGGTCCATTATTTCTACCACCTGGATTACGTCGAACACAATGAGGTTCCGCCAAAGATTAATTTCGCCACGCACGTTAAACTGCATGCTATGGCACTGAAGTACCAAATCCCAGCGCTGCACGACCTATCACTCAAGAACTTCAAGACCGATGCCCACCGCTACTGGGACCACGACGAATTCACTCAAGCGGTCGAACTCATCTATCGCATAAGCCTCACCGAATCAAATCCGCTGCGAAGATTTGCGGTATTCATCCTCCACTCTCACTGCGACGTTCTCGGTGCACGAGAAGGATTCCCAGCACTGCTGCGTCGTACTCCTGACCTTGCATGTGATCTGTTTATGCGCGACCACCCGCCGGAAGCCGTTCCTTGCGATTGCGAGGTCTCGACGCTCACGGCTTACAGTTGCGATGACTGTAGGGTTGGGATTCAGGCATGCGGTTGGTGTATTGCAAACGGGAGCTTCTTCTATTGTAGAGCTTGCAAAGGGAAGCCTATGATCAGCTCTGGCTGGTCTACGTGTAGTGATGACTGATACTGTGCGCAAGCTCTTTTCTTCTTGTTGGAAAGGGTTACATCCGTTGATCGAGGACGATTTTAGTTTTCATTCTGCATTTTTACAGCTAGGTCTTTGGGGACCACGAGATGGTTTTTAGAGATGCTTAATAATCATGCATCGACGCGATGAATCGAATGACGCACTTTCTCATTTTCAATTTAGTCACTCGTCGTGGGGAAGAAACTCGCATGTGACAGTGCATTTCTCAGTCACCGTCAACGCTGCGAGTGTTTGCCTCAGTCTCTTGAATTCACTCACGCGCTTCTGATTTCGACTGCGTTTCCAAATCTTTTGCTCACTGCTTGCAGCTTACATCTCTCCACCTACATCCCATCAAAGATCCTACACAGAGATTTCGACGATATGGCCACGCCGTACGCAAATCTCAAGACCGGTCTGGTCAGGTAATGTGGTTATATTGAATGTGAGAGTTCCAACATATATTGACTATTGCGCAAGATACCACGAGTCAGGAGAGCACTCAGACTGCACGATCATCTGCGGCTCTTACCACTTCAAGGTGCACAAGGTCGTCATCGGTGCTCAGTCGGACTTCTTCAGAGCTGCACTGAATCCGAACACCTTCAAGGTTAGCAGAAGCTGCAGACCTTAATCTCCACTCACGACCATGACATTAACTAGGATTAGGAGGGAAAGACCAATACGATTGAGTTGAAAGCTAAACAAACCGACTCCGATGATAACCACGAAGATTGCGACGACCCTGAAATTGTGAAGCTCATGATACATTATTTCTACCACCTCGACTACCTACAGAGCTCAGTTCCGAAGGATACCACAAAGGCCAAGAAGGTCGCTACACCCAAGAAGAAAGCGAAAAAGGTGTCGATCTCATCGCCATCGTCGCCGTAGTCGGAAATGGAGGTACACCTCATTGAGCACGTCAAATTGTTTGCCATGGCAGTCAAGTACCATATCGAGCCACTGCAGAAGCTTGCCGTCGAGAAGTTCGAAAAAGAAGCCAATAATCACTGGAATCATCAAGACTTCGTTGAGGCGATCTTCCTGGCTTACACGACTACTTCCGACGAGGTTACCCAACTCCGCGAAGTGGCATTGCGTGTTCTTAGCGCTCACTGCAAAAAGATCATCCCGAGAGCCGACGTCAGATCGCTTTTAAGCAATGTCACTAGCCTCGCGTATGATCTCCTTATGCGCGAGTATGCTGAGGAGTATGTACCGTGCAGGTTTCCCTCGACTCACGGCAAAAATTCGATATTCACAGAAGAAAATTGTGACTCATGCATTCAAGAGATTATGGTATGCGAAACATGCCAAGAAGGATCCGCGTTCCTGTGCAGTCATTGCGATAACCTCGGAGCTTCAAGCTTTTGACCAACACTACGATCGAAAGCCCTTCAGTCTGTGCCAATGCAAGGGCAAGGCCTCATGCTCTGTCTATAACTGCCTTGTGCTTGTATAATAGCCATGCCACAATGCAGCGTTTGTAATGACCTCTGAAATAATTCTTTAAAAGGGTGCGTAGACTAGCTAGGCCGAGTATACCAGCTAGGCCGAGTATACCATTGAGTTGCGCTTGACTAGAAAGTGATAGTCTTTTCTCCCACGTTCTTTATGTGCCAGACATGAGAGTTTGCCCACTTGAACATCTTTGAGGCAGACATTTGATCTCACCGAGCAAGTCTACATTTGAGGTCCGGCGAGTGAGTTCAGATACCAATATTCCGCGATCGAAGTGAAGTTGCTTTGGAACCCCACCACGTGGGTTGGGTTCCATTCACTTGACATGAGCCCATGCTTGGGCTGCGTCAGCATAAGTAAAGCATTGTCGCCCCAAAAGACTTGCAGCCGATCTCACAGACCAGACCTCTTTTACACAGTGCAACCGACCGTGACCACTGCACACAACATGTCCGCCCTACAACCAGGCTTCGCTACGTAAGTCTCGCGAACATGTATTCAACTCACGAGCAATGTTCATCCATACATCAGGTTCCATGAAAACGAAGCTTTCTCCGACTGCAAAGTCATCTGCGGTCAATACGAGTTCAAGGTTCACAAGGTGATTCTCTGCAGCCAGTCCGGGTTTTTCATGACTGCGTTGAAAAGTGGTACCTTCAAAGTATTCCATGCCTATTACTTCGCATCACCGCATTTATACTGACTTAGAACAGGAGGGTGAGAGCGGGGTGATCGAACTGAAAGCAAAATCCAATGAGAACGACCAGGCGGACGACTGCTGCGATGAGCCAGATGTGGTCAAGCTGATGATCGAGTACTTCTATCACTTCGACTATCTACGTCCGCCCGCTAGTGGACCAATCGACGCACCATTCCTCGTTGAACACGCAAAAGTCTTTGCCATGGCGATCAAGTACCAGGCGGAAGGTCTACGCAAGCTTGCTGCGCAGAAATTCAAGGACTCGGCTCACCAGTATTGGAGCAGTGAAGAGTTCGCGCAAGCTATTCGAATTGTGTACCATTCGACACCCGAAGATGTTATGGAGCAACGAGATGCCGTCGCCGATGCAATTCACGATAATTTCAGCACCCTGCATGACCAAGGAGACCTGAAAGTTGTTGTGGCCAGCATCGCAAGTCTGGCTTATGGTCTACTGGAGCGCAGCCGCAAGACTTGCGCACTGGTCTATGCTCACGATCACGGCGCGGGAGATCTCCAACACAAGTGCGTTGGCTGTGGCGGCCTTATCAAGTTTTGTAAGACCTGCCACGGGCACCGTGCTTACGGCCTCATCATCTTCAAGGGCAAGTGTCCGCTCTGTGACTATCTTCATTGATGACTGACACATGGCTTGGATTATGGAGAACTACATCGATGTGAGAACAGCCACCGAAGAGTCAATCGTTCTCCCCATCTCCACCATTCACCCCATACGGCACCAATGACTTCACGTCTCTCGGCAGAACGTATTTCGTCTGCCCCAAGCTCATGTTCGGCTCCACAGCTCCTCAATCGTGCCATACCTATTCCTCCTTCCAGAACGCATATAGCGTTCTACCGATACAGGATCCGACTTCTCAGCTTTTATCAGCTAAATGTAGTAAGCCTCGTATCATCTATACTGCATATCAAAGTCAGTCCTGGCCTTGCAAACAATGAGCATGATTCTTTGAATAACAAGTCTTGTGACTATCGATGTTCTTGTCCTCACCTTTAGTCTCCGTAGGCAGTAGGCACTTTGCTGGTCCTTTGTTCTTTTGTGAAGGTGTTCTCAGCCAAGCCACGCTCCCTCTTCCCGCCACTCAAGATACGCTTCCATCCACCTATATCGCTCGAAAATAAATTGAAACTCCCCCACGCAATCCAAATCAGTCGGTATCACCTGGATGTCCTCAAAGTCGTGCCCGAGCTCCCGTATAACCTGCTTGAGATTCCGTCTCTTCACTGGAATGTCATGCCAACCGATCTCGATATCTTGCAAAAGTATCTCTTTGATGGTTCCAGGCTCCCCTTTCTCATCTAGGATGACCTCACGAGGTTGTTCTTCTTCCTCGTCATACTCACTCTCAACATCACTGTCATCTTCTAGAGACTTGCAAATGAGAGCAGAATCGTCTTGGAGGGACTCCGTGGTGATGACTGCGCAGTACCGCTTATTGAGTTGTTTCGGCGGCTTCGGCGTGCTTCGCATGAATGCCACTACCTCCGGTATCGTCTTGCCGATGAATGGTGAGCACCACTTTGGATCAATAGGCGTGTATGTACCTGGCTGAATTGCTTCCTGGCAATCAGGCAGAGTATCGTGATTATCCGCCAACCAAATGATGTGTACACCGGAGATCTTCTTTGCATTCTCGTCGAGAATCTTGTTAAGTTTCTAATATGGGAAAGTCAATATTGGGATCAATTTGTGATAACTAGGGCTGTGTACCTCGTTTGGAACGTCGTGGAGGACAAATAGTGCTATCAAGTCTTGACTCTCCATATCGGTGGGCAAATGACCGAGTCTTTCCTCGGTACTGTCAGTATTATCTGTCGCCTCTTTCGTTTCTGTAGCCATCGTGATAGGACGTTCGTGATGGGAAGGAGAAAATAGGAATAGTCTCTGCTGCGTGGAGGTCTGGAGTATGGAGCAAGGCACGTAGCAGATAAGACAATGTCGGATTTTGAACCATTGCCCTAAGCTGTAACAATCTTGAAACAGGAGCCCGAGGAATGACCGGCCCACAAAGGCATAACTCATCCGTAGCCTACTCCGTCCTCCCGCCACTCAATATAGCACCCTGGCCATTTCCACTCTTCAAACGTGTAGTGGAATTCTGATATCGTCTCCATATCCGTTGGTATGACCTGCACATTCTCATAGTCATGACCAAGCTCTCTGTAAACCTGCCTAATGTTACGGTGTCCCTCTTCACTCAGTTCCTCGAGATCCATTTCGATGCTAGTGTCACCTTCGAGATTCCTGCAGAGATATACGACCTCATCATCCAGCGATTTTTGGGTCAAGACCGCGCAGTAAACCTTGTTCAGCGGCTTTGGTGGCTTTGGTGTATTTCTCAAGAAAGCAATAGCGTCGGGAATTGTCTTTCCGACAAAAGGCGAACGCCATTATGGATCGATGGGCGTATCGGTGCCTGGCTGAGCGCTCCCATGATAGTCAGGTATGGTGTCGTAAGCATCTGCAAGCCACAGAGTGATATCTCCGTCCACGAGCTTAGCGTTATTCTCGAGGATGGTGTTGAGTGTCTGTTCCTCATGTGAGCTGATATAATTTTCAAGAGATTTGAGTTGTAATTCAGGGTACCTCATTAGGGATATCGTCAAGGACGAATAAAGCCATCAGATCATGCCCGCCCATTTGATCTGCCATGTTCAATGGGACTTCATCGTCGCTGCTCGAAGTTGTGTCGCTGACATCTGGTACATTCTCCTCATCTTTCGCCATGGTCGCGAAGCTTTCAAGGAAGATGGATTGATAACGCTTGCCAGATTTCCGAGAAGAAAGCAGAGAAGATGATGAAAATACTGAGATCACACGAAGGATTTAGGCCGCGACTTGGGTGAAACGCGCATACGAGTCATGGCACCGGCTACATGTAATACATCAAAATCGGCCTTCATACTCGTCTGGACTTTAAAGGCTTCCAATTATACAAATGTATGAGTTCACCATGCCTATGTCCCATATTAGCAAGGCAGAGTATGATGAGCAATGCTCGCAAGAGATGTGAGCGTATGAAATTACAAGTATCTCTATTGGAGTCTTATCGAGCATCAACAAATATAATTGAACGACTCCAGTGTCTCAAGATTAGCTATGAGACCTGACAATTAAGAATCAATTCCACAATCAATTTCGCGGAACTTGAGTGATCTTTTCCTGATGATCGGTCTTGCTTGGCGCCAGATAAGGGAAGATGTTGCAGATACCGCGGTCGTTGTGTATGGAAGGAGGCCACTAGTGACCGTGTATGAGTTACCCGTAAGGAGGTGAGACGCACTACCAGTTCCTTGCAAATTGTTGCTAGAAGACACACTGATCTCATGCGGCGATCCTGCAAGATCAACCGTATCAACTTCGTCCGCTCCAGCCGTCACACCATGCTTGCCTAAAAGACGATCATGTACAGTACTCGTGCTCTTAAGACTCGCAGCACGTGAAGCGGTAGCTACAGGTGTCTTCGTTATGCTAGCAGGGTGGATCTGATCCATCTCAAAACTCTCGCCTCGTTGGTCTCCGCCGGTAGACTCTGCCCTGAACCCATATCGAACTCGCAAGTCGCCAATCGCTCTGGTAAGCTCGTCGAATGTCCCGTTGGTATCCACTCCGCGCAACAAAGGAGCGTCGAATGCTTTCGCGATCTCAAGTGGACTCAGGCTGACTGGACGACCAAGATGCCACCAACCCCAGTACAACGGTGCGATAGCGAGGCAAGCTATCGTAACCAGACTAGTTGTCCCCATAAGCCAGGCATAATTGACGACGTAAACAGTCTCGTCGTACGTCATGGATACTGGAACTTTCTGCTGTGTAGTGCGATTTGTTACGGTAAGATTAGGGGAAATGACATCTATGCCGTATCCGGCAGGTCCATCTGAATAGGAGTCCTTTCCTGGGTATGACGTGAATCCCTCACTTGTTGTAATCACGGCAGTGCGAAACGTTAATTCCTGCAGCATCTATATCATGTCGCTCATGGGATCATCCCAGATGATGTTTTCTGGGGACCTCAGGAAAGTGTCGCCATTGCGGACGTACATGCCAGCCGGGGTGTCGTTCGTTATGATCTCGAAACCTGTATACTCGCGTGACACCTCCGCAGTCGCCGCGAATCTGTCTTTGAGAGCAAGCCACAGACCACCCCAGGTGGACGGTTTGACTGTGAATATGTCAGCATCGCATATTTGGTCACTGATGAGATGTCGTACTCCATGTGGGTATCACCACTGACTGTCGTATAACACGCTGCACCGCCAAGTTTGACATCTGCGGAAGGTCCGGAAGCAAGATATGATGGCCATTGGTTGTTACCCGATAATGTACCAATGCTTCCCAGAGGGTGCAACTCTGTGATTCGAGTTCGCCATGGAGACCCGTGGTTGCCTTACGTTTAGTCTTGAGAATCAATCGGTAAGGTATGTCTTCGTCGTCTACTTGGTACCCCACTTCCGTGTGGAACATGACCTGAGATTGCGGCGTTCCCGTCCAGGTCTGGTTTCGTTCCATCATGTCTTCCCACTGATAAAAGTCGTTGTTAATTATGAGTTGATATTCAGTAGTGTTGCTCGTGCACTCTATGTCCCAGCCTGGCGCAATGAGATCTGCAGTACATATCCCGCGGCACCCAATATCCTGTAGAGTGATGTTCTCACGAGCGTTGTATTGCCGCAGAACCTGTGCGAACATTGGGCTGTAGAAATTTAGATCTGGAGCATTATGATCCCCAAAATCTAGACCCGTGCTCCCAAGCATCATTGGACTGGAAGAAATGGGAAAGACTAGTTCAACAGACGTTTCGCGCGTTCGCCCAATGACGGTCAAAGCTCTCTGCAGAAGAGGTCCTACGGCCAGAAGAAAGAGCATCATGGCGCTTGCTAAAGTAGTGGCATTCAAGACTGGACGCTCATCGAATAACCCTTTTAGGCTACTGCTCTGCTGCTGAGATGTCTGCAACTGGCGTAGTGTGGTTCCATGGAGCGCATTCTTCCACCAGAAGATTGCAATGCCGGTGGTGAAAGCGTAGCTCAGACACGTCTTTGACAAGGTCGCAAGGATTGAGAATAGAACAGTCGGCTGTACCACTGTTTGGTTGATTTTCCAATGGTCAATCGGTTTATCGTCGAATTTCTGCGCTACCGCGATGGTTGCAAATCCGCAAATTAATGCGACGAGAAGAGATAGAAGTCCAGTCCAAGGTAAATATTTGATGATTCCAGGATGCCAAGGGCGCTCGCTCGTGTCGTTGTCCAGACTTGATCTGAAATCCGATTTGAGCATTAGAGATCTCGGCGAGCTTTGAGCGTCTTCCCTTCTGGACTCCATACCGTTCAAGTTTCTTTGCGAGACCATGAAAGAGTGATGAGGCCAAAGGCCCTATTGTAAGGCTGGAAGCAGGCCGGTAGCACAACCTCAGCCCAGATGATTACGCCCAAGCTGTGCCTCTGCCCTGCGCCTAGTGCGTCGTAAGCCTCGAGATGGGGCGCACCAAGAGGCAATCATTCTCAAGGATCTTGTTTGCAGACACCAATGAGAGCAGGCGAAGGCGAAAGCAATGGCGTGATAAACTCGCCGGACGGCTGTGGAAGTGCAACGACGGTTGCTTACTGGACAGACAGAGCCTGTTCTCAATCCTCGATCCAGGCAGGGTCTAAGTCTCCCCTAGGCAGCTGAAGGAGGCAGTGGCCTTTGCAATGACCAGTAATCCTGGCTCGGATGTCGGCGACGTGTCACTACCTAGGTAGCAAAACCAACGAGCTGCCAGACTGGTGGCCTTTGTGGGGTGCAAGGTCCGTATGTGTGTGGCGTGACCAGACTTGGTGCATCGCTATCTTTGGTAATGCATATCAACAAGGTAGCCCAGGCTGTTCACCAGAGTCGTTATCTTTCAGCAATAAATCGCATGGAGAAGCAAGGATACAATTGATATCTCCAGCGCTTTGGTCCACATTTCCCTTTAGCAACGGTCGTACCAAGAAGTCAAAAGAGAAGAAGGCTGCGAAATTGTGCATCGAGACAAGTCTGGTGTTGCGGCTCCCGTCGAAGAAGATGCTCCATGCATTGCACATTGTATATGATTGTACTCTACAGCATTCCGCTCGCTTACTTCTAGTGTGAGCAAATTGACTGTCATGCCCTGACTCGCCACAAAGGGGCTCTCATACGATCTTCCCCGTATGGACCAGACCAACCATAGTTGACCAGAACCTGGAATAAAAAAAGAAAATGCCATAACGACAGACGATAAAGCACACCTTGCGGTTCCGCCCCAATCGAAGACACGGTTACTCGACCTCTCCATACCCGAGCACTTTTTCTTGAGTGGCCACTACCTGATCCAAGTATGTTGAATGCTGCGCACTATCGTGCTCCCATTTCTATCAGGAGGTACCGTTGAGGTTGTTCCTCTCATGCGATTTTGATGCCCACTCTCGCAAGACCATACGACCAAACAGACCAACAAATGACACCCTCAATCCCCATTTAGCGCTCAACCAACAACATAATTACTCAACCTCCCCATACTCGCCCTCTTCTCCGCATTCGGCGTAGGAGTCGCCGGTCGACTCATCTCTGCATGCAAGGCCACATTCTCCCTGACAGCAACATACTCGCTATCCGCATATCCAAGCACTTCCGAGATCTGACTGCTCCTTCGGCCTTTGATGCGCTTAACCTCGCTGGTGGAGTAATTTGTCAGAGCCCTTCCGACCTCTTCTGCTTCGCTATGAGGGGCATCGCGAGGGTTGAGCACGCAGATTCGCACGCATTCCTGCTGCCCGAAAGAGCCTTCCACGTCGACGATGCCGATTGGGAGCAGGTTTGCTTTGTTGCTGAGAGCGGCGTGGGCGCCGGCGTCGATGTAGATTGTGCCGTGGGGCGTGAGGCCGTGGAGGAGCCAGAAGTAGCGGTCGCGGATGGGGTTGGGAGCTGGGAGGAAGCGGGTGTGTAAGGGTGGGAGATTGGGTTCGGCGAGAGCGGCGCCGTTGGCTGTTATGGGGACTGCATGGACGTGGTTTTCTGAGGGTGTGGGTGTTTCGCTTGCATCTGGGCTGTGTTTGAGAGATTCGACGTGGTTGACGATGCTGGCGATGT
This sequence comes from Pseudopyrenochaeta terrestris, assembly GCA_022813475.1. NCBI lineage: Eukaryota > Fungi > Ascomycota > Dothideomycetes > Pleosporales > Pseudopyrenochaetaceae > Pseudopyrenochaeta > Pseudopyrenochaeta terrestris. Next base: position 1,563,875 of record JAKLMJ010000005.1, on the reverse strand, counting down.
TGCCGGGTTTGCTGCTGCGGGTGACGACGGTGGTGACTCCGGCGGCGGTGGCGAGACGGGCGGCGACGATCTTGGTGCCCATGCCTCCTGTTCCTAATGATGACCCGGCGCTGGAGACGTCTGCTGTGAGGACGGAGATATCGTCGACGACTTCGATTGCTTTGGCGTCGGGGTTTGTCCGCGGGTTCTTGTCGTAGAGACAGTCCACGTCTGTCATCAGGAAGAGGTAGTCGGCTTGCACCATAGCGGCTGCGATGGCACTGAGGGTGTCGTTGTCGCCGAATTTGATTTCTTGAACGCTGAGAGTATCATTTTCGTTGACAATGGGAATGACGCCCATGTTGAGCAGCTCCATGAAGGTGTGCTCTGCATTGAGGTATTGTGTGCGGTCGGCGATGTCGTTCCTTGTGAGCAGGATTTGAGCAACCGGTTGTCGCATTTGTGAGAACAGATTATCCCACATGCTCATGAGTTTGCATTGTCCAACTGCGGCAAGTGCCTGTACTTGTGGAAGATGCTTTGGACGCCTCTCCATGTCCAATTGGCGCAAGGCCATGCCAATGGCGCCTGAAGAGCATATCACAACGCGATGACCAGCTCGTCGAAGGCCAACAGCCGTCTCGACTATGGTGGACAGAGTGCTCAGTAAAGGCTCATGTGTCTTCTCGTCTACAATGGACGATGTGCCTGGCGGGAGTGTTAGTGGGGTATGTTCTCAGACACATTTTGGGCTCGTACTCTAATGTACCAAGCTTGATCACGATGGTGAGGTGGCGCTTCATCCTGCCAGGTGTGTTCCGATGGTTGTCCTAGACCAAACACCTCTACGCCTTGTGGTTTATATAAGGATTGAGACTGTCATGCGCCTCAGAGTACATGACAGGGCGCATGAATTGGCCCTCGCATAAATTCACCCCGCCGGTAGATGCTTTGCTTTGCTGGGGTGAAGTTCTGCTCTGCGTCACTCCGAACGTCGGCCTCTCAAGCCGCCGACGATGATCGAGTTTGGCTAGCTGTATTGAGACTAGCACTTGGTCTGTTGCCCAGCGCACGTTTGTTTGTTATTTGGTCATGGCCTGCAACGCCGGGCTACTGCTTGCACCCTACGCAAGTCTACCAGCCACTAGCATTCGATCGCCGACAGGCAGTCGCGAACCATTGCATCTCGCCGCTCGTTAGCCATAAAGCTCGCGCGACTCTCTCGCACCCTGCCCTATCCACCCACATTCATTTGGACCAGCATCCACCATGGCCGACGTCAACTACCTCTCCAACCAGCTCGAGGGTGTCAGTGTGCAGGATGAGAACTACGACACCAATGCGCCTCCAGTGCCGCTTAAAGCAAAGGTATGCGCGCATGAATAGCATCAATGGCATCTGCCAGATGGCTGACACTCCCTTACAGAACACCACGCTATCCAGCGGACCTCAAAGCCGCCCCAAGCTCCCTCTACAAAAGATTCCAACCAATGCTGTCCCCAAACCAGCGCAATTGACCAAGATCCAACTCCCATCGCAGGCCGCGCAACGCTCCTCTGCCGACTCACGACAATCAGACTCCTCCGCCGACCCTCTATCACAATCACAAGATCCCAAACCAAAACCAAAAGAGTACCATCTTGGCATGTTCGAGATTGGAAAGCCACTAGGCAAAGGAAAATTCGGACGAGTATACCTCGCGCGTGAAAGAGCTTCGGGATTCGTCTGCGCGTTGAAGGTGCTGCACAAGTCAGAGCTGCAACAAGGCAAGGTCGAAAAGCAAGTGCGTCGCGAGATCGAGATCCAAGCAAATCTGGCGCATCCTCACTGCCTGCGACTCTACGGCCATTTCCACGACAGCAAGCGCATCTTCCTCATCCTCGAATTTGCCGGCAAAGGCGAGCTGTACAAGCACCTACGCAAAGCCGGCAAATTCCCCGAATGGCAAGCGGCGCAGTACATCGCGCAAATGGCCAGCGCGCTCAAGTACCTGCATAAGAAGCACGTCATGCATCGCGATATCAAGCCTGAGAACATCCTCGTCGGCATCCACGGCGAGATCAAAATCAGCGATTTTGGCTGGAGCGTGCACGCACCCAACAACCGCCGCAACACCATGTGCGGAACTCTCGACTACCTGCCACCAGAGATGATCAAGCCCGGCCGCGAAGAGAACTGGTACTCGGAGAAAGTCGACTTGTGGTCTCTCGGCGTGTTGACTTACGAGTTCCTCGTGGGAGAAGCACCTTTCGAAGACACACCCGTTATGACACAACGACGAATCGCAAAGGGCGACATGACAATTCCTCCGAATCTGAGTCCTGAAGCTAGAGATCTGATCAAGAGACTGCTGGTGCTGGATCCCGAGAAGAGAATCCCATTGGAAGAAGTCGAGACTCACCCATGGATTATCAAGCACTGCGTCAAGGGCGAGAGGGCTTATAATCGCGCGAGTGACGGAAAGTCATAGTGCACACGGAAGCACGGCGAGGTGCTGGAAGGGCGTGGAGGATTTAAAGGTGCGTAACGTGTGGCGGTGTGGAGGGAGTTGCCAATTTGGGAAGAGGAAGTTTTGCTGCGATTTTTGCGCGGAGTTCGGGGGATCTTTTACATATTATGGGACAACAGCGCGATTGAGGGCGCCGATCAGTAGTTTTGCAGGACTAGGCTTGTCGTCAAAGATGTACTACCGTCTTATTTCATCGTCCAAGTCCTCTCTTTTTGCACAATGATACCCATATCTGAAGCGGTGTGGCTGTTCTAAGGTTCCATGACCTCACTCCATCCGACTCGAAACACAGTTACATTTTCACACTGTCGCTGGCACCATGTTCAGCAGCAACCAGTATAGCTCGTGGATAAAGCTTTTGCCGTCAAGACCATCCTACTGCCATTTTTCTAATCTTACATTATCCTCTTCGATCGTATTTTACATACATAGTGGCGATGATGAGATTTCTCTGGACCCTGTTTCTCTCTAGTTGGTGGCATCTTTGCTTCCAGACGATTCGTGCGGTCTTCCTCAGAAGGACGGAGATGGAACGCTCTTGGACTCATCAGCCGCCACAGCTTATTTTTCCAAGGGCGGCAATTAAATATTTCCCGTCTCGCGTCAATTGCTCCCTCTATGCCCAACCCGTGCTTCGTGTCGCGTGTCTTTTACGCAAGAATTGGCGATCTTAGCCCATCCCCTCTACCGTAGCTGCTCGCGCCTCTCAAAGACACCACTCTCACTTGTAAACCTCATCAAACGGCCTGGTATCCCTAAAACAGCTATCCCAAACCTCATCCACCACTCTCTCCGCGTGCTTCAAGTCTTTACACCCTGGCCTCGCCGCTACGCTCAAACTCGCTCTCCGCCTCACACACTCCTGCAACTGCTGCGTAATCCCCCACTGGCCTCGTGTGAAAAACTCCCGTCCCCACCGACACTCGCCTGAGAGTGTAGAGGCTCTGATCTCCGTGCAAGCAGCGTGGCGCAGATTGTTCACAGCGTCCATTTTGAAGCGAAGATGGTCAAACGCATGCACCATCTCGTGCGCAAGCGTGTCCTCCATGTGTCCGCGATTGCGCATCTGGTTCGCGCAGATCATTATGCCGTACTCCGGATCAAATCCACCAGACTGCTTGTCGTCGCATCGCGCGCAGATCACTTGTGAGGGACCGATCGAGGCGCTGCCGTCTGAGGGCCCGAGGAGGTCGATGTTGTGTTTTAGGAAGCGGATTATCGGCGAGTGGTTGAAGAGCCAGGATTTGTCTTCATCGCACCGTTTGCAGTCTGTGGCTTCGTTGAGGTTGTCTTTTGTGCGGAAGTAGGCTGCTCGTTCTGTTGGGGTGGCGCTGCCGGTGAGGATGGAGAAGAAGGAGGACCAGGTGTAGTAGGTTGCGTCGTCGGAGGGAGATGAGGTTGGTGTGGGTGTTGCTTGGGGAGTGGGCGGTTGTGATGTTGAGGTCGACATCGTGGTGGTTTGTTTGAGTCGTCCGAGAAAGGGCTGCTCTCTTCTATTTTGTTCTTCCCGTTCGCGCTATCCGACCACTTTCGTCTTTCCTGTATTGCTTGAAGTTGGTGGATGGACAATCTGATTGGCTCGGCGGCGTTGTCGCGAATCTTGAACCCTTAGCCTTTGCGCCGCGCATTCGACGCGACGTCACTGTGTTTTGGGGGATGAAACACGCCAACACCACATCTCGACTCACTATGCGCAAAACACTGCGCTGAACAATTTCTCTCGCAAGTGACTCTATCTGGGTCGCGAAAGTGCCAGCATGGATCCGCCGCCAAAATCCCCTAATCCCTATCGGTCGCCGTCCGTTGCCTCCCACGCGACAAACAGAACTGACCCGGAGGATTCGAACATCAATATGAAACGCCTATCAATTCCTCTCAGTGAACGCCGGTCCAGTAATGCTGGTCCTCCGACACCTACAAGTCAGAACGCGCCCTTGACTCCAGGCTCCTCGCGACGACCATCATCTTCATTCGCCTTGCGCCAATCTGCTTCTTCGCCCCGCTTGACTAAACGCTCTTCCCGCTCTTCCTTGTCGGGACCTTCGCCACAGCAGCCCAGAGATGGTGACGAGCAGCGGCCGACGCCGAAGAAATCTATCAGCAATTTGATCTCTGGTCTCCGGGAAGCGCAGGCGCAATCTAACATGGCGCCCATCAAGGAGCCAGTTTACTTGACTGCACCTGATATTGCGAAAGTGCACTTTGCGCGCGAGCTCGCACGACTCGAAACTGCTGGTGCTGAGACGATGGTTGTGCTGCATGATGCTTGCTACGGCCACCGCTTCTCACGGCCAAGGACTAGCAAAAGCTCTCTATCTATGATCGTAGAGAGACCGGAGAGGTTGCATGCTGGTGTCTTGGGAGCTGCGACGGCTTTTGTGCGTATGGGTGGGCATTACGAGGGTGAGACTAACGCGCCTACCATTGAGAGTGTTGTGCAAGACACGCCACCGTTCCAGCTTTGCAGGACTGCTCGGACGATCGACGTGACTACCGATGTTGTGACCAATGTTCACGGTAAGGCGTGGATGGGCGAGTTGAGGGGAATGGCCAATTCTGCTGGAGACCGACTGAAGAACGGAGAGAAGGAACTGGCTCGAGAATCGACTACAGAAGAAGGCGAGAAGCGCACCTTGCACGAAGGCGATCTGTACCTCTGCTCCGAATCATTGAATGCGTTCCAGGGCGCTCTGGGAGGTGTGGCAGATGCGGTTGATGCGGTCTTCAATCCTGAATTGCAAACCAAACGTGCTTTCGTTGCCGTTCGCCCACCAGGACATCATTGTAGTGCTGACTACCCTTCCGGATTCTGCTGGATCAACAATGTACATGTCGGTCTCGAGTACGCTGCACAAACCCATGGTTTGACACACGCCGCCATCATCGACTTCGACTTACACCATGGTGACGGCAGTCAGTCAATCAGCTGGGATCGCAACAGCAAGAACAATATTAAACGCCTCACAGCAAAAGCCAACAGTAAATTGAAGCTGGGGCCTGATATCGGCTATTACAGCTTGCACGACATCAACAGCTACCCTTGCGAAGGCGGTGATGACGAGAAAGTCCAGGCAGCCAGTCTCTGCATTGAGAACGCCCATGGTCAGTCGATCTGGAATGTGCACCTGCAAACCTGGAAGACTGTGGTAGAATTCTGGCAGCTGTATGAGTCGCGATATATGATTCTTCTCGACAAAGCGCGCATTTTCCTCCGACACCACACGGCCAGGCTGCGGACCGAGGGCAAAGTCCAGCCTAAAGCTGCAATCTTTATCTCGGCTGGATTCGATGCTTCAGAATGGGAGGGAGCTGGTATGCAGAGACACGCAGTCAATGTGCCGACCGAGTTCTATGCTCGATTCACCAGAGACATGGTTCAGCTCGCACAAGAAGAAGGTACTGGATGTGATGGCCGCGTCATCAGTGTTCTTGAGGGAGGTTACAGCGATCGTGCACTTTGCAGTGGTGTGCTAAGTCATCTGTCTGGGCTTAGTAGGCCGTCACATTCGCCGACACCCAGACCGGCGGCCAACGATTCGCTCGATCTGGACCAACACATGATGAGCCTCTCGTTGCAGAACGGTGCTCCGGACTCGTCAACATACGATACGCAATGGTGGTCAGCAGAGAACTTGACTGCGCTCGAAAACAAAGTGAATCCTCCGCCACCGATGGCTCCAGGAGGCAAGAAGTACCGTTTGGGACAACAACCAACGTATGCCACGCCGACAGAGTCCTTCGCATACAAAGTGCACGATCCTGAAAGGTTTGCACGCTCTATCTCGGGTACCATGAGAGAGGCGCCGGCGAGCTATGTACGCGCTCCTACACCACCTGCACCAGTCATCGACTGGGTCGTTGCGACTCAGGAACTCGCGAAGCTGTTGATCCCTCAAGATCGGCAGACTAAAAGCTGTACACCGGAAGAGCTTGCTGCACCGAAGAAAGTAGTTGTTGCCCCATCCGCTGCTGAGAAAGAGCAAGCAGAAAGACCTCGCCAGCTGCGTACTAGGAACAAGCCAAGCTATCGCGAAAGTGGAGACGACACCTCCCGTGCTGATCGTCGACGTACGATTGGTGATCTGCCGTTGGCGGCCGAGTCTGCACCTGTTGCTGCTCCCACTGGTGCAAGACGCTCTAGCCGACGCTCGAGTATGGCTAGTACGATGAGCTCGGGACCCGCAGAGGCTGCTGATGACGTCCCACCTGTGCCTCCGATCATGACAACAACGAATGGCATGCAACCTCCACCCGTCCCAGCTGCTGTGACTTTCGACGCGCCAGTCAAGAAAACCCGCGCTCCGCCTAAGCTTAAAAGCACAGCGATTCCTGCCAGCGCTCCTGTCTCGCCGGCGGCGAGCTTCAAGCGTCAGCCTGCTCCTCAGCATCGACAAGCTGCTGCGCCGGCAGCGAGCGCACAATCACCGACGGCTAGGTCTGCCGCGACTCTGCCCAATGCGATGTCTCCTGGCTCTGAGATGGACGCGCTGACTAGGGGTCTGAAGAAAGTCACACTCAAGCTGGGAACCAGGGAGGAACATGATCGAAAGCTGAAGGAAAAGCTTGATGCCGATAGGAGAGCCAGAGCTCTGAAGGGTGCAGAGACCAGGCGGATCAACAAGGCGGCCAGAGAGGCCGAGCTGAGCAAGTCGAGGCTCACTCCTGCACAGAAGGGCAAGCTTGGGCCCAATGCTTCGGAAAATATGCAGTCGAAGCCTGCTGCGGCCGCCCCGAGCACCATGACAGATGTGCCGCCTGCTGCTCCGTTGCCTCAGCCTGAACCAACGGGACTGATGTATGCCTCTGCGCCACCACCTCTCGACAGCACCAGGAACGATCTTGCTCCTGGAACGATAGCCCCAGGTACCGAGCAGCATGTCGATTCAATCGGTCAGGAACACACGCATACAGCTGGCACTGGATACACATTCCCACAAGCCCTGGATGGCTCTCAATCTCCGCCTCTTCACATTGAGCCAACATTCGCCGCCGCACCTACGGAGCCTCACTTCAGCATCCCAACCTATACCGCCCCACCTCCCTCAGGCATGCCGGCGACTGCACCCCCGCCAGCTCCCGCTCCTCAACCACCAACCACAACCACACCTCCAATGCCTCCTCAATTCCCTCCCCATTCGCGCCAAGGAAGCACCTCCTCTCTCTATCGCTTCGTCCCGGTAATGGACGAAACCAAGACTCCTCCCTCGAGCAGGCCCTCTAGCCGGCCGTCAACGTCTTCTCGTGGAGCTGCTTTCCAGCCGTCACCTGTAGGCACGTCTTTCAGCAAACCCAGTCCTCCGGATCCTGCGGCCAGTGCGAGAGATGTTGCGGCTGAAAGATCGTTGCCTGTGTTCTCCTCGACGGGCGTGATTCCGTTTGCTCCTGCGGCCAGTGCAGGCGCGGCCGATGGTCCCGCTGGTGATGGAAGAAGTCAGCTACAGGATGTCATGAGCGTCGACGATAATACTACTGCTGGTGGATATGGATGGGAAGTGCCGGATTCGCAAGAACAGTGAGATTGGAAGGCTTGAAGATCTTGATGTGGATGTGCCAGTGGCAATGAGGGAGGCGGGTTTGGTTTTCTTCGCTTCCTGTTCGACTAGGAGTTTGAATTTGTGATAATTGTCACTGTCTTGATTAGGTAGATACCCAGCTTGGATTGTTAGAGTAATTTGTAATGTACTTTTGTTGTTTGATTGTATCATGAAAAGGATGTTTTAACTGTTTGCTACCTATGCTACTTGTTTTCTGAAGTACGAAATGAAATGTGAGGTTTTTCGTTGTTGCAGAGGACTTGATGACATAGGTGTAGTCCTCGTGTGTGGGATTCCAATTCTGTGTTGTGTAATAACAATCGCTGCTCGTGACTTCGAAATATGCAGGTGTTCGTTACGATCTGAATGACGTCTTCAGTGTCCTTTTCACTTTTGCTCGGGCATGACTGTTGCTCAAGCATGTTTCGCAGCGCTCGTCTTTTCGCCCTTCACGTTTTATGAAACGTTGTCGTTCTAGCCATGCATGCTATTCCAATTACCAGACTGTTGTGCTCATGACGAGACACTGTCTCAAGGAATCGACCATCTTGCGTGCATCGATTCGTTGAGAGCCGGGATCATATTGCTCAGATATCGTAAGCAGTGTCTCCGCATTGGGGACAAAAGAGGCTACTTGGGCGCGTGCTCTTTTGGTAGCATGCGCTGCAAAATTGAGAAACCAATCCGCATTCAGCCCATCCGCATTTTATTGTGCGCTTGTCGCATCCTTTGTGCTCTGGCAGCTTGCAAATAGAAAAAGCCTTCAGATCGCGACTGAGTTTAAGAAGACGGTAGGCGAGACCTGGGATGCTGCTGACGACTGTCTCAATTTCCGCTTGGTGCTTGAGATCATGGAAGTATTCATGTATCGTATCGGCGACGATGTTACGGAGCTGCATAACGTCTTCTGCAGTTAAATGATGAACCATGTGAACGGCTTGAGGGAATTCGGCAGTGTTCCAGGACTCCTTCGCGACCTCTGCGAACTTTGTGGCTGCAAGATCGCGAAGCCCTTTCACCTGGTACTTGATGGCCATGGCGAAAACCTTGGCGTGAATGCTCATGGGCGTGTCCGAGTCTTGCAATACATAGTCAAAGTGGTAGAAGTACTCCATCATTAGCTTGACAACCTCAGGGTCATCGCGCTCGTCAATCTCATTGCTTTCCTCGTGATTGTTCTGCGTGGCTGCCAGTTCAATGATTCCACTCTCTCCTTCCTTCGAAATGTTAGCCCGAGTTCTGCAATCTTCTTTACAAAGATTGTACCTTGAAAGCTCCGGCTTTGAAAGCGGCCGCGAAATACTCAGATTGTGTGATGAGGATGATCTTATGGGCCTTGAAATGATAAGGACCGCAGACGATCTCGCAGTCAGAGAAAGCTTCGGATCCACGAACTCTTCCACGGATGTTAGTATCGAGAATGAGAGATATTAACCATAATCATGGACTCACTTTGCGAAACCAGCCTTCAGCTCGTTAATCGGGTCGGCCATGCTTGCGACTGAGCTGTATGCGTTGAGGTGTGACAGTTGCTGTTGCGAATTTGGAGAGTTGGAGTGATGTGGTGTTTGTGTGAAAGATGTGTCAGCCTGCGAGCGTTTGCAGTGAACGCTTGACCTGCAGACGCTGCAGGGTCACGAGTCACGAGACCCCACCTGCATTCACGCTAAGTCAGTGAGTTCACTCGATGAACCTTCAACAGAACAGTGATGTCACGTGGTCATGTCGCGTACACTGTATGGGAGGAAATGTGCGAGCTGTCTAGGGAAAAAAGATCGATCTCAGGACTTGTAAAGATAGTGCTTCCAGAACTATGCCCTCCTCAGTTTGACCGTGTGCTATGACTTTTCTTAAGGGAGCAAATTGAGCGCAATTGCAATTTTGCTTTGGTGTTCTGGGATGCCACGTATTCCCGACAAGAAGGTATCGCTCTAACGACAACCTATCCACTTCTGCCAGACCATCTTTCTCGAGCGCCCAAGTATCTTGACGACTAGAGGAGTATCCGCAGAGCGCCAGTCACTTCATTCAACACGGTCGTTCACCAGAGACCATTGCCAAGCTGCTCAAAGCGCTCGAAGCTTCCATGACACATCGAACACTTTGGTTCGCTCATCTTCCAGCAACTCATGCAGCATGACGACCTGAAGCCACATTGCTTGCAATACAACTGGTAGAGCTTGCGGTCATGCTTCCATTGCTGGCAACCGAAAGAGCTAAGCTTTAGGACGTTGTACGCAAGATTGGGGATGTTCATCAGGAGGTCGTCAACTTCTTCATTGTGCTGCAATGTGTCGTAGTTCTCAACAATAGCCTGGAGACCAAGGTTGCGAAGCTCGACCTCGTCGTCGGGAGTCGACTCGTACACGAATCGAATTGCGAGAAGGAACTCTCCAATGTCGAAGTTCTCTTTCAGTCTTTCTGCGAAATTCTGGGCGGCCAGCTTCTTGAGCCTTTTCACTTGGTACTTGACCGCTGTAGCGAAGACTTTGGCGTGGGTGATCAGGTCATCGGGGATGGAAGCCCTGTCGCGAGACATGCTGTAGTCCCAGTAATAGAAGAAGTTGACCATGATCTTGATAAGCTCAGGGTCGTCGCAGTCATCCTCGCTCTCAATTGATTCGCCAACGTCGTTTTGAGTGGACTTGAACACGATGATGCCGCTTGCACCTTCCTGCTCTCGGTCAGTATCGTCCAGCCCATACAAGTGCGGGGTCTTATTACCCTGAATGTCTGACTCTTGAAGGCGGTTTTGAAGTAATCAGAGTGACTGGCGAGGATGTTCTTATGGCACTCGAAATGGTATGGTGCACAGATGATCTTACAGTTCGGTTCGAAGGGTGCTTCGGAATCTGGCAGTCTGGGAGAAGTTAGTTCCTATCTTTTCCAATAGATAAATGCCGACTCACTCAGCAGAGCCATTTTTGTTGGATTTAGATTGAGTCGCCATGGTCGCGATGTTTCATGTGTTTTTGGTTTGTGTTTGGAGATAGTGTTTGGGAGGCAGAGTGCGTTGAACATTGACGACCGCCGAGCGCGTCTCCGTGAAGCCGGCCGCGGCAAACGCTTCACTTGCAAAGGCTTCGCCAAGATGCGATATGACTCACTTGCGTACCCTGAGTCGCTGACTTCATTCTGTGTGGTCCCACATACGGGGTGATGTCAGATCCGATAGCCACGAAACGTCGAAAGATTTATCCTTATCTGATGTTGACGGTGTTCAAAGTGCTACAGCATTGTCTGCTCACCTCGGATCGTAGACTTGATCATAGCATTGACTTTGAACAAGTCTCGTCAAAGCCTGGCGCGCAGCACTTTACAGACGCATGTGTACCAGTCTACAGCAGGGGCTAATGAACAAGGGATGCTTGAGAACGAATTTCTTGATACAACCTCATCGTTCGTTCGAGAGCAGCAACTTCTCTTCATGCAGCTGGAGTAGCGTGTGAGCCGCAAAAAATGCAGCGAAAATGCTCGCCTTCCGAACACTTGGTGCAACACGGAGCCCTCTGCTTGCATGCTTCGCACCTCAACATCCTGACCGTAGTGTGAGGGTGTTCTCTCTGCATACAAGCGAGAGAGCTGTACTTCAGTATATCGTAAGCGAAACCAGGAATGTTGATCAATGCCTCCTTGCCGCGATCATTCATTCTCATAGGGGTGAAGATGTTATGGGCTGTGAATGCAACGACGTTGCGAAGCGCTACAACATTCCTCGGGGTCGATTGATAGACAACGCTGATTGAAGTAATGAAATCATCGTCGACTTGTCTGTTGGGTTCCATGGTGTCTGCAGCTGCTTCAAATCTTGTGGCGGTGAGTGTGCGAAGACCATCGACCTGGTACTTGACTGCCATCCCAAATAGTTTGGCGTGGGTCACCATGGCTCCCATTTCCGAGGTAAGAGTATAGTCAGACTTGTAGAAGTATTCCATCATCAACTTAACGATTTCTGGATCGTCACAGGTGTCTTCGTCCTCCTCCGCCTCCTGAGTACTGGTTGAAACAGCTTTGAGCTCAATAATACCACTTTCGCCCTCCTAATAGTAATTAGCAAGCTTATGTATTCATAACTCGGGCACGACTTTACCTTAAAAGTTCCAGTCTTGAATGCTGTTTTGAAGTAGTCAGATTGTGAACATAGCACAATCTTGTGGACTTCAAATCGATAGGGTCCGCAGATGATCGTGCAATCAGAAAACTGCACCGACTCGTGGTACCTGTCAAAATGTCAGCAATTAGCTTCGTACTTGAAGCAAGCAATGCTCTTACTTTCCAAGGCCGATACTAAGCACTTGTAAAGGCTCGGCCATATTTGCAATCGCGCTTCGTATTATCGTCGGTGGTGATGATTACGACACGCTTGGAAGATTAGGATGGGCTTGATATATGGTACGGCCCTCAGAGATATACAAGTCACTCGACTCAGTACGCCTGATGCCTAGTGAAATCAGACCACCTGGTTCAAAACTAAATCCTTGGTCGCGACACGCAGTCAATTATCTCAGCGTCTAGTGATTGTAGTATCTAGGGAACCAAAATTTTAGGCGGCCGGCAACAGCTGCATACGTGAATTGGCGACATGTGAGTGAAAATCAGGCAATGAAGGCAGCATCCCAGATATGTATTCTCTGATTAAACTACCTCATATCTATGATGCGGCCCAGGCCAGAAAACAAGGACCAAATTTCTAACCGTATCTAGCCAACGACCTTGATGTGTAACGAATGCCCGCATCCAAAGCTCTGCGGCTTAACATCTTCCCTTGAACGCGCGATGCATTGATAATGCGAAACGTTTCAATTAGCCAGTACGCGCGTGCAGTAACCGCCGCATTTTTGGCATTTATCGCCATGACCGTAGTAATCGCTTACGTCGAAGCAATTGCTGCAAGACTTCATTGTCAAATCACAAGAGCTGCAGTACCATTCACTGAGCGTGATCTTGCTATGTGTTCTGTGCTGGCAAGCGCGAGATGGGTCTGTTCCGCGGCTACGCCTCAGCAAGGCATAGGTAAGATGTGGAAGACTGCACACGACAGTCTCGATCTCTGCTTTGCTCTGAAGTTGCTCGAAGTGATCGTGTAGAGCATCGGCAACAATGTCACGGAGCTGAGTGACATCCTCAGCGGTCGAATTGTGAACGACAAAGACAGAGTGTGCGAAGTCCTCATGGTCCCAATGCGTTGCGACTGAGCTTTTGAACTTTGTGATGGCGAGATCTCGGAGTCCATCGACTTGGTATTTGACAGCCATGGCGAAGACCTTAGCATGTTCGATCATGAAGATGCGCTCCACGGGAGCCTCAGGGGCGATGCTTTCCGCAGTCTCCTCGGTATCCTTAGGCTCAATTGGAATACTCTTTCTCCGCCCTCCGATTTTCTTACGCCGTTTCGCAGTGGCTGACCAGTTTGCCGTTGCATTGCCATACAATGGGATGTCGGCGCTCTGGTCACTTTGCGGTGGGACTTGGGTGTCATGGATAGCGTCATGACCGCAGAGGTAATCGAAGTGGTAAAAGTACTCAATCATCAGCTTGACGATTTCCGGATCGTCACAGACACCGTCAGTCTCGCCCGTTTGCTCGACATCGTCCGGAATCGATTTGAGTTCAATGGTGCTAGTTTCGCCTTCCTGCTAGACGTCAGTATCATAGATCTTTACATGTCCGTGGTGCACTTTGATTTACCTTGAAAGTACCTTTTTTGAAAGCGGTCTTGAAATATTCGGACTGACTAGCCAAGACGACTTTGTGCACGTTGAAGTGGTACGGCCCGCAGACGATCTTGCAGTCGGAGAACTCTTCTGAAGAATGGAGTCTGATGAGGTGATCAGTACAAGATCGTGGTAGTGTATTATAACGAGCAGCATAACTCACTTCACAAGTCCAGCGCCGAAGATGTTCATGGAAGCAGACATTTTGGCGGCTAACTGGTATTCTGCTGGTGCTTGATGGTGGTAATGGTTGTTCGGTGGATTGGAAGTTGGAGGATAGGGAGGATGGCTGTGTCATACTGTCGACCGCCGCCGTACGCGGCTCTCATGCGACCAACCGCGACAAACGCTTCACTGGCAAACGCTTCCCCTACAAACGCTTCACAGTAGACGCTGCAGCGCAATGCTGCTGAAGTCACTTTCAGCCATACTTTGGTGTCTGAACTCACTTCATCAGAGTTCAAAGCCAAAAGCGGTGGGCACGACATGTGTATGAGTCTTCACTACGCTGCTTGAACTACATCATGATACTCAAGAACCGAGTCTGACATTGACCTTGTGAGCTTCGAGGTTATCGGAGCCCAGCAAGATATGTAGGATCAAAACAAGCATTCGACGTCAATTTTGCCAGCGGCGATGAACATCTTGATCGCAATTTAGATAATATGTACACAAGATTTCTCTTCTTCGAGTGCTTCTGAGCTGCCTGAGAGTAATGTGGCAGGTCCCGAGAGTTGTGTTACAGGATGCTGGCGGTGACACGAAGCAACAGATGCGATTGCTCGCATTCTTGGCGACAGGCACAGGGACATCCTTGCTCCCTGCAGCTTTCCATGCTCGATTGCTTCAAGCTCCACCACTCGTTCCAAGATGCGCGATTCTGTAACAGAGAACAGCGCGCGATGATGTCAACTGCAATGTGTTGGCCTGCCACTTCGGCGCGCACCGTGTACCACGTAATTGCGTAGTCGCATAGACCCATGCTACCTGCTTTTCCGTCATTGATTCCCAGTCTCGCCAGTGTCTGTTGCATGCACTTCACTGATGAACGCAACTGATGAAAACAGTGACTTGTCGCAGTTGTGATCCTAAAACCGATGACCAATGTCGATCAGACTTTCCAACCAACAACACACCACTCGTTGTTTCAACAACAAAGTCAACATCGCCATTTCACGCAAATACCGACAAGGATAAACAGCAAAATGATCCACCTCGCCATCCTCGTAGCTGTCTTCTTCTCATCCCTCATCTACGGCACTCCAATCGCACCACGCGCCGGCGCCCCAACTTTCGAACCAATCCCCTCGACATGCCAATTCTCCAATGCTATTCCACAGTCGAACGTCAGCAGCGCAGCCAACGAAACCTGCGGGTACAAACCCAAATCGAGCCTCGCAGGCCCTCACATCATCTACTCAGGCTACTTCGATCTTCCGACACCTGCCTCAGAGCTCTGGACACAATGTACCCAACGGTGCTACGGCCAGGGCCACGGTCACAATGAGCGAGGCGACTGCAAGAGCGCGATCTTGGCTTATGATGTCCCTGTGCCGGAGGATGATGATGGCGGGGCAGGTGGGGAGCTGAGGACTGCTTGTTTCTTGTTCAGCAAGTATGCTGGCCCGGACAGTTGGGACCATGCAGAGGAAGGGAAGTGGCTCCATGTGAGGGCAGGCAATTTGTATTGTGGTACCTAGTATCTTTCGCCTGTCTTGCTTTGAATGAAGCTTTCTCGCAAGAAAGATTTGGGTGAGGTGGCCACTCAAACTACGGCGCTAGAACAAGCTTGAACATGGTCCTTGTGGCTAATGTTGCCAAACGTTCAGTCTTCTCCTGAATCACTGCTCCCCCTCGTCCGCCGTTTCAGGTAGGAGATTGATACGAGCGGCCGTAGAGCTGTTTGCAAAATAGAAATACAACCCGAACATCTGCCCGAATGCATAAGAGAGCGATCGAAAGACAAGCCACTACCGGGTTCGGATCCCTCTCTTTCCGAAGATTGGTAGTCTGAACTCGACGTCGAGACCAGTGATGGATTTGAAAGCGTCTTCCTTGCATAAGACAAAAATCGATATTGTGCCGATTCCAACTTATCCAAAAAGTACTGGATTGTAGTCCTAGAGACGGTTTCCATTGAGGCCATGACGAATGAGATAATCAGAGCGTCTTCGACACTAAGCACTAGATCATAGCTTTCCAATCGTCTCCGACGTACCGTGCGATTGAGGGTATCGGTATTGCTACCTAGCTGTAAGGACGTGCTCGACAGTGTGCCATCGCTGTTCTCAATGACGGAAAGGGTAACGGAGTCCTGCTGGTCATTGGAGGGTTGGAATTCAAATTCGAAGGGTACTGCAGATGCTTCTCCGAGACCCATGCCTATATTGATCGGTGCTTCAAGCAGCGAGGCCTGGTATCGGTTTGGATAATCCCCAAAGGCAGAAGCCTGAGCCCTTGTAGGAATGTCTTCTTGTCCGTCAATTAGAGGGTTCATGACAAGGATCCTGGTATTAGCGCCACTCTCTGAGCCTGGGCCTTCCACAACAGTGCTGACCTTATTCGTATCCAGCTGTTGCAACTGGCGGCGGAAAAGCCGTCTCGTATGCTCAGACCCCCTGTCCTGACTCTTCTTCGAATAAGCTTCTTGGCATCGCGCGATCACAACGCTCGTGGTCTCTTCGAACTGGTTCGAGCTCGCATCTTGCTTGGACAATTCAAACATCCTGATCAACATGCCAACGCGCTCCAGTGTTGCAAATTGGCCACTGTGCCAACCATGCTCCATTATCTTCAAGACGATCTCGAAGCGAGTCTTGCAGTAATCGGGATAGATCGGTCTTTGAGACTCCCAATCGACGAGAGGAAGGATGCCATACATCCTGTCTCTGGCGTCTCCGCATTCAAAGGCAGAAGCCATTTCAAGGACCTCTTCCAAACCATCTTTCCCGTCTTCCGTGGTCATACCTTTCATCGTATTGCTTGCCCGTTGTCCCAAAAAGCTCGCGTCCAGCAGAAAGCTTGAGGATCGACTTGGGAAGTCGTATTCAGCATATGATACCCACTCGGCTGTGAGGTTATCCCGGTAGCGTGGGTCTCTCTGTGAATGATATAGGGCTCTTTTGAGGGCAAAAAGGGCCTGGAAAGGTGCAAACTGATCTCCACAACAAAGAATCGTCCTAGATTGTTTGCGAAACACTTCTTGCAGCATCCAAACCCTTGTGAAGTATGGTCTTAGAAGCAACGCCGTCAAGCTGACGCTGAAACCTTCCACGTCTTCTTTCGCTTGCTTTGACAACCATGCCATCGCGCCTGAATCAAGCTTCCTCCCAGGCCACTCCTCATCGACCAAATTCTTTGGTACCGTATCCAACATTTTCATGACCTTCTCACTGTCGTTCTCGGCCTCGCCGATGCAGGAGAGGACGTTCGTGGCTCTGTCGAATATCTCTCCCATCATCCGGACCTGATCGGATTTCTCGCTTGGATCTTCCTGGTCGATACAAATCGCGTCGATCCAGTAGTAATGACTTCCACCATAGGCTTTGGCTTGCAGTAGAGCATCCCGACAATTGCGACGCACCGGAAAGCTTTGTTCGTTGACAGTGATCGCACACATACCCGCTTCCGACCCCCAGACGTATGAAATGGAGTGATAAGGGGGTAGTTCCGTCCGCTGATGTTGAGATAGCTGGAAATTCAGAGAATGCTGATCAGAGCCTGCGACGACTTCTAGTAGACGAATATAGCTTTCCGAATCAGATAAAGGACAAATCCTCCCAGTAACGCCACCGCGCGTCGTTTGAGACATGGTCGGAGAGTACGTATGCCTATCAAGTCTTGCTTTGGGATCCAACGTTCGCTGTGCACTTGCTTCTTGAGCTAGGGAAGAGTCGCATTAAAGCAACAACAGAGATGTGGGCAATGAGCTGAGGCGGTAAGCTGAATGCGCCGTGACATTGTGACACTACGACGTGACATCTCTAAGCGAATCGGATATGGACGATAGCATGATCAAATCCAAGCAGCTGAACCGTGGTATGACGATCAGCTGATGACTGAAACACATGGTAATCGCAAGACGTCTGCATGAGAGAATGAACGTGGCCAAGAGTAAGCTGACCGAATGAGTTGCGACCCTGCATAAGACACGCTCATCTCTCTTTTTTGTGATCAAAGTGACAAGATATGCTGGCCAGCGAGATTGAAAAGTTATATAGCAATACATTGACTTGTCAGACAATGTGTGGAATATAGGTGGACCAAGTCGGCATGTGAAGAGCGGAGTCGGGGACATGTGCGAGGAGTATGAAACATTCCACAATGATGAATGCTCTGCAAAGGATATACCACAACAGAAAGGACACCATCAGAACAAACAGTGGCAGAAAAGCTACGATCATGCGACGTTCCGAGCCTTTTTTCTCGTCAAAAAAGTACATCAGGGTACTTCCGCACAACGCGATAAGAACACACAAAGGTCCAGTGGAAAGTATCGTGACGCTAGCTGCACGCCACAGTATAGTCTCGGCCTGTGACGGAAAAGCGCAGCCCCACGCAACCAGGTGTAAGCCACCATAGAATGCTCCGGCGAGTGTCAGACCAGCCGCAAGCCATCCTACACTCGGTTGGAGTAGGTGCCTTGGTGATGGTGAGGAAATAAGGTGTACCGTGTCCCAGTATTCCAGGTTCCAGTCCGTGACGCTTGCCGAATGTGCATAAAAAAAAGGTTGCACACTGGAACCAACCCTGGAGTCATGTGAAATATATCGATGAGCTCGCACCAGTAATTCCACTTGGTCGCTACGCAGCCGCAAATTGATACCTCGTCCTTGTATCAGAGACGGTCTCACCGAATTGTCCCACTTAATTTCCCAGTAAGTGTCGCATATTTTGACAAGCTCGTATTGTTTCTCGTTCACAGAGACACAATGCCTCGAAGATGTCTCATTTGCGTCGGGTAGTATAGCATGAAAAGTCGTGTTACAACCAACTTCTAAGCACTCCACCAATTGCTTCGGGCAAGGAAGTGCACAAAATGCCACATCCCACGTATCAATGCCTCTTGGCTCTACTGGCCTTTGTATGATTTGACCATCACGATCGCGGACTGGTAAATTGTCAATGGCCAATCGATATGCACAGATGTCCATCGCCTCTTCTCCAGTGACGAGCGTAGGCTCTCGAACGTCTCGTGGCTTGTCCCACCAAACGAATGTCAAGATTAGAGCACAGATGGCGTGCGCAAAAACGTTTAGCTCCAGCAATGTAATCGAGAGCCGCTCTGACAAGCGGAAAATGCACTGGACGCAGAAGAATACCGCTTGCCAACAAGTGAGGATTTTCCCGAGCTGATCAGGTTTGCTCTTGTCTTCAATCGCAGCACGGGAGACATCTGGGACGAGATGGCGGTTGTACTCCATCATCCACATAAAATCTTCCACAGTGAGAGGAAGTCGACGTCGGCCGTCAGGCATGAACTGCCGCTTCTTGTGTGCGGTATCCTCAAAGACCATTCCGCCCATCACAACGAACCAGCTATGAACATCAGTCCATGCATGAATACGGCCATTGTGATCTTGTTGTGGCTCAGAGTCTTCCGGGTCTGCCTGATGCTGGCTTGAACTTTGCTTGGCCATGAGCCCTTCCTCTTGCATCCAGCTGCTGAGGCTCTTCACCTTCTTTCTTTGCTCCCAAGCATTCCACACAACGAGTTCTGGCGCAAGAAGGCCCAGGATCATCCAGCCTATTTGACGGTATTTCTGTCGATTTGCCTTCCCATGCTCGGGAACATTTAGGTGCAGTGAAGTCCAGATGCAAAGCGACATGGTGATCAGGCAGCTTGAAAGGATGCTGAAAGTGCCGCGAGTCCGCGGCTCGGGGTGCCATTCCGCTGGTGGTAAAACGGTAGTGTTACCGAAAGGCTGGAACATCGCGTCTTGTCGTCGTAGCGAGTAGGACAGTCAACCATGGAGGCATTCAAACACACCAACTGATCCGGAAATTAGTGTTTGGAGCGCTAGAGCTTATCTTTGGCCATGAACTTCAGCTACAAAGACAAACCCAGGAGAAGGAGGGGCCATGTAGCACAATCTTCAGCCTCGTCCAAATTTAGAAATTGATGCATTCGAGCCCACCTACATCATCATGCAGGTCTGAAGATACGCGTACATTCAGGCTATATTGTCTGGCTATAATTCAGGGAGGTCTCAAGCCGTGGCGATCTTCGTGAAAGGTGCCGCAAAGCCGTATCGCTTCATACCAGCCTCATAATCTTTCCCGGGAACCCTCTCTGCGACAAGGTCAGTAGCTGATAGACTATCCAGACATACCGCGATCTACTCACCATGATCCGGCGGAAAGTTCTCCCTACGATCAACATAATATCTCGACCTCAGATCCCCGCCATCAGACACTTTGTGGTAAGTCGCATACACACTAGCTCGACTGTCGCCAGTATTGTTCGGCCCAGAGCGATGCGCCAAATGACTGCCGAAGATCAGCAAGTCGCCCGGAGCCAGCTCGACCGGGATGAATTCATGGCTGGCTTCCCATGCTTTGCTGATACTGCCTCCATCCGCCAGCTCGACGACCATTCTGTGGGAGCCGGGAACAACTTCAACGCAACCATTCGCCACGGTCGCGGCATCCACTGCCAGGTTCGCAGTAGTGTGTTCGATCTGACCGATGTGATCATAAGCAGGAGCGTCGACATGCGCACCGAAACCGTTACCGCCGGACAGCTTGTAGTTGATCTTGTCTTTGAAGAGGAGCATAGAATCGCGCGTGACTTGAGCCAGTATGCTCGTGAGAGCTTCGCCGTGGAGAAGAGAAGAGAACCCAGCATGGAAGTCGGCGAAGTTCTCGGTGCGCATCAGCTGACGCTCGCCTATGGCGGTGATCTCGTCGTAGGGCATCCATTTGCCATTCTCACGGGGTAGGGTTTGGACTTCTTTCGTCCATTGCTGGAGTTGAGTGGGGTCAACTAAGTTGTGCTCGTTGGCACGCAGAATGAGGAATCCGTCCCTGTCAAAATGCTCGATTTGATCTTGGGTGAGTTGCATGCCGGGCATTGTGAGCGAGTGGGATCTTGAACGCGTCTCTGCTATGTTCCGACATCTTTGATATGCCTGAATGACATCGCTTCATATATGATTCAGGACCAGAGTTCCAATGTAGCCGTGTTGAGGGTGCATTGATCATATCGGGGAGAAGTGCGAGTCTCGGACATCTCACCTCGTAAACCCTATTCCTCAGTTCCAGCTCGTCGGGTTTCTCTCCGTGACTGTTTGCCGGGCTGCGTATAGCTCGATGTCTTCCCACGACGATGAGATTTCTGGCCTCCTATCCAGCGATATTATTCCGAGATTCATTTGTACTTTGTCATCACACACATTTTGCGGATTCATAGCATCACGATGGGATCACTACAGCTTTCTTCGAATCCGGAGGATGTTCGCGCGACAGTGAAAGAGTTATTCGCATTCATCACAGCTCAAGGCGACAGTGACTACATAGGCGAAGACGTCTCGCAGCTTCAGCATTCCCTTCAAGCAGCCACATTCGCACAGCAAGCGAATGCAGGCAGAGACACTATACTAGGAGCCCTCCTACACGACATCGGCCGATTCATTCCCGCGAACAAGGACATGCCAGCAATGATCGCCCCCGATGGTCAGTTCGTAGGCAATGCGAGCCACGAGATCCTTGGTGAACAATATCTGCGTCAGCTTGGCTTCAGCGAGACGATCTGTGAACTGGTCGGAGCACATGTCATGGCAAAGAGGTATCTGACTGCGACCGATCCGGAGTATTATGATAATTTGAGCAAAGCCAGCAAGGCTACGCTCAGGTACCAGGTCCGTCACGGTTCCAATGAAAGATTCGAAGAATGCTTCTTCTGACCTTGCATTCAGGGTGGCATCTTCAACGATGATCAGATCAAGGCAGCGCAGCGGGACCCTCTTTTGGAGGCCAAGCTTGCTGTTCGCAAATGGGACGATCTGGCTAAAGATCCCATCATGGAAACACCACCGCTTTCGAGCTTTGAAGACATGGCAGTGGCCTCGTTACTGGAGGCGAGGGCCGTGAGGTCTTCTGCCAAGGCCGTCTGTTGAGGCTCAGGGTTGGTGATGTAGAGCATATCAAACTCCATTGAAGGGCTCTTGTGTCGCGAGGAAGTCAAAGTCGCCGAGTAGGAATTCATCAAATGTCGTCGCATCCCAACTGCCAAGCATATCGTACATATTTCGGTCGCCAACGCCCAGAGCTGTACCTTCTTGCTCGGACGGGTGAGAGATCTCCGTACTGGTGGGCGGGAAGCACCTGGCAAATAGGATCTCTACACCACGTGCGATGCTCACAAGCAGGTGGCGGGGATGCATACTTGCTGTGATACTTTGCAGAGCGACCACCAACTCCTCTATCTTGCTTCTTACGTCTGCAGTCTCGACATGGATGAGACTGGAATACGCCGGTGCTGAGACTTTCAGTACAAAGACAACTGCAAACGCAATCATGACGTTAAAATAGGTGGGTAGGCCATTGAGATAACCCTGAATCTCGACGTCGTTCGTGACGGCGCGGATAATCGCGGTGGCTGACAGCAAGGCCGCGTGCCCGAGCTCGTTGATGTCCAATGCGATCTCTGAAGACATGAAGCCGGCCTTCCCTATGCCTCGAAAGACATGCGAGTATAGATATAGCTTGGCAAAATGGTAGTGAAGTCCAACACCTTTCTTTGGATAATTCCCGACGTATGCATTCTGGCTGAACCGCTCCGTCCAGTCAGCGCGGATATTGTCCAGCTTGATGCCTAGTCTGTGTAGGGGTTCAATCATCGTCGCATCCAAAGGTCTGTCCACATTCACACCAAAGGTCCGGTATACTTCACTGCCCACAACCCAGAACTGAACCTGACTTACAAGCCGAGCATCATCTTCTTCCGCGTGGCAAGATTTCAGAAACTGAGCAGATGCTTTGACGGCGTCATCTTCAGTAGTCAATGGCGGTCTTCCATATGCAACAGAGAATTGATGATCACAAACATAGACTAGATAATATAGCCTGGTCCGGAGATAGTGAGCGCGATCGCCGTTGAGAGCTTTGAAGATGCTCCGATGCAGTGCAATCTCTGTCGCGATGCGGACCGCGGTTCCAATGCAGGGCCAGGAGATGTCGCTCAGCCAAAAGGCAGCGATGCAAAGTCCTCGAATGTCATCTTCGTTGCTGCGGCGAGAGAATACCTGTGCTGCAGAGACAGATTTGAACTCATGATAGCATTTGTCGAAGTCACCCGGTGATCCGTGTAATGCTCCAACCGCGCATATCGCAGCCAACAACAGCGGTGACGAGAGCCGAACCTCCTGCAATGATCGCCGATCCCCAAGAATCCGGTAAAGAAAGTGGTCTAAGCGGTTCTGATACACGTCAAGGCATGCTTGCGCTTCTTCGATGCTCAGCAGGCCGCGAGACACAAGGTCGCAAGCAAGGCGGTCTTGCTTGGTGTTTGGTGGGATGACGGGAGAGATCACAGTGCCAGGTATTGCTCCAGGACCGGCATCATCGTCCATGATGACTGTCCATTTGTGCAAGTGCGTCTCATCCTGTTCGGGTGGCGTCGGAGCGAAATCATGCGCATTGGGATGTGCGGGAGACGGAAGTTCTCCCAAGTCCATAGCCGCGCTTTCATCTTCGCTATTATCTGTGACAAGTAAAGTGGGATATGATACGTGCTCTGCCATCCTGCTCAGGGATTGTTCCAGCTTTGCTACCTTGCGACTGATAGCTTGTTTCCAGGCATCATCGCCTTCCAGAATCATTTGCAGACTTTTGTTGAGCGTGCATGAGAGTCCGCGCCGCTTGCAGCGTACGCATGGAGGCTTTGAGTTCTGCATATGGCATTTGATCTTTTGTTTCCGACAAGCCGCGCATGCCGTTACTTTGCGAGTTATCTCAGGGACTTTCG
This sequence comes from Pseudopyrenochaeta terrestris, assembly GCA_022813475.1. Lineage (NCBI taxonomy): Eukaryota > Fungi > Ascomycota > Dothideomycetes > Pleosporales > Pseudopyrenochaetaceae > Pseudopyrenochaeta > Pseudopyrenochaeta terrestris. The sequence goes on along the minus strand of JAKLMJ010000005.1, from coordinate 1,540,172 downwards.
GGTCTCTTGAAGGTCCCGAGACTGTTCGCTCGTGCTGCGACGAAGCGTCCATGTCGACTATCAAAATATTGAAGTGTATTGAACATGGTGTCGGGTAGCAGCCTCGATTGCAACAGTACCTGATCGAAGCGACTCCGAAGCTTTATTGTCAAGCTTAGCTAAACTTCTGCCGAATTATGCTCGCGTTGTTGAAGTCGAGACAAGTGGGTCACTCTCCGCAGCCACGTGGTGCAACTTCGAGCGGACACTGGCACAGCTGGCCTTTGACCTAGGCACTAATATCGGCGTAGGAGCAACGAAGAACACAGCAGAGCAGAGCACCAAGCGACTGTTGCTCAACACGACAAAAAGGCTTGGCCATGCTTGTAGCAACGTGCTCTTCTCGGATGAGCCCGATCATGACTTCCTTTCCAGCGCCATTATTGGACCAAAGAGATCTCGGATGTCCAACACGCCGCAGTGCTTCGGAGGGGAGAACAGTCGACTTTGGGGAACGGAGCGAAGTGCGAGATCCACTGTCGGTGCCGGCGCCCTTGATGATGCTTGGTCAAGTCTCGAGTTTGCTTTTGTGTCTTTATCTCCAAGTCTTTAGACTGCTGGGCCACGTGCTACCGGGAGCCTGCAAAGGTGCATGCACTAATTGCAATTGGATCGCCAGGTTACATCGAGCCAGGTACATCCAATGGAGCCCTGAATCATACTGCGCAGAAGAACCACGTGTTGCCTTAAAGTTCACCATCGGTTGAGACCCACAGCTATACAGGAACCCTCTTGAACACCACACCCTCGCACTTCTCGCCGTACCGTGTGCGGCCAATCGCAGGCGACCCACTCAATACACGTCTCGATGGTATATACGTCGACATGTTGCACACCTGATGTGACCTGATGTCGACAAATCCACCGAAAGCAACATGGCGAGCGAGAAGGCCACCGCCCAGTCAGTCGTGTCCAATCCCAAGCCAAGCGCAGCAGAATCGACCGTCGACTCTGTTCAAGATGGAGAAGTCAAGAAGGTATCGCGGATCTCATCTATTCTAACTGTCATGGTCGCTGGCCTTGCCTTGTTCAGCGACGGGTACAATGCGCAGATCATCGGCTACATGAAACCGTTGTTCTCCGTGCTGTACAAAGATGGCATGTCGAGCACCATGAGCACACGGCTATCGAATTCGTACCTCATTGGCGAAGTCTTCGGAATGCTGTTCTTTGGTTGGATCATTGACAAGATCGGTCGACGCACAGGAATTGTGTTCGCGACATTATTCTTGGTGCTGGGAATTGTTGTGGCTAGTAAGTCATGGACCCCAGGCCCTACCATTCGAGAGCGAACACATGCTGATAACCTTCTCCCAGCTGCTGCCCACGGCACTACGCAATTGAGCATGTTCTGGATGATGGTTGTCGGAAGAGGCATCGCAGGATTCGGTGCTGGTGGCGAGGTAAAGCAGCGCGCTGTGCTGCATTGATCCCCACTAACATCATCCAGTATCCCGTCTGCGGAACCAGCAGCACAGAAGCCAGTAACGAAAGCCCTTACGTGCGTCGCCGTCGCGGCATCCTGGTGGCCATGACGACTGACTTCGCCATCGATCTCGGCTTTGTGATCGCCGGCTGTGTGGCCCTCATAGTCCTAGCGGCATACAACTATCGCACAGTAGAAGGCGTTTGGCGAATCTGCTTTGGTCTCGGCTTCGTTCTGCCTGTCATCCTGGTGTTCTTCCGGATTCGCATGATCGAGAGTACGCAATACCGCAAGCATGCCATGAAGCGACAGATCCCTTACATGCTGGTCATGAAGAGATACTGGAAACCGATGCTCGGTACAAGCCTTGCCTGGTTCTTCTATGACTTCGTCACGTATCCGTTTGGCATCTTCTCATCGACTATCATTGGCCAGCTGAACCCCAACGACTCTCTGATCCAAAACATTGGTCTCGGCACGGCTGTGAACTGCTTCTACTTGCCTGGTTGCATCGCGGGTGGATTTCTGATGGATCGAATCGGCCGCAAGCAGACAATGACGCTTGGATTTGCCTGCTGGGCTGTACTTGGCTTCATCATAGGCGGAGCACTGAAGCCGATACAAAGTGTCTTTCCACTGTTTGTCGTACTCTACGGTTTCTTCAACGCATTTGGCGGTGAGTAATGGATGCAGCGGGATTCCAACGAATGTGACATGCTGACACTCTATCGCAGAAATGGGACCAGGTGTCGCCACCTTCCTCTGCGGTGCTGAGAGTTTCCCGACACCCGTGCGTGGGCACTTCTTGGGACTCGCTGCAGCAATGGGAAAAGCTGGCGCCGCTATCGGAACGCAGGTCTTCACTCCGATCCAAGATTCGTTCTCAGACACTTTTAGTGGCGTACAGGCTGTCTTCCTGATCGGGGCCGCGTTTGCGGCTGTAGGCGGTGTCATTTCCTGGACTCTGATACCCGACAAAGAGAAAGACCTAGAAGATGAAGATGCGAAGTTCCGCGCGTATCTTGAGGAGCAAGGGTTTGATACTGAGTTCGGGGAGCCTTTGAAGATGTAAGCAGAGTGCCCAATATCTTACCTCCTCGTCCGGCTCGTGTCAAGCGAAGTCCGTATGATCGCAATATGGAACATATGACTTTCATTCAGTCGCAATTGGGCTATTCGCTGAAAACTCATGGTGGTGAATTTCAGCAGACACAGTGGTGAGAAGGCAAAGCCATCCAGCGAATGCCAGACGAGCGCGTGAATGCACCAGAGATAAGCTTGGACGCTTTGGCGGGTTCTGAAAAATAGTTGCGACCTTCTATGGGGTGCGCGTAGCTCAGCATGTGCAGGTTGCAGACGGTGCCTGGATAGCGGATGTGTCATAATTCTCCCTGACTACAACGTCACGTCTGACGCTGGACGGTGGCACGTATAGAGCACCACAGCTCGCAACGTACACTGGGGTCTACAGAGGCTCGGTTCGTGCTATCTCCTACTCCACTGCCGTTTGGGGTGCGGGCAGGTGGGCCATACGCTGGAGAATCGGGACAATCATCGCATAGACGTGTGGGAGCTCGTCGAAAGGCGATCATGTGGAACTAACGATCGATAAGCTTGTAACAATACAAAGTATAAGATCCCGAGATCCTTTCACAGCCCGCAAAGACGATTTGTTCTGCAGTAGCCATCATCGTAAAACATCATCATCATGAGTACCTAGTCGCAACAGCGCCATGGATCATCTCGCGTATCGTGGAACAGAAAATCGTGAAATCATACAGGGGAAGGAGTCTGCTCAAGTAGCCCTCGGAGTTACCGCAACGCCAGGACTTGAGCTTCTGCTAACGCCAGTGGTAGGTGTTCCACCCGCAGAAGATGCAGGATTGCCTATCGTCGAAGGTATCCTCAGCAAAGGTTGCTGTGAAGCAGTTGTCGTGATGGGCGGACGGTTGCCGGGAGTCTGCGCAGGAGGCGTCATGGGCCGCTTCTCCTTGTTCGCAGGTGGAGAGCGCAAGTCGTTCTTCAGCTTCTCATATGCTTGCCACCATTTTTTGTTGCCTTCCTTGTACGGAAGGAGGTTCCAGCGCTCCATCATTGTCTCCTGCATCTTGTCGGGATCGATGCGAGCCCAGGCAACTTGACGACGGTCCCACTTGACGATTTCGGTTGTCGGACCCGAAGTGTCTTCTTTCTTCTTTGGAAGATCAGTCTTCAGAACGTACCAACGGTCGTTGAAGGGAATCGTGGTTTCTTTCTCGGTGAAGTCACCACTCCCTTCGGACTTCACTACTTTCCTTCCGATATCAAAGCTCCAGTCTGAACATAGCGCCCATGTGCTCAGTACCAGGAGCAAAACCGTGTAGATTTGTGTGAAGAGCGTACACATGCCGAGAATGCACATGTGTACTCCTAGCGCCAGCCAGCCAAGCCGGCGAGCAAGCTTATAGTAGACTTTGTGCTTCACTTCGCAGTCGTTCGTGAACGTAAATAGTACAGAAGCTGGCGCTCGGCAAGTAATCATTTTGCCGTCCGAGCGGATGACGTTTAGAATCTTTTCTTCGTTCTTGGGTCCGAGCGGTTGGTTGGCGCTTGTGTCGCGTGCCTCGCGTATTTGCCAGAGAAGGTAGATTCTGACGAAGACCGAGATAATGATTGCGAAGGAGTTACCAACGCCGTACCAGTCTCCTATCAGGACTGAGCAGACCAGGAGTGGCGTCACTAGTACAAATGAGAGAGCTGGGGCAATTAAGCTTGTCGCAATTGTGGGCTTATCCTGCTCCTTCCATTCCAGAACAGTGGTCGCATTGTTCACAGTCTGGCTCATAAGCCACCGTGAGAACCAGCCTTTAAGCTCCGTGGAAGTTATGCCATCTGTCAGGTTGTAGATCACGAAGCCCGGCTGCTCGGCGGTGAAGCGATTTCCAGCTATAACGAAGGCAGCAAGTAGAGGCAAATACTCTGTGTATCGGCGCCGCTGCAAATGGCCGACGGATATATTGACCTCATCAGCACCGAGGAGGGTCACGAGTCCGAGCGCATCAATCTTGAAGGTCGACCTCTGGCTCCAGACTTTCACATCTTCCAGTGGCAACGTGACATAGCGTTTCGTAAGCTCCTGGAGAGACGCTAAGGCGTCCATGCTGCGAGGGATAGGCGGCATCAGCGTAAGGCTTTGGAGACAGACGCGGAAAAGCAGTAGATCTGGAAGTGCATGAGGACTCACATAGCGGACATCAAGATAGTCGTTATATGAAGGACGAGCGTGCGTCAGGCTGAAGAGACGATGGAGCTGAGAGGGGCTAAGGCTGCACCACCACCTCCACCACCGGTGAGCTGCAGCAGTGCCTTCTCGCTAAAGCACTGCCTTATCTGTTGTGGTTAGGCGCCTGCACGACAGAATTGTTTTTCGAAATGTGGTGGTGCCTCAGGGTGTTTTCCTGCGCGATTTGATGGATTGAGAATCCTTGTCGCTCCTTCGAAGGACTTATACTTCATCGTCGCCGGTGTGGCCACTAGTCAATGCCTCAGTAGGAGGCGCATGACTGACAATTGTCGGAAAGGCTGGTGTGTGCGGCACAGCCTACAGGGGTGTCTGCAGGATTGTGGCGTTGCAACCGCCGAGCTTGTGTGGGCTGCTGATCGAACCAACAGCTGAGTGCACATGGCGTTTGCCACGGCCCACACTCAAGTACAGCCTCGTCGCTGCGCCCAATATACATAAGGCCAGCTGCTCCATATTGCCACTATTAAGTATCATGTCTCGACTAACGAGTTGCTGCTCCTCCCTCGTGCAGCGTCTCCGGCCGTTAAGATGGCTCCAGGCACGCCTAGCTCGATGACACTGCCCGCTATCCTGGCCGCGCATGCAAAATCACGCGGTGCTAACCTCGGGGCGGACGTCAGTAACATGCACACGGAAAGCAATATGCTGAGTATTGCACATCGAGATCGCGACCCTTGCGAATTCTTGGATTCAACTTATCCGTACGACCACGGCGAATTCACCAAGGACAAGCCATGTCAAGACTGTAGCAAGGTTGACTTCACACAGTTGACGACTCGAGAGATCGAAAGGCAGGATATTGGGATTGTTGGCACAGTCTGGCGGAACATACGGTGCCCATTCTGTCGCATTGTCAAGGCAGCGTTTCGAGAACACGTTGACGGCAGTGCAACGTGGTACAGAATCTTGTGCCAGAATAACCCCAGTTTAAGATTCTTCGTCGGCAGCGTAATGACTCGGGGCAAAGGTGATTCGAAGGAGGACCAGTACGCTCATCAGATCCAAATTTCATGTGTGACCAAGGAAGGCGACACCGATATCGTGAACCACATCTCACATCTCGATATCGTTTCCAACCAGGACAACAACCATCTAGTGCCCAGATATAGCCGAAGATCTATAGGAACTTGCTGTAATATGGACTTGTTGCAATCCTGGCGAGAGAACTGCCTGCGGAATCATGATCATTCGGAACAATTCACACCGCTTCCAGAGCGACTGCTGGTGGAGGGTCGTGTTCGCGGGCTGGATGTTTATTCACTCAGGTTGACAGCCATGAGTCCTGAGGATGCTTACTGTAGTCTCTCCTATGTCTGCGGCGACATCACGCAGACTGCTTTAGCTGCGCGCTACTGGAAGGGAGGCGACACGTATGTTAACTTTGATGTGCTTCCGCAAGTTCTCAAAGATGCTTTATGGCTCACGCGGCAATTCGGGTACCGATACTTGTGGTACGTTGTCATACAGTATGGCTTTGACATGAAATTCCACTTTGTCCGACAACTTTACTCTTTATCCAATTTTGCTGACAATCTGGGTTTATAGGGTTGACTGTTTGTCTATCAAGCAGGATGATGTTGAGGACAAAAGTGTATTGATCAGCAACATGAACGTCATTTACCAACGTTCTGCCCTCACTATCATCTCGGCTGCAGGTGTAGGCCTTGACGCATCACTTCCAGGCATCACTCCGAGATCAGCATCTCATGTTCTTCCAGAAGCCATGGAGACTATTCCGACTAAAGACGGCTCGATCGATTTAGCCCTTGTCGCTTACGGCGCGCACAGCTTGCTCGAACAGAGCATCTGGGTAGGCTGATCGTGTAATACGTATACTGAATACCTAGAACTGACCGCCCGTTAGTCCACCAGAGGTTGGTGCTACCAAGAGCATGCGCTTTCGCCTCGTTGCCTCGTGTTCACACCTTCCGAATGCTTCTTTACATGCGCGGACGGAGTGTGGCGTGAAGGCTACCACACCAACGGCGAGGTCCGAACTAAAGGCAACGTGCGCGGTCTCAACAGGCGCTATCGCCGTGATCGTCGGAAACCGACAACATCTGCTGCCGTGTCTATATGGTCAGAGAAGCGAGTGATATACTCGCTCTCCCACAGCAATGAGAGCCAAAGCTTTCCACAGCACCAAGAAGCTGTGCATGACTACACGGGGCGGCAGCTGACTTACAAGACTGATGTGATTGCTGCATTCGCTGGAATGCTACGTACGTTTTGCCAGACAGAAGTGCCCTATCATGGCATTCCCCTGAGCATTTTTGAACACGCACTGTGCTGGTCAGAGTCTGAAGATGCTGAAAGATTAAATCCTGGCAGCAGGGGATATCCAAGGACGCTCGCTGTTAGTCGCAAGCCGGCCTCCAAGACCGAGGTGGGTGTTGATCATCCTAGGCTCGTCGTGATATCAGTACGAACCTACAATGCTGACGCGAACGTGATAGAGATCCATTGCCATAGAGCAAGCATTTCCCACCTGGTCATGGGCATATTGGTCAGCGCCGGTGACCTATGAAGATTCGATCTGCTCCGGCTTCCTCGGACTGTTCGACTTCGAGCAACGAACCGCTGATCTCATCGTCGCGACACCACGAGAGACGCCGAAATTCTTCAAGCGTCGCGGTCATGGCGACCGCGGCCATGGCACCATGTGCGGACAACCCGTCGAGGAACAGCTCGTCCCTAAAGATTGGAAGTGGTTCCCAGGAAGGTATGCTCCTCAGCCTGGGGCGATGCCACCCTGCCCTCTCGGTAAGCCTTCAACGCTGTTGATGTGGACACAATGCTTTCCCTGTGGCCGTGCAACGCACCCAAACGGGGACGGGCAGCGATACGAGATCCTCATATCGGCTTGGAAGGAGATGCATAGACCGCGAAAGGTCATCATGCAGGTCGTCAAACACGGAGATTACTACACACGGGTGGGCTTAGAGCATCGGATGTACACATCTTATCGCGCACTGGAAGAGGAATCTAACCGCCAGAATTGGCAATGGGTGGCAATACGATGACAATAGAAATTTCTACCTGATGCTGTTGGCTTTTCTTCATGCCCACCCTTATCCCAGCAACTTCAGCGCATTGTTGCGGTAGATATCTTCAATCTCCTTCTCATTGAACATCCCCCGCATACCTTCATCCATCCTGTCGCGGAGATATTCTACGCCAGGAGCCTTCGTGAACGGGAAGTCACTTCCATACATGACTCTCTCATGGCTAATACTAGCACCCTGCAGCAGTCCAACGATCTGTCCAGGGAATGGGAAGCCTGCCATATCGAACCAAAACTGCCTGTTCAAAGCCTCCTTCGCCGCTTCCTCCGGGCAAACCTCGAAAGCACCAGGTACCAGCGTGCTGAACCCAGTCCATCGGGAAAGTAGAGGTGGACTGGCTCCGGCGAGATGAGGCAGGACAATCTTCAAGTCTGGGCAACGCGAAATCGTGCCGCTGAGGAACATATTGCTGACTACTCGCGCGGTATCGAAGAGGAACTCGAGCATCGGGTTCGGGAATTTGCCGGCAAAAGGCGTGGCTTTTGTTGGCTGTGAAGTCGAAGCGCCGGCTTTGTTGGCCACTTCTGGGGTGCAGGAGATGCAGGGCGTTGTTGGGTGGATGAACAGAATTGCCTTGCGTTTGTTCAGCTCTACGAATATAGGGTCGAGAATCGGGTCACCGAGATAATGGCCGTGTCCGTTCGTAAGCATAACATAGCCATCGCAGCCTTCATCGGCCGATGTTGCGATTTCTTGAAGACAGAGGTCTACGTCTGGGATCGGCAAGCTGGCCCAGTAGCCGAAGCGATCGGGCATTCGCTTCTTCAAGTTCGCGGCGTACGAGTTGCACTCTCTTGTGACTTTGGCGGCGAGCTCGCTGTCGTTGTAAACCAAATGAGTGCCGGGTGTCGAAATCGAGAGGATTGACTTCTGGATTCCGTTCTTGTCCATCAGCTCGATGTGGGCCTCTTCGCTCCACTCGGGAAGATAAGGCATGCCATCGGGGTTGGCGTGGCCATTTTCTTGACATGCTTGTCGATATGCTGGTGGAAGAAAGTGCGAGTGCACATCGATCCTCGATGGTAGGTCGGTGGACATGGCGGTCAAGCCGGTTTTGGTGGTAAGATGGGGTGTTGTTGGAAGAGTGGCGAGTGTTCCGGGTTTTAGGACGGTGCCTCTTGTTCAGTGGTTGCCTGGAGTTTGACTCAACGGATCCAAGGAGAACTAACGACGTGGAGCTTTAGAGTCATAATAAATGTATATGCTCTGGACATAGATATATAATAGCGATCCTCGGGGCGATCGGACATCGTAACCCCGCTATCCGATGGACACATCAGCAGTCGGACAATTGTGCGTACCTTCTCGTCCCATGCACATACAGTCTTGCGGCCTTGGCGACGAAGACAAATTCCAACGCCCAAGGTGTGCATCAACGATGTGCGATTGAGCAAAACCAAATCTGTATATTGGCAAATGGGTTTTGCAAATAATCCCATCCCGCACTTCGCACATCCCACTTTCGGACATCCCTAAGCATTGGGCAAACTCTCCACAGTGGATCATCGGCCACCGCATGCCGGACCCGCACTGAACTCAAAATGATACAACATACAAGAACAACTTCAGCTGACCTTCATGTGGTGGAGAGGGCAAAGAAAAGCTGACGAACTCCACTGTTTCGGATCCTGGAGCTGACACAGCGCATGCCACGGAGGATTGATCACGCCATGGACGCCTGAGTAGAGTCCATCTTCAACTTCTGTCCCACAACGACAATATACGAACGCAACGACTTCAAAATCAACAATGTCTTCATTCCTCTTGACCGACGTTCGCATCTTCGATGGCGAGAACACCATCGACTCTGGCTCAGTCCTCGTAGAAAACGGCAAGATCAAGCAAGTCTCCTCCAGCCCGATATCATGGCAAGGCGCCACGATCTCCAAACCAGGCCACACCGTTCTTCCTGGTCTGATCGACTGCCACGTCCACTGTGACTCTGCAAATCCAACAGCCCTACCTCAGAGCCTGCGCTTCGGCGTCACGACTGTGTGCGATATGCACAACGAGTATCCCAACATCGAAAAGCTCCGCAAGCAAATCGAAGAGGAAGGCGACTGTGCCGACCTCAAGACGACTAGCTTCGCGGCGACTGTTGAGATGGGTTGGCCGATGCCCGTCATCGTGGCTCATAGCACCAATCCCAACATCCATGAGGAGTTTGCTCTGTGGCCGAAGCTCGAGAAGCCCGAGGACGCCAAAGGTTACCTTGAAGACAGGCTCAAAGAAGGCGTCGATTACATCAAGTTGATGCACGAGAGCGGTTCCCTCATGAACCAGCAGTTCAACATGCCCAGCATCGAGCTCCAAAAAGCGGTCATCGAGCAAGCGCACAAGCACGACCTGATCACAGTCGCCCACGCTCTGACCCGCAAAGACACAATCGACATCCTCGAAGCCGGCGTCGACGGTCTCACTCACCAGTTCTGCGACCAGCCGCCCACTCAGCAGGTCATCGATGCTTACAAGCGCAACAACGCGCATCTTAATCCGACTCTTGCAGCTTTGGGCTCGTTGACAACAGAGGGCAAAGCCACGCAAGAGAAGTTTGCACATGATCCCAGGATCCAGCATTTGTTGCCCGAGGAAGCCAGGCAGCGCGTTTGCACATGCATGTCGATGTGTAAGTACGAAGGTGCAAGCGTTGAATATGCTTACGAGAGCGTTCGACAACTCAAAGCCGCTGGGATTGACATTGTGGTGTAAGTATATCCCCAAGAGTATGGAAGCACCAAAGCCATCTCGGCCGCTAACCAAATGTCAGTGGCTCCGATGCTGCCGGCCCAGCTGTAGGAACGGCATGGGGCCTCAGCGTCCACCATGAACTATACCTGTTCGTGAAACACTGCGGCTTCACTCCTGCCGAAGCGCTGCGAGCTGCGACGTACTTGAACGCGAAGCGGTTCAAATTTCCCGACCGTGGACAGATCAAGGAGGGTCTCAGAGCTGATTTAGTATTGGTAGAGGGCAACCCGTTGGAGGACATTGGTGATACACTCAACTTGAAAGAAGTCTGGAAGGGAGGGGTCTTGTGCAAGACGTATAGAAATCTAGTGTAAGGAAGCAGGTCTGTCAAAAAGTGTCATCGACACGGTTGGAGAACTGTACTGCATTGAAGGTAGAGTTGGGCCTCAGATTCGGACCAACGACAGTGATCACCTTTCTTCGCGTCAAGGATATGGCTGTCGGAGCTAGCATGTCGCTAGACATGGCAAACTCGAGCGTGTAAGCGGTACACATGACTGCGGACTATGGCGAGAAGTCATTCTTCCACAGGTACTCGGGTCTTGACAGGGTTTCTTGATGAAGGCGTTTCGCGAGCAATATCTGTCCAGCAAGGAACTGAAGTCTCGGACCCATGTATTGGCTCAGTATTCACCATAGACTCGATGCCTGGTTCAAGTGGCATGTAGATATACATGTTTGTAGGAGCTGTACATATGTACATGTGCACGTATATACACACATGCAGTACATGTAATGATGGAGTGCACGCACTGCGTGTGATCAGATCGAGCTTGCAGCCAGGGTTCAACCCTGATCTATTCGCTGGTCGGCAATCTTGAACTTCTGCCCGCGAAGCTCAATCCAATCGCGCGCGACCAGACAAGCACCACCGCAACGCAACATCACCATAGCACTCCCCCAGCACTCCAATCGCTCACACACCAACTTGAAACCTCTACCTCGACCTCACCACAATCCACAAAAAACCTACACAAACCCGCAACCATGTCCCACCGCCAAGGAGGAGGCCGCAACAAAGTCCTCCTGCCACCCATCAACTTCATCTTCAAGCTGCTGCAGCAACACACCACAGTGCAGATCTGGTTGTACGAGCAGCTGGGCATGCGCATCGAGGGCAAAATCCGCGGCTTTGACGAGTTCATGAACCTGGTCATTGATGAGGCGGTGGAAGTCAAGCAGAGCACAAAAGCCGACCCGAATCCTCAGGATGGTCCTAATGGCGGGCGGAGAGAGTTGGGTATGTATACTTGCTGCAACATGAGATTTGCGCTAGGATTGGAGCTGGAAGCTGACTCTTTTTTTCTGTAGGCCAAATTCTACTGAAGGGTGATAACGTTGCGCTCATTCAGGCGCTGGAGTAGACGAGAGAATGAGGAGCAGGAGAATATGTTTCGACGCGGCAGAGAAAGGTCTCCGCGTCTTCCTGGTCGGACGGACGCTGAGGCACTTGCGACCACGAACGAACAAGCGGTCGGAGCGAGGATGCGACACTTGCGCAGCCAACAATGGTTAGGTCATGCGCATACAGAAGGATCAGATGCAAAAATGCAAGGATCGAGTGTCCTAGGCTTGCTGGTGAGCGCTAGAGCTTTTGGCGCACCTAGCAGGCATCAATCTCCACAGGAAATGTGAGTAGCACTCTCGCGCGCCCGCTACTATACCACACGTTTATAGCGCTTATGACAAAAGACGAATTTCAAGTTCAGGACAACAAGGTTCCATTGCCGACGGCGACGGCGTCTACTTTCCAGTCCCAGTCGGCCGTGGGAATCGTGTGCTCTTTTCCGAGTATTTGCTCGGCTAAGCAGAGACCGACTTGTGCAGAAGTCAGCTAAAGAAATACGTGTGATTTGTGTTTGAAGGAGCTGGGTCTTACCAAGAAAGGGTTTTGGGCGTCTGCCCTGCTCGCAGAAGCGCGTGAGAAATGCGTCGTAGAATCCTCCGCCGTGGCCCAGTCGACCCATCTGCGCGTCGTAGGCCACGGCTGGAACGACTACCATGTCTAATAACCCACCCTCACTCTCACTCTCAATGGCCTCATTACCTGCAAGCGTCAAGCCTTTACCGCCCATGACATTCTCTCTCCCCTCAGCTCCATCCGCACTCAAACTAGGAATCCCCCACGCATCCTTACTCAACCCATCATACTCCGCCACAGAAGCCAGTCGAAGCATATCCATAACCTTACGCGGCTTGCCACTCGCTGCAGCATTCTGAGCAGGAGACGGAGTGTACAGAAATGGTACAAAGACTTTCTTCCCCGACTCGAGCGCGTCTCTCACTAGTAGATCTGTCTGCGCTTCGGCGGCAGGCATGGAGAGATAGATGCTTATCGATTTTGCTTGCTTGTATTGATCCATGCCAAGGATCAGATTTTGGGCTTGTGACGATTGATGTGTGATTTCTGTTGCACTGAGAGTCGAGAGACGGGCTTTGATTTCCTTGCGCAAGGCTTTCTTTGCGGCTTGGGCTTCGGTGGTCATTTTGCTGGTTTGTTGTTGGAAGATGTGGGTTGGTTTGGTGGTTTGGAGACGGCGAGCTGTGAATGTGATGGTGTTTTTGGAGAAGTGGCACTGCATTGGGAGTGAGATATGAGGATACACCGCTTGATCAGGCCAATTGCTTCATGCCAGGTCAAGGATATGTTCAAGCAAATGGCACATTCAATATGATGAGTCTACAGGCTCCACTGTGACATGATTCAGCGTGGGTGAGAATCGGCTTGCGTTGCGGGTTGCTTCAGCAAGAATCTGGGGATGCGGCTTAGCGTGTCGCTATTTGGAGCAACATTGCGACTTGCCATCTCCCGCGCCACGCCAGCGCCCAACGCTTCCCACTTCACAAACAACCAACAACCCCGAAAATACCATACGACCGCTTCTACCGACTCTTGCGACAACCGCCAACACGATGAAATACTCTCTTGCTGGCGTCGCCGGCCTCGCAGCCCTGACCGCGGCCCAGGGCACGTGGCCAGCCGACATAGTTGGAACGTGGAGCACCAAGTCCAACAAGACGCTCACTGGTCCGGTACGAAGACATGCCGCGCAATGCACTGCTGTTACACTCCAGTACTGACGAATCCTCGTAGGGCTTCTACGATCCTCTCAACGACGAGTTCATTGAGCCTGAGCGCACCGGCATTTCCTACTCCTTCACCGAGGATGGCTACTACGAGGAGGCATACTATCGCGCCATCGCGAACCCGCAAGACCCGTCATGCCCCAGTGGCATTATGCAGTTCCAGCACGGCAAGTTCGTGAAGAACGCTGACGGCTCTTTGAGCTTGACACCGCTTGCCGTTGATGGCAGGCAGTTGCTCAGCGATCCTTGCTCTGGCGACTATGCGGTCTACACTCGCTACAACCAGACGGAGAAGTTCGAGGTACGTCGTCTTGGATATCGCACCCTATACACGAGATCATGTCGCTAACCACATACACGCCTACAGAGATACGAGCAAATCGTCGATGCCTACCACAACATCCCGCGCCTCAACCTCTACAAATTCGACGGGTCACCCATGAACCCCATGTATCTTGCCTACCGCCCGCCCCAAATGCTGCCAACCACTACTCTCAACCCTCTGCAAGCCACTGCATCAGCCACTGGCAAGAGCAACTCCAAGCGTGGCCTCGACGCAGAAGTCCCTCTCAACTGGAAGGTCAAGCTCGAGCCTCAGGGCTCGCAGCACATGGTACAGCACATCAACGCCGATAGGCTGTGGTGGTTTGGCCTGGGCTTGACTGGCCTCGGCGGACTGTTGTACATGGGTCCGAGGAGAATGGGCATCCACCTTTGAACGACTTTTGGGTACAGCTTGATCTGGGCATGATGATAATGGCAGGGATTGTGAATATGTACAAACAGCATTTGCAGGCGTTTTGGAGGGAATTTTCAGGGTCGAAGCTTTTTCGAGTCAAATCAGAGACTATGTGCTAATCTTGTTAGCCGAATCGAAATACTTGATAACAACATCAATCATTGTCCAGCTACCCAACTATCTTGACTATCCTGACCGTTGGGTCAAATGCCATCGTGGCCAATTGCTCGATCTCGCAGACAATCAATCTCCTTACAGCATAGCTGCAGTCAAAGAATGCTGATCATTGCTGCAATCCGCACGTCGATATGACCGTAAAGGCAACCAAACAACCTCAATCCTCCGGTCAGACACAATTGCCTTACAATCCAATCGTCGCCTCATACTAACGTGGCCTGGAACTTCGCACAAATGCAAGTGCCCAACGATCGCGCAAGCTTTTGCCTCACCACTTAACTGGCTTCTCGCTCCTGCCTCTTTTGCGCTCCCTGGCTTTGGTCGCGCTGTCTTGCATCTCGCGAGCAGCTTGCAAGTCGGCTTGAGGGAACGACGACCACTTCAGAGGAGCTTTGGGCATAAGGCTTTCGGCGGACTTCTCTGCGCGGTGAAGCGATGCTTCGTTGCCGGTCTTGTCGTCCTGCAGAGCATAGAGCGTGGACACCGAGTCGTGGCGCTCTCTCTTCTGGACCGAGTTGTGGTGACTAGGTGGCGGAAGCCGCTCGTGTTCTCCGCGAACACCCTGCTCGATCTTTGCAACTTGCTTCGACACGCTCGTCGTCCTGCTCATCACTGCCGTCTTCTGCTTCTTGAAATCGACAAGCTTGCCATAGAACTCCTCGTCGAATCCCACGCATTCGAGGTACTCCCACCACAGTCTCAGGCCTTTCTCCTCGTCCATGTCGCTCTTGTCCCACATTTGCATCAGCGCCTGCTCGTTCAGAAGAGTGGCTTTGATGTCCGTGTCTTTCTTCCAGTCTTGCAGCTTGAGAGCGTAGCGCTCCAGAGCGCGCTGCACACGTTTTTCGAGGACCTGCTCAGGGTCGCGAGGTGAGGTCACGCCTGTGCCGGGCGTGGTGATCGCCGAGTCGCTGGGGATGGGACCGGTGTAGGATGGTCTGGGAGGGCGGTTAGAATCTCACAGGGTAATGGATTGGAAGTGGAGTTAGAGGACTTACGCAGGCCAGAAATGCGCAATCAGCTTTTCTGTGATCCAGGCTGGTCGAGCTGGGTCGGCTAGCTGTGCGGCCCAGTACTTCAGAATATGGAAAGGTACATGCTGAAACAGCTCAGAGTGGGAAAGCTTGTCACTGTACCGCTTCTGGCTGTACTGCCCAAGGTACGTGTATCCCCCTCCGTTTTTCAGACAGACGAAGAGAGGCACGTTGTGGTAGTCTTCTTCGTCCAGCACATCGCCGTCAGCAGTCAGAGAGTCGTTGAAGAATGCTGTCAGTTTGGCGCCGTGTTGGCCTGGTGAGGTTGGAGCGAAAGGCTCGTATGCGCCTTCGAGAAGCCAGTAGGTTCGGCTCTGAAGGATGCGAGATTTGGAGGTATTGCGGGAGAAGTACAGGCTTGGAGAGTACTGTGCTCCGCCCAGGTGGCGGTGGAGCTCTTCCCATGTGAAGGTCTCATTGTTCGAGGCGGAGATTGAGAGAGGTGCGAGTTGGGCGATTGCTTGTGGTTGCCACTGTACCATCGGTTCAACGATCATTTCTACAGGTTCATTGTCGTTATTCACCGTCGCACGATCTTGCTGCTGCTGCTGCTGCTGCTCGGCTTGGACGTGTTTCAGCTGCAGAGGCTGGACTTTTTCGCTGACAGTATCTCCAGATGCAAGGCTGTAAGTGCTTGTGCCCAGCGATCTGTAATCAGCCTCAAGCTCGAAGGTCTCGTCGTAATCATGTTGCGCGGTGAACGGTTCTGGAGCAGCAGTCAGGCGCAATGTTTTATCGCCATCATAGTATCGATCGATTCGAGTGACGTTCTCCCTCAGAACCCTGGCATATAGCTCCTGACTCTCGGCTTCCGCTAGCAGTTTCGCTGTCATAAGAGACGACATGTGGCGATTGTGATCTTCTGCGGCCGCGATCAAATCTTCCTGCCGCTTACGCTCAGCGGCGACATAGTGAGCATTGAGATCATTGTAACCGATTTTGGACGATCTGAGCTGATTCGGCTGGTGACAGCGGGTTTCGCGTGCTTTGCTCACTCCGGACCTGGGTCTGAATCCGTCCACGCTGGCGGAGGTACTGCTGGCTTTTCCGTCGGAAGCCATGAGCTGGTTTAGATGGGCTGTGCTGTATGGATCCAGGTCGCGCTCCAGTCTTTGGTCCTCACTGGGGCTGACTGAGGCTTCCTTGGGGTGATGAATGTAGGTGGCTCCGCCACGGTTGGGGCCCTCAAAAGTGGAGAGATCTTGCATCGTGTCGTGGCGCATTATGCGTGGCGACGACCGCGAGCCAACTGCGGTCACAGTGGAGCGATCTTGAGTATGGCTGTGAGGCTGCTGTGGCCTGGCTGAGGCTTTGATGGGCGCCATGGGGATAGTGTGGTGAGTTGTCGCTGTGATGATCTCAGCCGTGGATGGAGGCGAGGTATTGTCGAGGATATCGCTGTCGTGCTTGAAAATGCAGGAAGAGCATGTTGAGCGTACCAGCCTCTTCAAGCACAATAGGAGACACGGCATGTGATTGTTGGAGTGATACTGAACCCGCGGGTCTCATGACATCAGGTCGCATGTGATGCGTGGACAGGCTGAAGTGAGGGTCATGACACCGTCCTTGGAAGCGCTCAGAGCAATAAAGATGTTGACAATGTGAGATGAAGGACTATACACAATACCAACTGATGAAATGGTAGCAGCGCAACGTAAATTGGTTTCGAATCTCGGGCGCGAGCAAGATTAGGTCAACTTGCTGTGCTAGAATGAATTTCACAACAGCATTCACTCATAATGGGGACATGACCCAACCAGCGACAGTGTCGCAATTGTTCAAGCACGCTTCTTCTTGAAGAACCGGCTAGTGTCTCCCATAGGGAAGCTGAATCCAAGCGCCTCCTGGCACATCAAGTTGCCCACAGTGTAATATCCCAGCATGCCTGACGCAAAAGCGAAAGCACCCGCAGCTTTGTTGACGGCAACAGCTGTGTCGACGAGTCCATCCGCGTTGAGGAAGTATCCTGCTGAGACCAGCGTAAAGGCCAGCTGCACTGTAAAGAAAATACCAAAGTATACCACGTTCAATGGCGCGGATCCAATCAAGAAGAAGAGATTGAAAACGGACCACACTGTGTCGTTCGTCAGCATCGAGAGACTTGGAAGGGAGCATCAAGGGCAACATACTCAGCACGAAGAATCCAAGCGCATTGTAATACGCGGCCGTATCAGCGCCACCATAGGCTTCTGCAACGCCAAAGAAAGGAGTGACGATAATTCCGAAGCCAAGATAGAACAGACCGAAAGCGCTGAGCACAGTATACGCATACGTGTTGCCCAGCACCAGCTCCCATTGCGCGGAGACTACCATGCCAACGCCTGCCACACCAAAAAAGTTGCCGATGAACGCAGTGGTGAGCGAGAGGCCTCGCCATCCCAAGAGCGCAAAAGATAGGGTGGTCAAAGTCGTGGCGAACGCTCCGATGGCGAGAGCTGTGGGGCTGCCAAGTTGTGCCTTAATAGTTATGGGCACTGGGATGTATTGGACATTGAGGCCAGTATGAGTTGAGCCAGGGCTACTGGAGCTTGCTGCACTTGCGCTGTGGCCGCCGGCGAGCTTCTCATAAAAGTCCTGATTTGTTGTTATGTTCTTGAGTCCTTCCAGTTGCTCGACACGATTTGCGTCTGCCATCTTGAGGAAATGTCGGAGTCGTCTCAGCTAGGCGGGCAGAATGGCTAGAGGGGCCTTGGATGTGTTGCAGGATGATATGTGGGCCTTGAAGATCAGAAGGATGGCTCTCGGGACACACCAAGTTCTCGAGAGCCGACGCGAGATATGCATGAGCTTTATAGACTTGACAGAACAGCGTTCAAACTACGGCAAAGACGATGTCGTGCCTGATGTACCGACATCTATGGAGGCATCGTAGTCCAGGCTATTGGACACCGGGCTCATGGAAACAGCTAAGGCCGACGATCACATCATTGGCAATCTGCGCACATTAGCACGCCATCCGCGCGTGAGAGTGGCAGAGTCCCGGAAGAAGCTCCATGAGGATCAAACTGTCATCGCGAAGGATTTGAGAGACCTTGAGAGCTTGATCAAACCTTCGACCGAAGAACGTTGAACTACGCTGCGACCGCTTGTGAAATGCTGATGTTGTTGTCGAGTGCGCAACGTTGGAGGTCAATGGCGTGATGCGATGGGGCTTTAAGCTTCAACACCAATAGCACAGCAGCGACTGTACATCTTTACGGTTTGCATGTTGCTCGTACAGATGAGCTGCAGCAGGCAGTCTTTGTTGCCGTTTCGACGTTGATGGTTCTCTGGGTGTGTCGATGATGAGAGATGGTGTTGTACTCTTTAGAAGGACATGCGTCAAGGCAAAAATACAGCCTCGGGACCTCGGCTTCACATTGCCTGCGGGGAGCGATCAAGGGTACCTGTATAGAAGAGAGCTCATGGCCACAGCTGTCTACGTTTGCCACAAGAACGAGTATTGTATTCGTGTTATACGTCCACGAAATAGCACAGCTTGAGTTCTCAATTGCGTCTACCGAAGATGTCGAAGCCGAATTTCGAGCTCCCAGAGCCTTCGGGCCAATACTGTGTTCTCTCATATCCCGCTCCAGGAGTCCTACTCGTGCGACTGAACAGGCCAAAAGACCTAAACTGCATCAACCAAGACGGCCATGCCGAGCTCGATAAGATCTGGTCGTGGCTCGACGCGGAGCCTACGCTCAATGTGGGCATCATCACAGGCACAGGCCGAGCATTCTGTGCTGGAGCGGATCTCAAAGGTAAGCTGATGCTTCGGCATAGTTGAAAAACAAACAACAAACAACCTACGCACAGCTACTGACAATTGGGAATAGAATGGAACAACATGAACTCATCCAAACAATCAAGGCCCATGCCACCCTCCGGCTTCGGCGCCCTTTCGCGACGCAGCGGCCGCAAGCCCATCATCGCAGCAGTCAACGGCCTGGCCTACGGTGGCGGCACGGAGCTTATCGTCAACTGCGACCTGGTCGTAGCAGCAAAGAAGGCCACTTTCGGCTTACCAGAGGTCAAGCGCGGCGTCGTCGCAATCGCAGGAGCTCTGCCCAGAATTGTGCGCACGATCGGCCGACCTCGGGCTATGGAGATGGCTCTGACCGGCAGAGTCGTGCCTGCACAAGAGGCCTATGAATGGGGTCTCATCAACAACGTTGTCGGCGATGGTGAGGGTGAAGTCGTAGCTGCTGCTGTTGAGTATGCGAAGATGATTGCCGAGAACAGCCCCGACGCGGTCATTGTGAGCAGGGAGGGCATCAAGATGGGCTGGGAGGGCGTCGGGGCTGAGGAGGGAAGCAGGCTGTTGGTTGAGAACTGGTACCCCAGACTGGTGGCTGGCGATAACATCAAAGAAGGCGTGAAGGCCTTTGTCGAGAAGAGGAAGCCGCAGTGGAAGGCGGCGAAGTTGTAGACAACATTTATCTCGCTTGCTCGATGACTGCCATCAGTACTGGGCCACACAAGGCCGTCCAAACTCGTCTTCTTCGCGGAACTCATCTGCAGCTAACATATGGCAATCGAACCAGATGTCGGGGAGTTTTCTGGGAGAAGCCCAGATCCAGCCTTCATCGAACGGCGGCGGATACTCCTCACTATCCGCATTACACTCCACATCAAGGACCTTGACGCCAATGCGGTCGAGGCGATCCCGGTTGGTCGCGTTTGGGCAAATTGGGAAGCGTAAAATGTTCTTCAGAGCCTCCGCATCTATGATGATGCAGAAACGGTGAGTAGACGAGCCGGCCATACGTAGCGAAGGATCAGGAGACTTGTCATTTGGCAGGTGAAAGCCATCTGCTTCGATCCAAGCTTGAAAGTGCTGCTGGACGACAGCAGGCGGTGCGCCGTCAAAAGTAGAGCAGTCATCGATGACTTCGAATCTCTGTCTTTGCCAGATTTGTTCGTTCGGAAAGGTGTCAAGCGGAATCTCATCTCTATATGCATCGTCGAAACATGCTGCCCGCAAGTTGGCAGATAGAGCCTCTAAGGCAGTAGCGAAATCTTGCAATCGAGTTAGTGTGCCTGCATAAAGGCCCACGAAGCGAGTGCCCAATCGTCGTCGTTGAAAGTATTGCACTCACCTCGGTCAGAGTCTGGCGTGTAGACCGTGCGGTAGACGCGGAAACCCCAGGTAAAGTCTTCGCCTACGCCGTAGCATTCTAGTTCATTGCACCACTGACCTGACGGACGATTGGCAAATTCAGAACCGGCGGCTCTTTTGAGGTCTGGAGGGCTCGGCAACGTGTTGGGCGACATGCTTGATATCCTGACACTAGACGACCTTGAGGCTGGCGCAGTCGCGTTGATGTCTGGAGTACCTGATCGGGCCAAAAGAAGCTTGAATATCACGAGACGGAGGCGTAGGTCAAGAGCACAGCATGTACCGCCTCCTTTGCGGCGTGAGCGATTGTAGAAGCGAAGAGCTAGTCTAGCCTGTGCGCCGGTGCAAAACACTCAAGTGCTTGACGGCTTCAGACATCTTCGTATAGAGACGCTACTGTGAAACAGTGCCGCTAATTTTCTCTGTATACATGCTGATTTGAATCCGGTTCACTGTCATTAATCAATGGGCATCCGAACCATCTTGTAGTGTTGGTGGCGTGCAAGGTGATGTGGTTGAAATGCGGAGGCGACAAGCGAAATTGCAATTGGAGGAAGCCCTCTGAGTATCTACCACGACCGCGAAGAGACAAGCATAAAGTTGATACGATCAAGGAGATGCTGGCCTCGCGACGTTTCCTTTTTTATTTTTCTCTTCTTTTTTTGACGAGGCGCAATGCGCCCTGATCATCGAAGATAGACGCGACATCGTCATGATAAGGCTCGATCATTCAATTGCCTCCTGGATACGTGGGCGTTCGTGAGAGCTCCGCCATGGAAGATCCGCAACGCGATAATGGACTGATCGCACTTATTATTGAAAAATGATTTTAATCCGTAGTCTTGCTCCGGTGGTACTCGTCAGTCTATTCATCACATATGACGAAAGATGTGTTCCGTAATCTCAATGTATTGGGATCAGGTTGCACGTGATCAAGAGACGATTTGAAACAATTTCCAACCCTACTACCACGAGGCCAATCAAACTTGGGGCAAGTAGGGTTTGGTTCATGACTCTGATCGATGGATTGCTTGTATTATGGCGCGATCATGGCTTCATAGAATATTTGCGTACATGTAGCGGCGGTGGCTACGGTGGTGGCTACGGTGATGTTCTTATTGTATGGTACTGGCTTGACGCTGCCCCGTCGAATGGGAAAATAACCAGTGGACGAGTATTTCTACATCAGCACGAGCTACAGCCGTTTCTTTCATTGTCATTCCCAATACTGACGCCAATGACAGTCGACTGTCGAGAACCACAGCGGTGGTTCGGTTGGCCCACGACGAAGGTAGATGCTGCAACTATGTTATCATCCACGATCACGTGTGCTGGTGAGGACTCGTTGATCAGATGCCAGGGGCGGGAGGGAATGTTGCTAACAGTGATGGTGTCTCTGCTGCCATTTTGTTCTGGTATGAAATAACACTGCGGGTGTGAGATGAGAGTCATGTATATATCGGAGTTTGTGTTTGATAGGGGTAGGGATATATATGCTTGCTGAGTTAGAATATTGTTCACTTCAATGTCATAGCTGATTCATCTTCATAATCTCGTCCGTGTAGCCAACGCTGTCGCCCGCGACGTCGTGACTTGATCGTAATGATAGTAGTGACGAGACGGCCAGCGCCTCGATGACTGTCCTGTCGTCGTAATGATTGTGGACATGAGACTGCCCGCGCCTCAGTAATGGTATGGTTCTGTGGTTGTAAGGATCGTGGTGGTGTGGCGGCCAGCGCCTCAGTGATTGTACTGTGGTCGTAAGAATCGTGGTGGTGAGACGACCAGCGCTTTGATCTGATCTTCCTGTGGTAATAATGATTGGGGTGTTGAGACTACCAGCGTCCCAAAGTAACATAAGGAAAGTTCGTTTTGCGCATTCTGCATCCGTGACACCAGACCAGCTGGTGGAGCAGATAGAAAAGTAAGACTTAGGTCATCTTGAAGAAGCGAGCGTGCCAGCGCTTGAGCTTCTGGGAAAGAGTGGTCCTGTTGCCGACACCGCCAATGCTGCTGGTCACCCTGACACCTTGCGAAGGCTGCTTGGTGCTGCGAGCGTTGTATGTGAACTTGCCACCGCCCGCGTTGACCATGGTAAGAGCGGCGCCGGCGTTGGGGTTCATGAGTTGCAGTGTCAGCTTTGCAGTGCCATCTGTGATACTGCTCTGAGCTGTGACAGCGATGGAACCGCCTTGCGAACTGGTCCATGAGTACGAAGAGATGGTCACTGTGTCGACGCCGTTGCCGACGACGATGGTGTCCTTCGACGAGGTCTTGAGAGACGTGGAGGTCACGGTCAGCTCGAAGGTGTAGCTGATGGCTGAAGTTGCACTGGGGATGGTGAACTTGGCTGAGGCGGCGTTGGCGCCTGTTAGGGTGACGGTAGGACCTGCGGTTTGGACCCAGCTGTATGTGAGGTCGTTGGTGGGGAAGGAGGCTGCGTTACTGGCTTTGCCGACTAGGGTCGCGGTGGCGCTGGGGCGGACTTTTTGATCCGGACCAGCATCTGCTGTAGGAGTAGCGAGTGTAGGATCGGCGGTGCTGCTGCCGGCGGGAGGCGTGGTCGGGCTAGCTGCAGTGTCGCTGCTAGCAGGAGCCGAGGAAGTTGGTGTTGTCGGAGTCGTGGCATCGCAAGTCTTGAAGGGTGCAGGAGAGCTGGTATCAGGCCATGGTGAGACCTGACCCCAGACCTTGCCATCAGCATCTGGACCAAGACCATCCCTCATCCATGTCATTTGGGTGAAGTCAAGCTTGGCAGGTTGATTGCCGGGAGCGGTGATCTCGGGGAAGATCCACTCTGCTATCGGTGCGATGTATTGTCCGGCAAGGACTTGACCACCGTTGGTCTCTTTGACACCATTTGACGATGTGGCCTTGTACTCACGGGCATACTTGACCAAAGACCTAGAATCGGCCCTCCATTCCCACTTAAGGCGGACGCCCTGTGGTGTGGCCGAGCCGACTGAGACATCGTTGACCTTGCCCGTGCAGGGGTCGATCTCGGAGCGCGTGATGGAGACGCTACCGCCGGGTGTGGAAGTGTAGCCAATGACACGGCTGTCAGCAAATTCGACAAGGTTGGTGCTTTGTGTGTCGAATATTCCAATGAGAGCTAAAGGTTCGCGTCAGCCAAAGCCAACCGTGACAATTCTGAGAAGCAATCACCGACCTTCCTCGACACGGATATATGTAGGTCCATTTGGTGTCAGAATCTGAACACTCGGACAGGTGATACCATAGGCAATGATTTCGTTGCCGACTTTGATGCCCTCAAACTCAAGGTAGTCACCAGGCTTGAGGGGTGCCATGGTCAAGGGATCTGGAGCGTTGAAGTTGTTCGAGCCAGAAGGGCGATTGGATGATGGGCACTTGGGATCGTTGTCCGATCGTGGAACACACATTGGGAAGCCACTGAAAGCTGACCATTGTGTTAGCGAGACATGATTGAGGCATAAGATCTGGTGGCTGCTTACCTGTGACACTAGGGTTTACATCATCTGCTGTGTAGAACGGATGGAGCTTGTAACCAGCGGAGAAGACGGCATTGGGATCGTTGATGCGGACCACTTGGCCGCCTTCCATCGTGATCTTGCCATCTGTGTCGAGGCTTTTGATCTTGCCGCTGTTGAACTCTAGTGCAAATTGGGATACCTGGATGATACCAGCGCGTGCTTGGCCGTCGACATAGTTGCCATAGACCTGTGGTTGTCAGTAGAGTGTTGTCTCCGTATCATCGAACATACGTACAGTGACTTCGTGACCTCCGAGCGATCCAATGTTCGCAGCAATCTCCTTCATGCCAACCCAAGCAGCAGGAAATTGAAATTGCAAGTTCTTCGGCACAACGATACTGACACCATTGACTGAGATCTTGCCTCCGGTGTTGTACTCATCAGAGTCCGCGGTGGCACTGTCGAGAGCACCGTCAAATGTGAAAGGGATTACTTGTGCGTGGAGTAAGCCAGGCAAAAGCCCCAAAAGAGGTAGAAGCTGTTTGATCATTATAGCAGCCACACTTAATGTGTGATAAGGTAGAGTGATGGCGTCTGTGGATGAAGGTACAAGTCAACCTACGTCGATGGCAAAGGCACTTGATATATGTTTCCTTCGACGAAGCCGAGACGATCTAGGTAGGTCGATAGCCAAGCAGTCGTATTCCATGCTGGCTATACCACAGTGCTTACTCTGGTTCAGTTATGCTGTTACCCGGCGTTGACTTAGACCTGGAACGTATTGCAAGGGTGTTTGCACGAGTTCGTAGTCCGGGCCGCAGCAAACCCTACCACACTCGTCGACTTCCTGAAGCCACCACGTGGAGTTCAACGAGAACGCGGGCAGGTGGTGGAAAGTCTAGATGACACAATGCTCTCCAACATCCTCATTGGGACCCGACAGCGTACCGGGAGTCATATGCTGCCAAGGCGGATGCGGCCATCCCAAGGCATCTGGTCTTTTCCTGGCCTTCTAGGACATGAAGAGAGCTTCTCCGTTCAAGCATCGTTCTCCTTGGCAAAGACAGTCTGGGACGAACGTCGCTTGTGGCAAAGCGCTTGTGCACATCGTATCTGCGTACCCTCGCGGCTGGCGTATAGAGGCGTCGTCGTACAGCTGGCACAATGCATTGTCATGAAGGCAGGCTGACATCTCAGTACGCAAATAGTTAGCCGCGTTCAACCTTGATGCCGCTTTTGGCGCGTGTCGATCTAGACGCTCAGCCACACGAAAGTTAGCATGCAGTTCTACGTCACGTGATATGAGCTGGACTTCTCCCCACGCTGCGGCTCCAGGAAACGGTGTGCCGGATGCGCTAGGAGGTATTTCCCAGTTTGTCCTCATAAGTCTGCGTATATCATCTCAATGGTGATTATGGTTGTTTCGATCTATGTGTCGGACAGTCGGACATTCGCATGATGAGCGACTTGATAGGTCCTATCAGTACCCTAACGGTGTACAAGACCGATTTTGGATCAATGGCTGTTAGTATAAGCACCAGAAGATCTCCGGGTGCGTGCAGACTTGTGCACAGAGGGGTGAGCCCCGCGCTCGGGGATCACAGATCTCACTCTCTCGCCGCCTCGACCCTGGACGACGATCTTTCTTCCACACTCTCGATGGAGTCGATGCCTTCTTGACTCCATCCCTGCACGATCCTGCCGCTCCAGTCGATATTTTACGAGTAATAAGCGACTTGGCATGTTGACAAGCATGTGCCTGCAATGCTTTCTAGGGTTTCGCTACCGACTTGTGATCCCGTGCCGGAGCGTCCGATGTGTTGCTGGCACGGTATAACCGTCTCGCCGGTATGATGGCGGTCGGCCTTGTCACGGGAGGGAGTCATCGTTGGAGAAGCGCAAACGTGCCAAGAAATCGATCGCACTGGCATCTCGCCTTGGCTCTTCTTGTACCATGTCTCAGTCGCCTAAGACCAGTTCGCGTCCACGTGGGCCAGACTCTGCGACCGTGGCGTTGGGTGCGATAATGCCGTGCGTCTTCACAGTATACCATGGTTGTACAATGTCAGGGACATTGCCAGACTGCAGGTACGACGCCAGGAACATGTCTCGGGTTGACAGGTCGCCTCACAGAGCCACGCTGGTTTTCGCATCTGCCTTTTTGGGTCAGCTTGAAAGAGGCGCTCAGCCTGATGATTGCCCATTGGCTGCAAGCAGGCGATGGCCAACGCCTCGCGCCTCTTCGTATCAACCGCTTCAGTACGCCTGAAAACATCCCCCGGCGCCTGGATCGCCATTGTCAGCCTCGTCCACGTGGTGAGCGTGTAGGTTACCGCCACATCCAAAGTCCTGGAACACGCTCGGCTGCGCTCCGCTAGCCCTAGCTGCCAGCAAACCATAGACTTTCGGTCTATTGATACAACAAGCATAAACAGCCACCCGCCAAGCATATAATGCCCCGTCGAGATCGACGAAGCCACGACTAGCCGCATGACATCTTGATGGAGATGCCGTTATCGACTCGCTTGTTGCGCTTTACTTTCTTGGCAGATCCATTTTCCCCAGTATGCTCTTTCACATCGATGCTAACGCCCGCGATGTTCCGGATCAGCAGGTTCTAGGGTTGTGCAGGCCAGCAGTTCCGATCTTATCGATCGAGCTTTCACTGCAAAATATGGTGAAGAGAGAGAAGTCCAGACGTAAGCCACCACAAGTCCATGATGCTTTCTCCCATACCACATCTCGTAACGTTGCAGTTCCACCAACGCCTCCATGCACTCAGCACTGCAAGGCGGGCTGCTGTGAAGGTCTCGCTTTCTTGGAATGTACCAAGTACGCTCTCGCCGCCTTTGATTGTGAAGACCATGGGTATTCCATCCGAACATATAAGATCTTGTGTCTTCTCTACACAATCAAACTTGCTCAATTCAACTCATCACAAGCCTTCCACTTCATATCTTCTTCTCTTTCACTTCATAGGCAACCATGCCTAGCATTCGTTCAATCGCCTATGCGCTCTCCGCGGTGGCGGCTCAGCTTGCTTCTGCCAAAGATTGGGACAGTCCCGTATACAAGGACCTTTACCAATATGAGATGCCAATCGCTCCTATCAAGAAGCCTCTCAGAACATTCGAGTTTCCTAATGGACCCAAGATCGAATACTACGAAATCGAGATCAAACCCTTTGAGCAACAGGTCTACCCTAACCTGAAGAAGACCCGTCTCGTGGGATATGATGGCATGGCTCCTGGTCCGACCTTCATGGTCAACAAGGGAACAGAAGCAGTCGTCAGATTCATCAACAAATCCGACCGCACCAACTCAGTCCATCTCCATGGATCTTACTCGAGAGCTCCCTTCGATGGCTGGGCCGATGACACCACGGCCGTTGGCCAATACAAGGATTACTACTATCCTAATGCCCAAAACGCTAGAACTCTTTGGTATCACGGTAAGTTCTGATCCCAAAGTGGCCCATGTCAGAACTCAGACTAACATAAGATAGACCATGCCATTGAACACACTGCTGAGAATGCGTACATGGGCCAGGCTGGCTTCTACATCATGCACGACAAAGAGGAAGAGGCAATTCCCGGCCTGCCACAAGGGAACTACGACATTCCCATCGCTCTCAGCTCAAAGCGGTACAACTCCGACGGCTCTCTCTGGTCACCCGAAAAGAATGGAGAAGAGAAGAACCTTTTCGGTGACGTCGTTCATGTCAACGGTCAGCCATGGCCCTACTTCAAGGTCGAGCCACGCAAGTATAGGTTGCGTTTCCTCAACGCTGCCATCTCCAGATCGTTCGAACTGTACTTCGAGCCTTCTGCGAAGACTGGTCAAAGGATCAACATGAAGGTCGTCGGCTCCGATGCTGGCCTCCTGACCAAGCCGGTCGATACTACTCAGCTTGATATCTCCATGGCAGAACGCTGGGAGGTTGTCTTCGACTTCACCAATTACAAGAACCAGAACGTCACTCTCCGCTCTAATGCCAAGGTCGCAGACGTCGATCCCTACCTTCACACCGACAAAGTTATGCGCTTCGTTGTCGGCGACACTGTAAAAAGCACCGACA
The DNA here is from genome assembly GCA_022813475.1 of Pseudopyrenochaeta terrestris. Classification (NCBI taxonomy): domain Eukaryota; kingdom Fungi; phylum Ascomycota; class Dothideomycetes; order Pleosporales; family Pseudopyrenochaetaceae; genus Pseudopyrenochaeta; species Pseudopyrenochaeta terrestris. Next base: position 1,511,943 of record JAKLMJ010000005.1, on the reverse strand, counting down.
AGAATGAGGAGCTTCCCTCTGCCCTCCGCACAGTTCCTTTTCCGCCAAACAAGCAAGGTCTTGACCACTCATTCGAGTTCCAGAGACAAGGCTCTCAATGGAAGATCAATGGCGTCACTTGGGCTGACGGACCTGAGTCCCGTGTCATGGCTAAGCCGAAACGTGGCTCCGTCGAGAGATGGTCCCTCAAGAACGGTTCTGGCGGATGGACCCACCCCATTCACATCCACCTTGTCGATTTCCAGATCGTCAGCCGTACCGGCTCGCGTGGAGTCAGGCCCTACGAGAAGGAAGCTCTTAAGGATGTCGTCTGGCTCAACACTAACGAGGAAGTTAATGTCATCGCTCGCTACGCTCCATGGGACGGTCTCTACATGGTAAGTTTCTTCTCAACGCGGTATCGAGGTAACATCGCTGACAGAGTATAGTTCCACTGCCACAACCTGATCCACGAAGACCACGAGATGATGGCTGCCATGAACGTCACCGCCCTCTCTGACCTTGGCTATGATGAGAAGACCAGCTTCATTGATCCCATGGAAGAGCGCTACCGCGCAAAGTCTTTCTCTGAAAGTGATCTTTCGGGACGTTCTGGCGATTTCTCGGATAGCAAGATCCAAGAGAAGGTCAAGTTCTTCAACGAGCTTGATGCCTACCGCAACGTCCTCGCAGTCGAGTCTCGCCTTGAGGATTACTGGAAAACAGCTTCATCAGGCACTGCTAGCTCTACTGCTTCTTCCGGCACCGCATCTGCCACTTCAGGCACAGCCCTTGCTACCTCTGCCAGCTCCGGTGCCGTCTCCAGTGCAACCGGTTCCAGCGCTGCAGCTGCTAGCTCCGGTGTAGCTTCCAGCACCACTGCATCGAGTGCATCCGCTGCCAGCGTGAGTTCCACCGCCAAAACGACGGCAAAGCCAACTACCACTACGACCAAGAAAGCTGACGACGATAAAACCAAAAAGACTTCAACCACCAAGAAGTAAATCCCCAATTTCCTTCAAGACTATTAAGATACCACGCGAGGCATTTGTCACACAAGTCGCTGGATCGACTAGCAAGATGTGTGGTTACAAAATTACGAGGCACGATGGAGCGGGCGGGCACTGCGACGATTTCTTTTAATTCTTCCTGCATTTGATAGACAGGCGTTCATCGGGGTTTTGGCGGTACATAGACGACGCATCACGCTCATTTGCGGACACAGACGCATCACGATCTCTGCGAACACAGACGCAAACACGCTCCTTACGAGAATAACGAATGTACAATGTTTCTAAAAACCACTATCTATCCACACAGATTCTCCGTCCATCCAACAGAATATACCTGATTGGCCACAGATCCTTGCTGCTGATCAGAAGATTAGGTTCCTTGCATCAGATTAGGGCACGATCGGCTCTAGACCGCAGTCGATTGGCAGCTGACCTGCGTCGAGCCTATAACAGAGTTGGCCTTCTTCGCGAATGCGGCATAACGCCACAGTGCTCGGGCCTCCATGGAACAATAGTATTCTGCAAGCACGCCTGTCAAGCCACAGCTCGCACAATGCCAGGCGACTACCTTGGCATGCAGTGGTACAGTAGTTCCTTGCGTTGCCAATTCCTTGGGTCGGGAATTCCCACGCGAAGCCGAGACAATCGGTGGTGTGCATGCAAGGGCCGAAGCCCAGGGTTTTGGGACCGAACATCGGGATTGTTCTGAACTCGGGCGGGGTCTCGACCTTTGAGACCAGCATCGCGATCAGAACATGCTCTTCCCACGACAGCGCGAGACACTGTCATGCGACCATGGGTGACAGCCTCAAAGCGACGATAGGCACAGGTGAGATGATTGATGTTGTGAAGGCTTGCACTCTCATGTTTGCCGCTACAAGCTTAGCGATGCCGTTGTCTGCTGCTAAAATGACATACAGTTCTCGAACTTATATGTGCTTGTAGACTCAATCGTAGATTTCCAGAGCAACTCAGTTAATGTTGAGAGCCTTTGAAAGTCCCATCTGCCGCGCCGCAAGTGAGTGTATTCTGGATCGTACAATGAAGAACAGAGTGTCAGACATCAGCTTTCCCGACTGAATCCACGTTAGGATTCCAGAGCTTTCATCCACAACTTGATTTCGACACACGTGTATTATGAAACTACAAGCTGTGCTAGTGTATTCTTTTGAGCCCACTATACATCAAGAACGATCGTTGATGATCGTTGGATCAACACAAAGCGACCTTTGAGGCAGTAGGAACTATAAGGCGCTAACCCTACCAACCCCAAGTAAATATTTTCCTATATATGTACGCTTGCTTCAATGTTAACACACAGCTTATTTTACTTGAAGCTGAATGCTTTGATACATGAAGAAGGCTTTTCTATCACACGCCCGTTCAAAAAGTCGACAAGTCATCTTAGACTTGGGACATCGAAAGAGAAAAAGCAAAAGATGATACAACCATCGGAAGAGATGATTGAACATGGAGAAACCCGGAGTCGAACCGGGAACCTTCTCCACTTAACAGATACAATGATGTATGATGCTAAGAAGATGTCATACCGCTAGACCATATCCCCTGTTGTTGAGAGAAATGCCGAATGTACAAAGGATGATCGCAGAACGGCACACAGTCGTCGATGTGGAATACACAGGAAGAGTATATCGAGCAAATGATATGTGATTAATCACTAACAAAGCTGGGTATATAATCTATAAGAAGGAAATCTGGCTAACAATGCAACATGCTTCTACCCATCCAAGAAATTGAGCGCGCTCAGGAAATCAGGTCTAGGCGCAGGGAGAGTCTTCGTGCACTCCGTCAAGTTATTAATGTTGTTCACACCAAGCAAGCTGAGTCTCGTGTATGCAGTGGCATAGTCTTCGTTCCAGTGTCTCTGACCGACATTGTTCGGCTGACGGAACTTGGTCCACTCGTTGGCCATTGAAGGATGCTGAGCCAGGACGACATCGCTGGGGAGGCGGAAGACTTTCTTTGGCACGCCGGTGGTCTCGAGTGTTTGGTTGTAGAAACGGACGTCCCACACGCCAGGAGTGCCGTCTTGAGGATCGCCGGCGCGGGTCTTGTTGAAGAAGAACTGCTTGCTGGTTGAGTGAGCACCCAGTAGTGCGGCGAGTTCGTGGCCGGAGATGGTCTTGTCGTCGAAAAGAGCAATGAGAGAGTCTGCACTTGCCCTGGCATCGGGCAATAGGTTGTCTGGGGCTGCGACTTTCGAGTCCTTGCGGCCAACGAAAGTGCGGACTCTGGGTCCCAACGGGCATGTTACGACAGCGTGAGTGGCACCGTACTGAATGAGGTCGGCCATCGACACTCCATAACCGCCAAACATCTTTTGCCATGTCTGCATCTGCTTGATGATAGCTTGCAGCCCATTGTTCTCAGGACGGTTGATCTCAGTACCTGAAAGCGCGATGCTGCCATCTGCACCACCAAAATCTTGACCGTTGGCGGCGAGGCTACTTGACCAGGTGCCGGCATCGTGGAAGCCAAGTCTGATTGCAGCGCGAGCCATGTCGTTGCATCGCAAAGTCGGACCGAGGAATGCTGCTGACATTGCCAGAGAGATGTAAGACCACACACAGCAGGTGTCTGCCTTGCACTTTGCTGAGCCCAGAAGTCCAGCAGGCTTGTAGCGAGAGTTGCTGCCCTCGGCTGACTCTGTTCGTAGCAAGATGTTCATTATTGATTGTCCCACAGGAGTTGTCGCTCCATTCTTCAGGTCGCCGATCATGCGAGTGTTATCTTCGTTCTGGTCTTCAAGACCTGGGATGTCGGCTTCCATGTTGTCGGCTTGTTCACCGTCTGCTGCCGTCACTTGACGCTTGACCATGGCATCGAGTATGTCTTCTGCAGTTGGCATGCGAGGTCTTGCAACTGCCTCCAGGGCATTAGCCGCAAGTAGGCAAGTGATGATTGAGAAGCGCATCTTGAGAGGTGACGCTTTTTCTTCGATTGACTGAAGTGGTGATGCTGTGTCGTAGCCATTGTGACGGACGCCATACCGACGTTGTCTATATACTCGTGGCCTCCTACCAGTACACTCATCCTCTTCAGTCTGGTATAAGCTGAGTCTGTCCCAAGTTGGACTGTCTAGCCTTACGGACGAGGGTCTCGACTGTCAAGTTAAGGTTCGCCGGCCAGATCGACACGCCTAAGACATTGGTCCGGCGGGCAGTCCGAGCAGCCGGGCTCTTCCACCAGCCTGGGTCTGTCCTTTCTGGGGAAGTGGAGCATTGAACTCTGCCACGTCTGGTCAGCACCTTTCTCGCTTGGGAACTGGTTCCAGACGTGCCTCTTGTTCCTGCATCTCTGCCCTGAGCCACACCTCCTCACCTTGAGTCTGGAGGAGTTCGTGTTCGCCAATACTGAGCTAAATCGGTCGTTATCCAGGCCGTCCTCGCGTGGCTACGCTGCTTGGGCAGTGTGGCGCCTAGTGGCTCGAGGATGACTGGCGCATATTCGTGCACGCAACGTGTCTGGCGTTCTTCCCGATCAAGCGCTGCGGCTGGCGCTGGCCACACTTTCGCCTGTGGCTTGCAGGCAACTCTTGGCTCTAGACGCTGACTGCTCGTATCGGCTTGTCATCAGCTGGTCATGCAGCCGTGCGGCAACAACTTGGGAAAGACTTCTCCGATATCACGTGTTCTTCACGTGGGCTGCTCTGATTTGGTTCCTGACGCGCCTTGCTGCGCTGAGGACTCGGTGGGCCTTTCGTGATCATGGTCAATTATTGCATTGTTGCCATCTGTAGGAACTGACTATCTGCTGCAAATCTCAATGAACGTTCCGAGTATTTTGAAGCCAGCATGATCAAAATCCTGTCTAGCAGCATCTTCCAGGATGCCCAGCAGACCTGGCCCCGGACCCCAAGACGAACGGCCATAACAGACAAGAGTCCAAGATCATCCCACAACGAACAAGACCGGCCGTCATACAATTAAGCCAGCCAAAGTATCTGCAAGCACCTGGTCCTCAGCGTAGCATAATGATAAAATCATCCCACTACGCACTGGCACTACCGCTCCCTTCCTGGATAGCATCAGCACCTCAAGTCTGCTGTCCCAATCCGGCTGTGCCTCAGCCACTCTCGCTACGGCAAGGTTCACAGCATGCATGCATGCACCAATAGCTGGGCATCGAACTCTCGTGACCTTACATGCAGGCCCCACAGCACAGCATGAAGCATGGTCTCTTGGCAGCCTGGATGTCTATTGTCTGTAAACCCTCCAGACCGTCAAACGTTCGTTGCATGCAACTAATGACACTTCGGCGATCCATTGTTGCATTGTGAGACTCAGGTGACAATCATCAGGTGACAATGATATGGGACATCGACAGCGTTGCAAGCCTCGGGGTCAGCTAGCTCAGGGAGAATGCACATGGCTGCTTCGAGACCGAGCATGCCCCGATACGCTTGCAAGAATGCTCTGCTGTTCGTCGATCAGAGTGCTCAAGATCGGAGAAGGTAGAGGACGAGGGCCGACGAGTGATACATCAGACTTGCAGGCCATGTTTCTTACTTAGCATCGCAATCCAGAAAAGAAAAAAAGAAAAGGAGAAAGGGATATCTACTCGGATCATGACGTGTAGATTAATGAGCGTGATAATCTAGACTCGAAAGTCTTGAAAGTCGTCCTTGGGCAGACAAAAGGCTGGCTTATGCCGCCAAACAGGCATGCTAATTCTGTCTCTTCCTCCGAAAAGCAGTTTAAGCAGAAGCAGGAACAGCGCAAGCGCACCTCTTGACATCCAGCCTCTTGAACCCACCAAGACGAGCAACCTCCTCCTGGAGTTTGATCATCTGCTTCTGATCACCAGCAGGATCAGCCTGGTCCTCTTCCAAAGCCCATTCGAGGAACTCATTGGTGTAGTTCGGCTCAAAAGTCTCCTTCAAAACACCCAACCTCTTGCCATAGTTCGTAACCTTGGTCCAATCGCGCTTAACATTCTGCAAATCCTGCGAGAAGTAGGCGTAGCTGCGCTCGAAAATCTTACGGTTGAGCGCCGAGCCCATGACGGGTTTGAAGTCGACGTACTCGGCCCACGCCTTCTCGGGCTCGGCTAGGACGAAGTCCGTGGCTTTCTTGACGGCGCGCATGAAAGCGCGGACTGCGTCTGGGTTCTGCTGGATGAACTGTTCGTTGCCGATGTACAGGACGGAGCAGAAGCAGCAGCAGCCCAGCTCGGCGAGCTCGTCGATGCGGAGCATTTGCACGTCGGATTTGGGGCGGTTTTGCGCCGCGAGCCACTCTTCCAGCTCGACCATTTGGACGTTTTCGAGGCCGATGCCGGCGTCGATTTCCTTGTTGATGATGGCTTTGGAGACGTTCATGCCGCAGCGGACGGCGGTGTAGTCGTCTGGTGTCATGCCGTAGTGGGAGGTGAGCTCGTCGATTTGAATCTTATGGGAGGATTAGCCGTTATTCGTCAAAGTCTACGAACTTCATCATTGTGGAAGCTATACCTTTCCGAACTCGCCGACATAGCCGATACGCTTGCCCTTGAGGGTGCGGAAGTCGGTGGTGATACCGCTGTCTTTGAGGTAGACCACTCCGGTGAAGGGTTCATCGAGGAGAGATCCGATAGACAAGACAGGGAAGTCACGAGCTTTGGCCTGTTGCAATAGTCAGATAAATCATGCTCAGAACGAGGCTAAGCACAAAGCACAAACTTACAGCCAAAGTGTGGATCATGGCTTTGAAACCAAGATCGACTTTGCCAGTGCCGATGATCTCAGTGACATCCTGATTCCACGCGTCAGCAAAGGTCTCTCAGCGGCATAGCATATAGATCAGCTAGGCAAGACATACACTCGGGTCATTCGGCTCAAGGAGCGCGACCTTGATGCCCTCATCCTTGAAATATCCCCTGGCTTGGGCCAAGTACAACGGGGCGTGATACGGCGTAGCGTGCCTGCGACACAAAAGTCAGTAAAACACATAATCCCCATCCACGTTGGAAGTAAGAGCAAGCCAACCAGTTCGTCAAGAAAGTAATCTTATCAGAAGACATGATGTTGGTTGGTTTGCTGCTCTCGTTAGTCCGCCCGCTCTCTCCACTACGGGTATCGTTTGGGGGAAAGGAAGCATGTTCTTTTCGCAGCTATTACGCTGATCAAGTTCGTAACGGTATATTCTCAGCGAGCCTGCCAGCGAAGTACCCTTTCTCAGACTTCTCGAGTCCCCGTGAGAGGGTAGCGAGAGAATGAGAGAGAGGGTTTCCCACTGGCAAGCAAGCACCCGCCTGCTTTTCTGTTACTTTACCTTGACCAAACGCCATTGTGCGCGCGAGAGCGACATGGTTCCCTCCACCGGCATGTTGCCGTACCGAAAGCCAATCGAACGTGTCAGGTGTGTTGTTTCAGAAACTAGTGCAAATGCTGCAAATATTGCAAGTGTTCAGACGAAGGACACAGGACTGAGCGAAGACCTTCGCTCGGTTTTAAATGCAATGCCAAAGGTCAGTGGGGCCTGGGCAAGCTGCAGTGCTGAGCACTGCTTCTTCTCCACACGAGCTGCGACGTCGGCTTCCTACAGGCCCACCAATGGACCGATCAACGCATCCTTTTCTCTAGGGCTGTGGGTTGAGCCAATTGTTTTGCTGCTGGAGTATGCGAGATGGGGCATTGGCATTGGCAAAGCCGAAGAGAGTGGGTGATCGGCGTGGTGACGACGTTGGGTTAAGCCGAAGCGGATTATTGATGGCTTACTACTGCAGCTTTGTCGTCAGCTCTGCATCTTACTTCACCCACTGATGGATTTTTGCCAGTGGTCTTAGGTTGAGCATGCAAAGAAGAATAATGCAATGCTTCTTGTCATCTAGTTCATATAGTAATTTAGGAATAAGCGTTATACATGGTAGTCATACATATTTCGTCCTTCGCGTAAATCGTAAACATGTCGTATCATCTTCTCCCCAGCTCGGCAGCTCTCAGCATATCGACCACGCCCTTGCGGTTGTTCTTAAGAGCCACTTCCATGACAGTACTGTCCTGACCATCTCTGAGTCCAGGATCAGCTCCATACGACACCAGCATTCTCGCCAACTCATCGGCGCCATTCATAGCCGCACAGTGCAAAGGAGTACTTCCATCGGCCATTTGAGCGTCTGGATTCGCACCAGCTCGCAACAGCAATGCAAGTGCTTCTGGTCGGCCGTTGAAAACGGTCCAATGTGCGGCTGTCATGTCCATGAATGATCGGACTTCCAAGTGCGGGTAGTATGAAAGCAGCAGGGCGATCAGGGTAGGAGATCCATATTTGGCAGCATACATGATGGGTGTACTCTTGTAGGAGTTTTGCACGTTGATGTGTGCGCCTGCAGAAAGAAGGACGCGGAGCATTTCAATGTCGTTCGAGCGGCATGCCTGGTGCAAAGGCGAGGATGAAGATTGATTTACGTTGGGGTTCACCTCCGCACCAAGAGACATCAAGAGCTTTGCGGCTGCGAGCTGGCCGTGAGTCGCGGCGCCGGCAAGCGGCGAGAGGTGGCCGTGTTTTGCAGGCTTGAACGCTTCGTATAGGCCGTGGACTTTGGTAGCTGTGTTGATTGGAGCACCGACGGATACGAGGAGGGATATTTGGGCAAGGTCTCCACTGCAAGATGCTGCGTAGACCTGCGATGAGAAAGACGTGCGTTCTTCAGGCGATAGAGGCATGAAAGGTGTGATGGTGGAGTCCACATGAGGAGACTGAGGTGGCGTGAGTGTTGCTGATCGAGGTGTATGCCGTGGCATTGAAAATGTGGTTGCTGTTGGGGAATGTGGAGGACTCCATTGTGAGGTCGCCAGCTGGAATGGCGGTGGTTGACTACGTTCCGGGTTCGACAAAGATCGTACTTGCAATGTTTGGCGCGAGATAGGTTTGCTGAACGAACTGGATCTGTCTCACATCAGAATTTATGGTGTTACGAAGATGGATGGTCCTATCATACCGATTCTGGATATGATCTTCAAACTCGACCGAAGATCTGTCCCAAGCAGCCATCGAATCAAAACCGTTCCTGAAGCGAGACATTGTGTGTGGAAAGTGCGATGCAGCCGTTGTGTGGCAGATCGCTGTAGTCATGCCTGAGGAGATGGCCTACGCGAGAGTCGCGAGCAGGGATTGGTGTTGGGCCCAGTAGTGGCGTGAAGATGAGCTGACAATCTCGGTAGCCAAGGACGACGCGATATCAGTCTACGTTGGTAGTGTGGTGAGAGAATAGTGAGAGGTTTGATAGAAGGTATTTATTGTGGTATGGACATTGGAAATGGAATGGGAGACAGGAGAGTATTGTATAGGTTTGCCTTACCGCAAGACGGCAACATCGTCACCGTCTGTCGCTGGGCTCCTACAAGCAGTCATGCAGGGTAGTATTGAAGAACAGCAATGCCACACAGGATAGTGTGCAGCGGGTAGAAGGGAGGCGGCACGGTGAGATTGCGAACAGACCGGGATGCTTGCAAGGGCAGCACAGGCAGTCCGCCCTTCTCAGCAGAGAGCTTGGTGAGATGGCAGCAAGCTGGCGAGCGAAGGTCGGTCAGAGTGTGCAGATGCGCAGGGCTGCGCCTCGTTGCCGGAATGGCGGAGAGCACAGAGTGTGGGTCGCCTGAAGAGCGGACAAAGTGAATGCTGGCCACAGCTTGCGGCTGATGGCATGCTGTAAGGCCCAACAAACCGCCCATGTGCGACAGCTGGACGTTGTCTAACGACCGAGAAGGGGAGGCCATTGAGTGCTACGTACGCTTTGAGCTAGACTTGCCCGCTCAAGGAGAAGACAATACTTCTATGTCTGCTGTTGTAGCTGCACAAAACATGGCGCTTGACCCAGTCGTTCGCCCGACGCGCGCTAGCTCGGCCCGCAAAGTCAGTCTGTGCTCTAAGTCTACGTGCGATCTGTGGCCCTCCATATGTTCATACCAGCATTCATCAACCTAACTTGAATACCGCACCAATTCATGTAAGATAAAACGCTTCAGTTCTAAAGAGACTGGTGTACTGCTACTGACTGGCGCGAGATCACAATCCCTTGCGCTTGCCATTGACATGAGCCGTATCTAGACATCTGATTGAAACTCGAGCCAGCTTCAAAGGATGCCGGAAGCTGCGCCTCAGGCGTCCGTCACTTTCTACCGTCGCGCTTTCTATCACATGCGCTTGTAGAGCTCCACCACGGGCTGGCATACCTTGCTTGCACTCTATTGTTCCGCCACGCCTGTCTCAACAATTCATACCCATCAGCCGCTTTGCCCAGCCCTACGATTGCTTGACGGATACCGCATCCCTTCACTGCGCGGCCAACGCAGACTAGCAATCAATCATGGCGCCGCTGAAGCTCACTCTCAAGACTGGCGGCAATAGCCAGCCTGCCACACCAGCTACCCAGACACCTGCGACTGGAAGCGGCTTCAAGCTCAAGCTATCGCAACCTCCGACTCCTGCTACCGAGCAGCCTTCCTCTTCCATGGCGGCATCGTACGGCGATCCTGGTAAAAAGCCTCGGAACAAGCCCAGTGCGAAGAAGCGCGCGGCCGATTATGATGACTACGACGAAGAATCGCCTGCTGCCAAACGTCCTGCGCCCGAAAGCCGTAAATCTTCCTTGATCTTGAAGACGAAGAAGCCGAGCGCGACAGGACCTGACACACCTTCCTCTGCCGGACCTCGCATCAGCCTGAAGAAGAAACGCCAGCCCTCGGCGCCGGTGCTCAGGAGACTGAATGTGAAAGGTCGCGTACCGGAAAGAGTGCCGGGTAACGCGTACGACAGCGAGGACAGTGACCGCGAAAAGGACCCGGCTACAGAGCAGCAACTCATCTTGCGCATGGAACCTGGAGAGGATGCCGACTATCTCAGAGATGCTATCACTAACAAGACGATTGGAGTGCCTGTCAAGGAGGGCGGTGCTGATGCGACGATCAGATTTGTCGAACGCGAATATCGAAGAGCAGTCATCACTATCAAGGGAAGGATGTACGCAGCGGTATTGGTAGATTTGCCATGTATTGTGGAGACCATGAAGAGCTGGGATAAGAAAGGATGGTGGAAAGTGGCCGACATCCATCAGATGCTTCTAGTACTTGGGCTATGCAGCAGTGACGAAGAAGCTAAGAACATGCCCCTACCTCGAGGAACGATCAACCCTTCGAATTTCCAATACGCTCATGGCCTCACTCCGCCTATGCACTGGGTTCGCAAACGCCGCTTCCGCAAGCGCCTCAGCTACAAGGATACAGCCAACATCGAAGAAGAAGTGCAGAAATTACTGGAAGACGACGAAAAGGCCGAGCGTGACGGCGGCGAAACTAATTTCGAGATCTTAAACCGCGAGTCTGTCGAACGCTCAGTCGAGCCCGAGTACTTTGACGAAGACGCAGACGGAGAGGCTGTCTCCACAATTGAAGACGGATACGACGAGGAGCAACAGGAGGAAATGGACGCTGCTGCAGCCGAGGCCGAACTTCAAGGTCTATTCGATATGGACAACGAGGTCTCGGAGCCACAACCCACAACATCCGGAACCATCACTGCCTCTCCTGCCAATCTGGCTGACACTTCTGCCTCGTTCGCTCAAGTGCAAGCTGGACTGGAGTCAGCCGCTGCGACACCCGCACCAGCGGACACATCTGCGCCATCCTCAGACGAAGATGAGAGCGACGAAGACGATGACGAGGATGAGGATGGAATGGACGTTGTGGACGAAGACGCTGCGATGAAAGCCGCAGAGCGCGCACAACAGATGGAGGAGATCAACGATTTGGAGCGCGAGGTCGAGATTCAGAGACAAAAGCTGGCGGGACAGAAGAACCAGCTTCTGCGCGAGAAGACGATGAAGCAGTTACGAAGCTTGGAGGAGGACTTGCGTATCAAGAAGGGAGGCTTGGGTATGCAAGACGAAGACGACGAGGAGTGAGAGCAATTTTCAAATACCTGCGATCACGGGATCCAGTACCGTTCGATTGATTGGTATTTCTTTGCTGAGCCTGAGAGATGACACTCGCCGTTACATAATGATCTATCACTACTGAGGTTAGAACACCTTGTCAGTCTCACTAGACGTAGCGACACCTTTACCATTTCTATTAAGCCGAGCTCGTCTCGTTGGTCTAGCTCCACGTCTGTCTTGTGCCGAACATTGAGGTATGATTGATGCCCACAAGTCTGCACACGCTCTCGCCTCAGAAACCGTTGCACCTATGGATGCCAATCTGGCTGCAACGGCATGTTGCCCAAAGGAGAAGCAGTTTATCCTTTGCACCATCTCAATGGCGAGCATACCAAGTCTGAAAGGCTATAGTTGCGGTATGAGCACTTGAAACAAACAAAATCACGCGCGGACTCATGAACTACAGCTCTAGCCAAGCGAGGTCACATGCTAAATTCTAGAAGACGCCTCTATGGTGGTGTCACCGGCACAGTGGTGGTTGCACGAGATGCATGCCAGATCACGCAAGCCTCTTGCATCCAATGAGCAGCAGATCTGCCACCAAATACCAGGCACACGTCGCGTTCCTGCGTCTTGATCTACGAGGCGCATCCATCATATTTCAAACCCAGATATTGATCCCGCGAGTTTGCAGCCGTCGTGAGCCATTGATCTGTCAACCAGCTGCCTCGGCATTGTGATGTCAAAGGAAAAAGGTTATTATTGCGTCTGGGTGTTTATGACAAAGCTCGGAGCACGCCATCGCTGTAGACCCTGGAATTGGCAGGCGCAGATCGCATCAGCCATTCGGCCTTTGATAACCGTGGCGACATACATCTGAAGCAAGATTATCTCGAGTCTTCTTCTACACCGCTCGCGTTTGTAAGCGTCCACCACACAGCAGCGTCGCCTCGGATGGTATAAGTACAACAAGCACTCTCTCTGTCGTCGCCTCTCCTCGTACCAGCTCCACCGTCTCACGCAACAGATTACATAAAAACTTCTCGGGCCTTCTCCGCCCTACAGTCTGCCCGCATTCACCGGCTTGTAGCAGAGAGAAATCAGCAAAGAAACGCAGCCATATACCTCTGCTGCCCTTCCTGACCACTCATACTACTCACCAACCACCACATACACTAGACCACTCGCAATCATGACTGTCCCGCAACTCCACGACGGCCCCATCGAGACCCCTCCTAGGGCTGCATCTCCCGTCCACAAGTTCGGCACTCTCGCCGTCCACGCCGGTGCGCCTCACGACCCCGCGACTGGCGCTGTTATCGAGTCCATCTCTCTGTCCACCACCTTTGCGCAGACCGCAGTCGGCCACCCTGTCGGCGAGTACGAGTACACCCGCTCGTCCAACCCCAACAGGACCAACTTCGAGAACTGCATTGCCGCTCTCGAGAAGGCCAAATACGCCCTTGCCTTTTCCTCCGGCTCTGCCACCACCGCTGTCATCCTCCAGTCGCTCGCTGCTGGCAGCCATGTTGTTTCCGTCTCAGATGTCTACGGCGGCACCCACCGTTACTTCACAAAGGTCGCCTCTGCCCACGGCGTCAAGGTCACCTTCACTCCCAGCATTGAGGTCGACATTGAGTCCCTGATCAAGCCCGAGACCAAGCTCATCTGGATTGAGACTCCCTCCAACCCCACCCTGTCGCTCGTCGACATTCGCGCCGTCACTGACATCGCCCACCGCTCCGGCATCATGGTGGTCGTCGACAACACTTTCCTCTCCCCCTACATCCAGAACCCGCTTGAGCACGGCGCCGACATCGTCGTCCACAGCGTCACAAAGTACATCAACGGCCACAGCGACGTCTGCATGGGTGTCGCCGCCTTCAACTCCCCCGCCCTCCTCGAGCGCCTCAGCTTCCTGCAGAACGCAATCGGCGCCATTCCCTCGCCCTTCGACTGCTGGCTCGCCCACCGCGGTGTCAAGACCCTCCACCTCCGCGCACGCGAAGCTTCCAAGAACGCCGCCGCCGTCTGCGCCGCCCTGCAAGCCAACCCCAACGTCCTCCTCATCAACTACCCCGGCTCCGACTCGCACAAGCAGCGCAAGATTGCGCTCAAGCAGCACCGCGACGGCCTCGGCGGCGGCATGCTGAGCTTCCGCATCAAGGGCGGCAAGGAAGCCGCCGAGCGTTTCTGCCAGCACACTCAGATCTTCACCCTCGCCGAGTCCCTCGGTGGTGTCGAGAGCTTGGTCGAAGTCCCCGGCTCCATGACCCACGCCGGCATCCCCAAGGAGCAGAGAGAGATCGCTGGTGTCTTCGACGACCTTGTCAGAATCTCCTGCGGTGTTGAGGATTCTGCTGATCTGGTTGAGGATGTGAAGCAGGCTATTGAGAAGACCGTTTCCGGCGCCAAGGTGTCTAACGGTCACGGACACTAGAGGAATAGTTTTCACGAGCATGAAGAAAAGATGGGAGGGATGGTAATAATTGCTACAAACAATACCAATAAAAATTAGGCGTTTAGTGGGTGGATGGGAGGATGCTGCATCGTGACCCTTGATGGGGATACCAAGGGCACGCAAGTTATCGAAAATACACACTTTTTCTTTTCTTTTACCCCAGCAACAACGACGATCGCAGGTTCTCAACGCGTTTCGTGTTTCGCATTCATGGCTTTTCCAAGATAGAGCAATACAATTTACATCTAGCAAAGTTGCTTTTCTCTCGACCAATCTGGTCTTTTCCAACCTTGACTCCGCAATACCGTGCCTTCCATGTCACATGTCTTTCTGCTCATTCGACAAACATTGAAGTCATATTTCCCTCTTTCCTGAGGCTCGTCACCTGGGCGCAATGGCTCTGCATTGAGACAAGAGATGTCAGACCAAGGCGGTGGGAGAAATCAACGTACTTGGCTCTGCCAGGCAGACATACCTCCCGCACTGTGCCTCTCTTCGCCGCCCCGCTTTGACTGGCAATTGCGTGTTCGTGGTCGTTAGTACGAAGGATGGCAATTTGTACGACGTCGGATTGGTCAGGAAGGTTTATGGAAGAGCCGTGGGCTGTGGGCGAGGGGATGGAAGCTTTCCAGCTTTTCATCAACGAGCTTCAATGGACGGAGCGGAGTGCTATGTGGTGGTGTTGGGAACTTATTCGGGTTGAGGCGGTGAAGCGGCCGCTGAAGATGTTTGTGGGCGATGAGGAGTGTATACCAGCGTTTGATTAGCTGGCGAGACGTCAATGGCAGGTAGAAGGCCTTTGTGGGTAGGTCGCGGAGAGATGAAGTCGGAGGTTGTGTCGCGCCTGCCGTGAGAGGGAAGCTTGGAAGTATGCTTAAGCTTATTTTTGACCTCCGTTGCGTCTTGCCGCCGTACTCGGATCTTTGAGAGTCGTGCTTTTGTAGTATGAGAAGGATGTGCATACTTTATTCCTCGCACTGGTGTCTAGATCTATGCAGGGCTGGCATTCAAACGATTTCCCGCCGTGAGAATCTGGGCAAGTGACAGTCCTCAACGTGCATGGCCATGTCGAATTCTGGCGGATCTGGTACTTTGATTTGCTCCCCCTTGTATGCCAGTAAAGTCATAATACTTCCCGAGACGCGGTATTTCACAATGCACGGCACAAGCAGGCTCGAGAGCATGAGCCGTGGAGTTGGCCCGGAAGAGGGCATGCCAGAAGCGAAAAAGAAAAGACTTCCCTCGCGCGCGCGCGAGCTTATTCATATACGTTCCTTAGGGTGTTTGTATCCGCTTGCATACTGTACATTTCCTATGCGGTTTGGCCCTTCCCTCAACTACACCACCTGGAACGTCCCGCCTTTTCCCATCTCTCCATCTTCTCCCTTCTACTTGGGAACGTAGTTCTGCTGCTGGAACAAGTGGCCCTTGACCTTGGCGTGCTTGAGTTGGTCGAGGTATCGCTCTGTGGAAAGGAAAAACGCAGAATGTTAGTATTCGGTCTTCTCATTCAAGATGCGCCCAACTGCAAATCCTCCATTTCTATTTTTGCGATAGCTTTTCTTCTCTGGATCTTGCTTACCTCTCAAGTGA
Source organism: Pseudopyrenochaeta terrestris (assembly GCA_022813475.1). Classification (NCBI taxonomy): domain Eukaryota; kingdom Fungi; phylum Ascomycota; class Dothideomycetes; order Pleosporales; family Pseudopyrenochaetaceae; genus Pseudopyrenochaeta; species Pseudopyrenochaeta terrestris. Next base: position 1,496,022 of record JAKLMJ010000005.1, on the reverse strand, counting down.
CCGCACTTCTCCAGGTGGTTCACGCCCTCTCTGTAGTAGCACTTGCCCAGCTCCTCCCGCACCAATCGCGCCATCATGCTCTGCACCCACTGCTCGCGGATGATGGAATCCTGCGCGGCCTTGAGCGCTTTGTTGTCGTCGTAGTCCACGCCATCGAAAGTAGGGGGAACTTGGGGCTTCGCGGCCAAGAAGCTGGCAGACTCTGGTGTAGGCATTGTGGTAATGGGCTGTCGCGGGCGCGCGGAATGTGTTGGTGAAGGGGTTGAGAGGCGTTTGCGCCGGGCGTCGAGTATCTAAAGAGGCGTAAGTGCCGCTTGTCAATTGTAAGAAGTCTTTTGGGTGTTGTTTGCGCCGCCGGAGAGTGTTATCGTCGCCTGCTCGCTCGCATGGAGGTGAGGTGCTGCAACAAGCCGAGCCAATGGCTTCTTCGGTCAGCGCCAAGACATCTCCAGTCCAAAGCGGCAGGCGCATCTCTCTTTGGCAGCACTCTTGACATTACATAGCATCATGAATACAATAGCTCGCCAGGACCAGCCTACAGCTTGCACCTCAGTATCCCGAGTCAACACGTCTAGGAGTCATAGGCGCTACCGGCGACTTGGGTGATTTTGGCGATTTTGGCGACTTCCTCGTACTCTTCCTCTTCAAACTGAACGCCTTACTCTTTCTCGCATCCTGCTTCAACTCCTTTTCTTGCTGTGCCTCTCTCTGCTCTCTCTCATCTGCCCTGCGACCCCAGAAGTCTTTGCCATGAGCCGGCATGCCGTACGAGACTTTCCACCTCCACTCGTCGAACTTGACCGTCTGTGTCGCATCAATGTGATTCATGAGAGCGTCGCGCTGGGTCTGGCAAGGCGAACACAGGGAGTCAATCCTCCAGCTCTGGTAAGGGTGCGCGATGAGCTCGCATGTGTTGGAGTGCTGCCCGTCTGGCTCGATGGAGGCGTGCCGGCATTCGATTATGGGTTTCGGTGAGAGGACGGAGTGTCCGCAGACTGTGTAGACGTAGAGGCGGTGGCAGCACATGTTGAAGATCGTATGTTGTTTTCGACTACTATGGCAAAACGGCACGGTAAGATAGTATGATGCAGCTCTGCTGGTTTCTTAATTCTTTGTTCTTGCTCAGATTGTCTGGCAAGAATGCTATGCTACTAGTCCGGGGCATTCTTTGTCTCACAGTCGCCGGATCTCTCGACTTTCATTTCCAGAATCTCAGGAAAAATTGAGTGTTGTTATTATGCTGTATGAAGGTATTCTTATTGGTATGTTGCGGGAAACACAGGAAACAGTAGTTCATGCTCTTTTTGATTCTTATCATGTCAACTGTCATCTAGAGACACTTGTCGATGGAGATTCGATCGCATCTCTCCATGATTTACTTGAACTCTGACGTGCAACAATGGCTTGACATCAGAATCGATACCGAAACTCCAAACGTTTCATGCCCATAACTGAAACACAAAAGAACGCGAGGCGACTACAGGTGTTTTTACCTGCAGCCGCAAAAGCTCAAAATCCCAAATTGCCCATCAGCTTCTCATGAAACATTCTCGCTTCTCTCCGGCCCAGGACCGCAAACTCGCAACGAAAGCGAGGATACCTGCGTAAGGTTCCAGGCGACCGCTCGAAATCTCGTACCATAGCTAATAGCTTACGGCTACACGTGTCCGGGCATCCAGTCTTTGAACCCACCGAATGGCACTCCAGAGCCTCTCACAAAGATCTTCCCATGAATCACATCTGACGTCTGGATACCGCATTGACGACGTACGACAACCTCTTCGAGATTGGAGAAAACCCGAAGCAGCGTGACTACCTCGTAATCATCCATCAGCGGCGACAGCCAGGATGCTCCTTGCCTCAGCGTACGGTAGCCTATTTCTGCACGCGGACTGACGAACATAGTCAAACGTCGAATGTTGAGGAAGGGGCAGTGAGCCAGCCCCTTGTGCTTGCCGAGCAGGGCGCATATGCGTGTCCAGCTTCCACTGGGCTGATCTTCATCACGGAGTGCGGAGAAGGTGCTCAGCGGAATGGTGACCAGGATGTCAGCGTCGGGGAACTCCATGCTGGTGACGTGCGATAGTGTCGTCTCGCGGAAGTCTGTGGTGAGAGTCTTCAGGATGCTGTGCAGACGCTGAGCCGTACGATGGACGATGTCAAGACCATTTTCCTTCAACATGCTGTCGATGTCGGGCCAGACAGTGAGTAAGGATAGGCTCATTTTGCTGTATGCGATGCCGGTAGCCTCGTTGTTCATCTGCTTACAAGCAAGCAAGATGTTCAGAGGGGAGACGACCTCGTTGTTCTTAGGAACAGTCTCCGCTCCTACAACCTGCACCTCGTGCTTCTTGTTGGGTCCGCTCTCCAAGCGGATACGCATGTCCTCGGCATCGGCGAGTACGTACTTGTAGATGACATTCCGCAGCTCGGAAGGGAGGCCGAAGAAACCCTGTCCTGTGTTGTTGGTGGCTTTTGCAGACACTGATCTTGTCACGTGGGTCTTGCGTCCGGTGATGTTGGCCCAGTTCCAAGAAGTCATGTTGCTTGTGTCCTTGGTTGGCTGAGGAGTATGTCATGCAGGATCAAGAATTGTAGGGGTCTCTTGTGGTCTTTTTATTGACCTCAGGTGAAAGTAGGTGTCGAGTCAACGCGTCACGCGTCGTGCTTGCGCTGTAAGCAAACAAAGAAGTGAATCAACACCTCGCCCCTTTAACTTTGTACGACATCCTGGCAAGACTACTGGTAGATATACAGGCCTGTTAAACTGTCTAGGTGAATTTTGACGATAGGTGTAACAGGGCATCATTGACTTACACTCCACAGCTCTAGCTCATAAGTCTGCGAACATCACAATGTCGTATTATGCCAATATCGGCAGATCCAGCTTCAAATATTGGACTGTCTCCTGTAGAGATGATTAAGGATACTTCGAGTAGTCTTGACCCCTAGTATAGTTCTACCTTTAGATTTCGTCTACTTTGGGTGATTAATTGCCGCTGAGACGCTGTTCGCAGACTTTTGAGTAACGACTGTACACGAGAACAAATCATATCGTCCTCTTGTTCATCCAAACGACTTACAAATAAAGAGATCTGGAGCGTCGGCATCGATGGGTTGATATTTACACCAAGTTTAATCGAAGGCATGCCCTACGAGAAACTTGACTTATTCACCGTGGCAAGCTTGTGTTACGGGCTCTGACCACGAGAGCGAGACACAGACCATTTCAGAGCTGTGAATGAAATGCGAAAAGACGTCAATTGCATATGTTCCACCTGTAGCGGCGGAAAAAGCGGATTCCCATCACTTATCGATCCTCCGTAAAGCAAACTCGCTCCTTTCCCCATCTGAACAAGCAATCCAAAACATGCAACGAACAAATAACGTGTGTATGTCTTTTGATTTTGAGCGCACTCAGAACAAGCTTTGACATACCGCGATAATCCCTGTACTGCGCTTTCACTCCGGACGGGCCCCAATCAGCAGCCCAGATGCGCTGTAAACCCGTCCATCCCGGATATAGGATGTCTGCTCGTGGCATGTACGCCGTATCACGATCTTTTCGAGACCAGGGAAAATTCCAAGTAGTTCTTCCACCTCTTTAGGGAAGCACACATACCGAGAAATCCATGAATCCTTTGCCGTTGTGAGTCCATAGTAGTACAATTCCGGACCTGGTTCCTGGAATGTGATACGCCGGATATGATGGAAGGTGTTGTGAACCAATCCTCTGTGGGTCACGCCAGCCAAGTCACATTTCTTCGTGCATCTCTTGCTGAATTCCTGAGAGCCAAAGTCGCTCGAGTTGTAATCTCTGAGATTCATGAGTTGTGACCAGCTTTGGATGCGCAGGTGTGTAATATGAGACCGGTTGCTTGAGCGGAAGGTTCGAGCGAACGTCTTCAGGATGGTTTTGATGCGCTGCTTGGTTTCTTGAGCTCGTCTTGCGTAAACAGCACGAGTTTCCTCGGAGCCGCGAGTGCTCCACAGATGACTGAACCTCGTCATGTCTCCGTAAACAAAGTCGAACGTGATGCTCATCTTGCTGTAAGCCATGGCCGATGCCTCTTTGTTAATCTTTCGGCAAGTGAGAAGTAGGCTGAGTGGAGATGCATCGCCACTCGTGAGGTAAGCCTTCGGCTGTATGTCCGTATCTTGTGTGTCCGTTTCTTCTGCTCGGATACTCTTGTAGACGTCCTTGTTGGGCCCACGTATCAAATCGATACAGAAATTATCTTGCACGTCAGCGAGCAGATACTCGTAGATAGTGTTGCGAAGTTCAGCTGGTAGACTGAAGAATCCCTTTCTGATCTGCTTGATTGTACTCTGAGACGTCATGTTGCTCGTTGAGTGCTTGGTTGGCGAGACCCGATTCTGGAGAATTGGGTGCGTCCTAAGTGGTTGTGGACCTCCCTGAGTCGACGTGGTTGATTTGTAACCACCAGTGGAGTGTCAGGTGTCGAGTGTCAGGGTCAGGGATCGCTTGCGAGGGGCGCTACTCGAGTCGGGAATGTCGCGCCTACGCTGTAAAGAAGTAGTAAAGGACTAAGTATGGCTCCGTTCACTTTTCTAGCATCCGTGAAAGGCGGCTGGTGAGTCTACGGACCTGCTTACCTACAGATCAATATTAGCGGTAGGTATATTGCAGCTTTAATTCACTTACATGCTACATTAGGATTAATTCGAGCGGTGAGACATAAAAACCATTATCGCAGATCTCGATGTGGTAGAGACGGAAAGGTCATTGTGTTTTCATTGGCATCTCTATAGAACTACTCGAAACTAGCAGCTGTGGATACAAGCAGCAGAAGATACTGATCTACTGGCAGACCGGACTGTTTGAACTGTGAATCAGTAGAATCTCAAAAGCACTGAATTGTAGTTGGGGCCAATGATGTTTCTAAATCCGTTCAGACATGTCTCATTGATCTCCTTGTCGAAACTAATTGCGTCGAGAAACTTGACTGATCAATCGAGTGAGAATAGAAGGCGAAGGAGGAAAAAGCCAGCAATAGCCTGTCAGTATCGACAATGACCTCTGCAGCATGCGACCTGTGCCTCCTAGCTACACAGTGAGAGATTTGGAGGTTCGTCATAGCTATCTTGTTTCATATCTACCTGACTCGATCGGAGACATGCATCGCAGCAGCCTCAACATGCGATTAAATGAGGATTGTAGCATAGTTGAGAGCGAAGCATCAGAGCAATGCTTTATACCTATGAACGAAACACAACGGGGCGCAAAGTGTCAATCTTTTCAATACGAGTAGCTCTCACCTAGACATTCCAACCTCCATCGCCTAGCAAATCTCTCGAAAGAAAGACAGCCTCGTTCTCTCTGGGCAGGTGCGAGAATGTGCAATGTAAAAGAAGATATGTGAACGTGAGCCGATATTTAAATGGAGTCGCGCAATTCAAGAATCCCAGACCTTATAGTAACCGGGCAGCCAGTCTTCCTCACCACCCAACAGCATCCCAGATCCGCCCGCGTAGATCTTACCGCCGTCAACGTACGACACTTGTTCCAAATGGCCCCGACGTACCACAATCTCCTCGAGATTGGAGAAAGTCCGAAGTACTTTCTCTACCTCGTTAGTAGGTGCCAAAAATGTGGACAACCAGGACGCCCCTTCCACTAGGTTTTGGTAATATCCATTCACACTTGGTTCCTCGACGATTATGCGCCGAATGTGATGGAAAACATTGTGAACCAATCCCCTATGGCTGCCGGTCAAGTTGCATTTCGCCGAACACCTCTTGTTGAACTGCCGTGAACCAAGAACGTCCCAGTTGTACAGTACGAGTTCAAACAGGACAAGGAGGTTAGGGAAGCTTACTGTGGTGATGTGACACCGAACATCTGCGCGGAATGTATTTGCGAAAGTCGTAAGTATGTTCCTAAGGCGTCGCCTGTCTTTCTGCCACATTTCCTCGGTCGTGGCCTTGGAGGAGCAGACTGCCGTGTCTGGGTGAACAGCATCGAGTGACATGCTCATCTTGCTATACGCCATGGCAGAAGCCTCTCTGTTGATCTTTCTGCATGTGAGCAACATGCTGAGCGGAGACGCATCGCGCCTCGGCTGTCTGACTCTGGGTCGGTACTTCTGGTTGGGCCCATTCTCCAAATCGATGCACATGTTGTCTTGTACGTCGACAAGGACGTACTCGTAGATCATACTGCGCAGTTCTGCTGGTAGGCGGAAGAATCTTTTTTTGGTCTTGTTGTCCCCTTTGCGAGGCGTCATGTTGCTCGTGACTCCTCAATTAGTCGGTGGAAGCGGTGGCAGTTGTGTCGTGCAGGATCTTAGGTCTCGCGTGGTGTTTTTTATTGATGTTTGGTGAAAGTAGGTGTCGAGTGATTGTGCTCTGGAGGTGTCGTACTCCCGCTATAAACAAAAAGTGAAGAGTCATAGCTGCCTTCCCTTCACTTCACTCCGCTTCGGATCTGTGGAACGCGGTTAAGCGAGTGGTGTATCCCCAAGTCTGTTCAACTGAAAGTGAATGTTAACGATAAACGACAGGTATGACGTGATTAGATCCAGCATGATAACCAGATCGGGCATTAGAAAGTGTGATCGATTCTTTACAGATCTAGGTATAGCATCTCACTGGTTGCTCTGGTGACCACTAATTATTTGCCTGTTGGTAAGACTGGACAGTAGGGAGAAGACTTGTGTGGCAAGGCAATATCTCAATGCCGCATATGATTGATTCTAAGACTACTCGTTCCTAATACAGACAACACAAAGAAACGACGTAAGCCAAATTCATGTGCAAGGGCAGTGTGTTACTAAGGTTTGAAGTGAATTTGTCAAGAGCTGCACGCAATCGATCAACATGCATCCAACACTGTCTTGAGGTAGACCCGAGCACGTCCAACTGATCTCCCTGTCAAAGTTGATCGCAATGGTTGCAATCTATGACCAATCTGCGCATCCACCTAACGGCATCCCAGACTCGGCCGCGAAGACCTTGCCATCACGTACAATAGACGATTGCTGCTTTCCAGACTTGCGGCGCACCACTATCTCTTCGAGATTTGGGAAGACCCCAAGCAGGCGTGGCACCAGATCAGGCGGCATGACGAAGGAAAGCCAGCTCGCTCCAGTCTTCAAGCTGCGGTAAGTGCTGTCTTCGGACCCGCTGCCAGTAATGTGCGAATCGACAGTGATCTGCCGAATGTTGTGGAAAGCCGTGTGAAACGCGCCAGAATGGGAAGCGAACTTGCGGCATTTGTCTGTACAGCCTTCGCTGGCCGGGTGAGAATGTGTCAGACGATTGGTGTGTAGGAATATGCCGCTTAGTAGATCGATCATAATCGGGCTGCGAATGTGCATTTTCGTGACGTGCGATCGGGCTGTAGCGCGGAAGGTTTTGGCGTATGTTGCCAACATGTTTACCATGCGCGCGTCGGCTTCATCGAATGCTGCCTTGGTGCGAGTTCTCGGGAAACCGAAGACGGAGTCCAACGTCAGGCTCAGTTGGCCGTATGCGATTCCAGTAGCTTCTTTGCTGACCTGCTTGCAGGTGAGCAGCAGATTGAGGAAAGTTGGTTTGCCATGTTTGCAACGAGCGTTTTCGGAGAGAGTTTTCCAGCTCTTGGGCGTGATTCTGTGCTTTCGATTTGGTCCACTTTCGAGGTGAAGCTCCATGCTGTCCTGGATGTTGCCGAACACATATTCGTAGATAGTGTTTCGTAGCTCTGAAGGGAGGCTGAAAAGCCCGTGTCCAGTGATGTTGGTTCCTTTTGGAGTCGACATGTTGCCGTTGGAGGTTCTTGGATGTGTGTTGTGTAGTACTCGTACCTTTCTTTCGGCTGTGCGCGGCGGGCTTTCATGGGGAGTGGTGAGAAGTAGAGTGCCGTCGTACGAAGCGAACGTGTTATACACGCGATGTAAACCAGTGAATAGATGTAGCCCCACTACTCTGACGAAGACAGTTTGCGAATTCGTAAGTGAATTTCACTCCAAGTCGGCGTGGAGTAAAGCAACATAAGCGTTTCCCTCAACTTCGAGTTCTTGTGCCTGACCCTTTGCATCCACCTCTATATTCCGAAGCTAGTATAAGCGGCTATATGGCTTGATCCGAGGGACTACTTCCACCGAGACGATGTCGATATGTAACAAGCTCTTCCGTGACAGTCATGCAGCTACTTTTGGTATGGTTCCCAGGACAATGACAAAGGCTACTATGAGAATACGTATGGACTTGTAGTGATCGATTGTAAGCGCTGTAAATTCAAGCGCTGTAAATTCACTCGCTGTAATCTCACTAAGGACAGCACGTTCATATCAGGGAATCATGGAGGTCTAAGACAAAGCTGTATCTTGAGTAGGCACGAATACATTTGCATGGTCTTACCTGTCAGCATTAACTAGTTTATGTGGGTTGCAATATGCCATCGCGGTAGGTACACACACCGTTGGGACAGGATACTGTTGAGACAATAGCATTGTATGGATCTGTCAGCGGTAACGCTCTAACAAACTTCAGCTCAGTAATAGCTGCTCGTGAATGTTGAGCCTAGCAAATTTGCCGGCACAGGATCTCTTTGTTCTTGCAAGACGAGTCGAGATGTCTCGGAGCCGGAACGGTCACTGTTGCTAAGACTTCCCTTTGTCCATGTAGGTCAGCCACTCTCGCTTCATGGATCAAAGAAAGCGGAACTCATGCATAATCCGATCGAATGCCGTCTCTTTCTCTCCGAGCAACCCGGTCTGTATATACGCTCTCGCCTCAGGTATCACCCTAATGTAGGACGCAAAGCGTCCACGACACCTCAAAGAAGCTGGTCTTCATCCAACTTACTCACTACTTCCACGTCTAGCAGGATTGCGATCTTCCAGTCCTACCACTAAGAAAGAATCGCGATCATGTCGACACCTCAGCAGGCTCCTGACGCTTCTTCACCTTTCAGCTTCCAGAACCAGAACAGCTCGGCGTCTCTGGGCCACTCAACGATCATCTGGCTTGTGGTCTTGGCTTGCATAGTGGTCTCTGCATTCATCATCATTGCCTGCTTACTCTGTAGATGTCGACGCAAACGCAAGGACCGCAGAATCTCCAAGGGATACGGCATCTACGATGGCAGGCATGAGTTCCACCCCTGGAACAAGAACGCCAATCCAGTGCAGCCTGTGCCCGATTATGGAGGGTATGTGGTCGGCAAATCAACAATGAAACAGTCACCGATCGTCGCACCGTCCAAGGCTGCTGTGAGGCCAGCGATGATGGAGCCTATGGTCGTTGAAGAGGCAGGCAACGACACAGCGTTCAACAGGAGTAGCAGAAAGCCAGCAAGTCGATATTACAGCAGCCTAGGCGCGAGGTTTAGCAGGATCAGTCAGATTGGACGAGCATTGTAAAGATGTGTTTTGTTTAGGAAATTGAATTATGATACCCTACCATTTGTTTTCTCCTACCGTTTTCTTCAGGTTGTCTCGTGATAAGGATACTGCACAGCACGTTCGCGCCGTCACATGAAGGCGTCTGGAGGCTGCACGTGTGAGGAGAGCCGATTGTCGTGACAGAAGTGCAGACTATTATTGCAGCTGCACACATGCATATATCTCATGTACAGTATTAGCATCAAGCACAGAATCAACGTGACGATGTTTGTTTTGGTGACGTCCGCGGACGCTGGGATGATGGCGCTGTCCGTCATCCTCAAAAGCTTGTCCCCAACTGCTGCTCGAGCAAGGCATCCAGCAAGCCTGCCTGACGACCCCACCACTCCGGCTCATCTCACAGAAAGCTCGGCGCATTACGTGCCATCCTCTTGCAACGCACGGGAAGCCAGTACACCGAATCGATACCTCTGCCCAGCGCCCATACCAAAGTTGTTCTGCTTGCACCACCACCCCCTGCTATCACCACCAAACCACCGCCCTCCCCACACAAACACCTCCATCCACCACTGACGCTTGACGCGCCCGCTGACCCGCCGCTCCTGACACCGCCCTGCTTGCCCAGCAAGCCTTGACCCATCCCCTCCAACGCCGCACCCGCATCTTACACCGCCCGTCCACGTGTGTTGCCCTGCTGGATAGGACCACGGACGCCTAAAAAGGAAGGAACCATTGGCGGCAGAAGCCGAGCGAAGCCTCTATTTCCACGCGAGGGATACGGCAGGCTCGACAGGAACGAGCACAGGGAAGATGGTGGAGGCAGGTGACGGCTCACAGCCGCCGACATGGAAGTTCACGCAGTAAGTGCCGTCTTGGAATCCCTGTCACCTGGTCCTTTGATTGCTGCTCGCCCAGCCATACTGCGTGCCGCCGTTTCATTGTTCCCTCTGCCCGGATCTGGTCGTCGACGCAGCAACACCACACCTCTACTCAAGCATGCTACGGGCAGTGAAGAACGTATTTTTGGATCGTACCAATCGACCCGGCGCCGCAGAAGTAGCAGGCGACGACGATCAGGCTGCGGCATCCAGCCATTGTTCCGAGTCATCGGGCTCAGAGTTGGTCAACGACCAGATCTTGGATTCAGACGCCTCGACCTGTACTCCACTGCCTCCAATCTCACCAGATGATAGCGATCTTGAATCAAATCCTCTCAGCGCAATGCATCATGAAACTGAGGAGGATGGATTCCGAGACCCCGGGCAGAACTGGCACTTCACGCAGTATGGCTACCGCCAGCGCAGCACTACCATTAACCAGTGACATGTATCCTAATGACAGCACGCTGACTTTCTAATTAGGTGCTTCGGTGATAAGGGTGATGTCGAAGATATTACTGAAGCAGACATAATATCCACCGTCGAATTCGACCAAACCGGAAATTATCTCGCAACCGGCGACAAGGGCGGCAGAGTTGTGCTCTTCGAACGAAACGAGACCAAGAAGACCTGCGAGTACAAATTCCACACCGAATTCCAATCACACGAGCCCGAATTCGATTACCTCAAATCCCTCGAAATCGAAGAGAAGATCAACAAGATTAAGTGGTGCAAGAGGCAGAATCAGTCACACTACCTATTGTCAACAAATGACAAGACAATCAAGTTGTGGAAGGTGTTTGAGAAATCGCTCAAGGTCGTGGCCGAGAACAACCTATCATCAGAATTGACGCCTGCGGGCGCCAGCGGTGCGAATGGAGGCGGTCCAGTGAGATACCCCAACCAGCATTTCCGCTCTGTTGCGGATCTCAAGTTCCCGCGCATGACACACCACGATACTGTCGTGGCAGCGGTCCCTCGCAAGGTCTACGCAAACGCACACGCATACCACATCAACAGCATATCGGTGAACAGCGATGGAGAGACATTTATCAGCAGTGATGATCTTCGGATAAACCTGTGGAATCTGAACATCCAGGACCAGAGCTTCAACATCGTGGACATCAAGCCCGCCAACATGGAGGAGCTCACGGAGGTCATCACAGCTGCGGAGTTCCACCCGACCAGCTGTAACTGGTTCATGTATGCGTCAAGCAAGGGCACGATCAAGCTCGCAGATATGCGACAAAAGGCTTTGTGCGATGAGCACGCTAAGCGTAAGTCTGCATGATATAATGATGCTGCATGGCAGTCCACTAATATCGTCGCAGAATTTGAACAAGAAGAGGACCCTTCTTCGCGCTCGTTCTTCTCTGAGATCATCTCTTCCATCTCTGATGTCCGCTTCAGCCACGACGGACGCTACATTCTCTCCCGTGACTACCTGACCGTCAAGATCTGGGATGTCAACATGGAGCGCCAGCCCGTGAAGACAATTCCCATTCACGAGCACCTTCGACCCAGACTCTGCGACACCTACGAGAACGACAGCATTTTCGACAAGTTCGAGGTGACCTTCTCTGGTGATGCCAAGAATGTCATGACAGGCTCGTATAACAACAACTTCATGATCTACCCTAGCGACCCAGAAAAGGACACCGAGATCGTGCTGCAGGCTGATAAGAGCGCCTTCAAGGCGAAGAAGGTTGGCATCCCTACGCCCATGAACGCCGGTGCCGGTAAGGACGGCAAGAAGGGCAGCCGGGCAAGCTCGCCAGCTGGAGGTGCCCAACGCATGCGCAAAGAGACCGACGCCGATCAGATTGACTTTAACAAGAAGATTCTGCATATGAGCTGGCATCCCCATGAGGACAGCATTGCGATTGCTGCTACGAACAACGTGAGTATCTTCAACCTCGAACATGCACGAACATGATTCTGACTACCTATAGCTTTTCGTCTTTTCTGCCTTGTAAACGCGGAGCTCTCAACATTCCGCTTCTCTGGAGATTTTGGCGTCCTAGCCTCACGGCGGCGGTAGCGAAAGGAAGTTACGACGGGTTTCACTGGGGTTCTGGTTTCAGCGGCGCATTGAGGGTTGGCAAGCTGGCAGCCTGAAGCTAGAATGTTACACGAATCGAGCTAGTGGGCGAAATGGCGATGTGATGGGATCGTGGCGAGGTCGAAAGTGTTGCATCCAGCGCTGTCTAACCACGTAGCGATGTAGAAGTCACAAAAGAATTCGAGAACAAAGTAATGACAAGTTGCATTTATGAAAGATATCTTTCCACATGGAGACGCCGAACACCGTGCTAGAATGTCGCGCGACTAGACCTGCTATGAAGCCTCTTGCTCCGCGCCACCATCTACCTCCATCTCCTCAGCAGGCTCATCCTGTGCCTCCTGCGCCAGTTCATCCTCGCCCAGCCACCACAGCTTAGGCCCAAGACCAGAATGCATCATACTCGCCTGCACCGCATACGGCTGCTTCCTAGGCTCCTCCGCAACCTCTTCTCCCTCCTCAGCCGCGCCAGCACTAAACTTCTGCTGCTGCTGCGCCAGCTGCGGACTCAAATCATTCCACTGCTCCATCTCAACCCGACACAGACACTTCTCATTCCTATCAAAGAAATACTCATCAAACCCGCTCCCATTCTCCGCTTCCGCATTCTCGCTCCGCCACACAAACACCCCTTCCTCGCCTTCCTGCTGGTACACGCTCGGGTCGAACAGCACGCTCGGCGGCACCTGCAAGTCCTCGAAGAAATCCATCGTCAGCCAGATGCCGTCCTTCACGTCTGACTGCGCGATCGTGCCTTGCAGGATCTCGCCGCGGAAGGGGCGGAAGACGATCAGACGGAAGTCGACGTTCACGTTGACGATTCCGTTGCCGTGGCCGATGAGACCTTCGCTGCAGGAGATTAGGGAGTGGAAGCCGACGCAGAGGCCGATTTTGTGGAGCACTTTGTCGGCGTATTTGGCGTTGATCCAGTCTTCTATTGCGCGGGCTGAGGGGAGGGAGAAGCTGCTGGGTGGTAAGAGGACGACGTCGGCGAGGGTTACCTTGTGGTTTTTGTTAGTATATGTTGTGATTAAAATGTCTTATCTTTTTTTACATTCTTTTGGTTTTTCCGTTTTGGGTGCTGTACTTACCAGGACGTACATCTTTGTGGCGATATTATGGCGATATCAATTTGTGATTGGAGGCTGCCTCGAGTCAAGCTGCACAGAGGCGGCTGCGGCAAAATCTTGTGAGTAGCTTTTGCTTTCAGATCTTGGCCATGCCGCGTCGTCCAGAGATAAACTGTGTGCGATCTGAGAGCCTCTAGAGTTTTCTGCTTTTGCTACGAGGTTGTCCCTTGTAATTTTGTCTTCCTGGTTGCGTAGAGAAATGTAAGTGAAGACTCGATTGCCTTGCGGCTTCCGACTGAAGCTTTGCGAACGTGAAGTTGCGATGGACCCCATACCCTAGCGCTAGGAAACTTTAAATCACAAGCGTTCTGCTACCAACCTTCAAGGCTTGAACCATGCCATTCACTTTTTGGCGTATTACTTTATACTAATACTGGACCTTGACATCCTCTACACATCGGCCGGGGGTTTAATTCCAATAATATCCTGTGGTTAGCCTTAGTTCATCCTGGAGTATTGAACACACAACATGGCAGGAGGCTTTTCTTTCCCTCCGCCTCCGCCGCCTCCACCAAAGCCGGCAGCGCAAGTTCAACAATCAGAGGCTAGCTATCCGGCGCAAGGCGGGCGTGGAGGGCGCGGCCGTGGTGGTTTCGAGTCACGAGGTCGAGGCGGTGCTGGTCGAGGACGCGGTGGACATGGCAATTCTAACTTCGAACCTCTTGGGCAACAACAACGTCCAAATTTTAATCAGGAATCAACACAGCCCCGGGAACGATATGAAGCCTCGTATAATGGATCAGCTGGCGACCCAATGAGCCTGCAGCCTCCGCCAGGGTCTCATATCAATCCTCACTTTGCTGGTCAACGACAGGGCACAACAAGCAGTGCATCGTCACAACCTTCTACTCGGCCACAAGATCGCAACTTTCACAGATCTGGAGAGCAATCATCTACTGATATACGTTCAAGCAATACGCCCAATCGAAGGCTTTCAAATGATGGACCCGGTCGAAATCACGCAGGGCACAAACGCAAACTTGATGCTTTGCGAGGCCCACAACAACCACGTGAAAAAAAGCCTGGGCCTCAGACAGCACCATCCGTACCAAGTTTTGGTGCGCCTATTCTGCCTCCAGCGCCACCGACTACTGCAAGTCGACCTTCCGTGCAAGCCCAACGAAACAATGCCTCAGGTCGACCTCAGGCTGCTTCGAAAGGTTTGGGACTTACACCCAAGGAAGGCGTAGAACCTGAATACCCGTCTGAGAGCGAAGACGACGATGAAGTCGATGAAGAGGCTCAATACGCAGAGCTTGGAACGAAATTGACTTTCGAGCACAACGGCGAGGTGATGACTCTGAACAACGAAGCAGACTTAGCTGCGTGGAAAGAAGAACGAAGAAAGCAGTTTCCGACAAGCAATCGCGTGTCGGAGAAAGAAAGTGAGGCTTTGCGCATTGGCGAGGAGAGGAAGCGCTTGCTGGCTGCTGTCGCCCGCTTACACCAGGCTCCTCGAAACAGAAACACAGAGATGAAGACGAGGTCATTGCGTGAGCCTCCAAAGCCTAGTGAAGATACTACATCTCCAATGCTTCTAGACGAGGGCGTGGATGATCCGCGGGAGCCTGAAGCCCAACAGCCAGCTACGGTCGGCCCGGCTATAGTAGAGATGGGGGATGCGCCCACAACCGCCACCGCAGAGACCAATACGACGGATTCATCTGTTGTCCCTCAAGAAATCGCTACTCAGTCCGCCTTCGATGATAATACATCGCCGCGCGAGAGTACTTTAAGCAAACCAGAGCTTGCAGGGCGGGTGGCATTGCCTGGTATCAATATGGATGACACAGATGACGAGAGCATTGCGGAAGCCGCTACTGTCGAAGAAGTAGCTCACGCAGCAGCTTCCGTGGAGATTGCAGCAGAGTCATCTGACAGCGATTCAGACGATGATGGACCACCAGAACAGGCCAGCTCGAAGCCGCGACTTCCCGCAGCATCTGACGCGCAGAGACCGCTATGTCGGTATTTCTCTGCCAGTGGGAGGTGTCGCGACGGCGATAGCTGCAGATACCGGCATGAACTTTCCAGCAACGCGCCGTCAGCGAGACCTCTCATCCCTCAGCCGGACAAGCCGGCTTTCGACCGCTTTGCCCCAAAGCTTGATCCCAAGACTAACGACCGCAAGAGTATATTCCAACGACTCGTGGAACAGGAGGAGCAGGGCGATAATCGCCTGGCATTGCAAGTCATCAAGGCTTTGGGTCAGGCTGGGTTCTTCAACGAGCCAGGGACGGAAGTTAATACTTGAGCTTTGCTGAGATAAGTACCATTGTATGGCTCTTCATTGCTTGGTCATAAGGTGCGCTGGGATCGAAGATGTGGGGTGATGATCTGGTGATTTTCAATCCATCACAAACGGTTTTTTAGTGGAGCTTGAGGTCACTATCCGGCGGCTGCCGGGCGCCCGGATCCGCAATGACATGCAGAACTTCATTAATCAAACTTCGTCCTGCCCATCCGCGCGCATTCGTGCAAAAGCATCTGCGGAACTCTCTCAAATCTCACTTCTCACACAGTGGCATTTTCAATACTATCTCATAATCAACGTGTACGACAATGATGAACTGAAGATACCCAATTCTGCACGCGGAATTTCGCCACCAATTTGCAGACCGCACATAATACTTAATCAACAACAACAACGACAATGGAGTATAATACACCCGACCTGGGAAGCTGGCAGGCCAAACTGGTGCTCGGCATCAGTGCTAAACTGCGCTCGAAAAAGGCGTACACACAGAAGGCTATCGACAAGGCGAAGGCCAAAGAAGCCGAGAAGCGCAGAAAACGCGCGCACCCTAATCAGATCAAAAGGGGAAGCAACGACCACAGCGATGTGAACGAACTAGGAGAACGCGAGTACTCTGCTTTCGACGGCGACACTCTGGTCGATAAGGTCGACCACACCGATATGATGCACAGACTGGCGCACCACGACTCTTTCGACTCCCTCGCTGATCAGGCCGGCTATGATATCCGGAAGCTGAGGGATCCGTATTTCGACTCGAGAGAGGAAGATGCCCGGGCTTCTCAGTTCAATGAGAAGCGCGAGAAGATGGTAGCTGTCGTGCCTGACGATATCTGGATGCGAATCTGCTCACATCTCGACGCCATCGATGCCGCCAGTCTCACCATCGCCACCAAAACCCTGCACAAGAAATTAGGCAACGCAGCCCTCAACGTCATGAATTTGCCCGAAAACCGCAACCAAAGAATCAAGTTCCTGCAAGCAGCGTACGACAAACGCTGGCCTGGCGAGCTCTTCTGTTTCCCTTGCGCCTCATACCACCGCCGAATAACCGCAGGAAAAGAAAGCCTGCACTCCCAGTTCGTCCAACGTCCCATCTACGACTGCCCCAACGTCCGCAACACCGTCCTCCCTCGTATGCGCATTACCCACGGCCGCGAATTGCCCTACTACTTCCTCCAACTCTCTCTCCGCGAATCCCTCCACGGCGCCCAATTCGGCATCACACACGAAGACCTCTCCCGCCAATGGAAATGCAAAGATTCGACCTGGAAGCACCGCACGCGCTTCATGGTCCACGACGGCCACCTGCTCATGCGCGTCGTCTCAACAGCTTTCGCACCGCCCGAACTCACCGTCACAGCCGAACGCCACCTCCTCTACGACCGCGAAGAATTCACCCCCTTCTTCTCCGTCTGCGCCCACTGGCGCGACGGCCTGCTCACAAAAATTTGCAAATGCGCGCTCGCACATGTCCCCAAGCCGCCAGATCCTATTCGGGAACAGATCCGCCGCGCGCCTAAGATCTCCCGCGAAGCTGCACGGCCCAACTTCATCGTCACGGGCTGCGATACCTGTCGTCCTGCTCGCAGATGCCCTGAATGCCCCTCCGAGTACCTCGTCGAGATCCAAATGTGCGAAGACCCTACTGCCACGGGCTTCAAGTTCAAGCACGCGATCGTGGTTACTAGATGGTCGGACTTGGGCGATGGAAGCAACCCTTACACAAGCCCAGAGTGGCTTGCGATCAACGGGCTGAACAAAGCGGGCGCAGGAGAGGAGTATGAGAGTTTCAGTCGCGTGGGCAGGAGGGCGGTTAGTGGTGTCTTTGAGAGTAGGATTTCGGGCAGCATTCCTGGGCAGAGGATGGCTAGTTTGAATCCCAAGGGCGAGAGGTTGGGCGAGGAGGGAGATGGATGGTATTGATTGGAACTTGAGGTTGAGGTTGATGTTGGCGTTGTACACAGGCTTTGGGCTGGATTGCATACAAGGTGGGAAAAAGGCGCGGATCTGTTTTGACTTTCCTTTTTCTTTTCGTTACTGTACACATGGGTTTCAAGGCATAGGATGATTTTATTTGTATACGATACCCTGCTCTATGAACAACAACGCTGAACATTAATCTCCTTCCAAGTGTACAAGATTACGTCCGTACCCGTAGCTCATTTCCCGGTGATGGTTGCCGAGATGTCCCATCTTGCTAATGTTGAAAGCACTCGCTTTGAGAATCATCACGAAGAAACGATGACGACCGTTCATTACTCGTACGTCTGTACGTCCGCATACACTTGGGTATACCCTGACGCTCCTGACATCAGCGAGCAGTTTTGGAATGGTTCTTGATGTATCATTGGGATACAGATGGATCTATATAAGACCAACAGCGGTGTATATGCTTATATGAACAGGCAAGAAAGCAAGAATAAGTACATTCAGCCGTTGAGATGATTTGTGCAGACTGCTGACGATCGACTGACAGATCACACTCAGAAGCTATCAGGAGTCAGGGGGTCATCCCGCCCCGGCGGCGACGAGACTCTTAGTCGCTTGGGCGACCTGCCTGCTTCGTCGTCCTCGTCCTGCTGGCGTACATGTTGGTCAAGCCGAGCCCGACGTCGATTGAATTCACGTGCTCGACGTCTCTCGCGCCAGGTCCGTATCCAGCGTTTCAAGAACCTGTGCACGCTCACAGTGATCCAAATCCTCGAAGCATTCGGCTTGAAGTTCACCCAGTCCAACGCCGTGACGTGGAGGTTGGCGTCCTTGGCCGCTTGAGCGAACGAGCGGGCAAGTCGTGTGGTCTCGTCCATGTTGAGCTCGCGGTTCTTCGCAAAGACGACTTGTAGGTGGAGAATTCCTTCGGCGCGATCTGTTTGAGGCGACGGTTGCTGAACGTTCTTCGACAGAGGGGCGAGGCATATGTGTCGAGCGTTGAGATTTTCGTTGCGGTTGATCAGCGGTGGGATGTAGTGTATGCGAGACTTGGTCTTCATACGCATACGTTGATCGATCCGGGCGTGGAGGCGTGATGTGTCGAACGGTGGCTGGTCGATCTTGGTCGTTTCAGGGTGAAGATCAGTCAATGAATCGATCAACGCTCTTGTGAAAGACTCTGGACCCGGCCGGCGTGTATACTCATGGGTCGCAGCCAATGTTTCAAAAGACCGCTCGACACGTCTGTTATTCTTGTTGATGACAGCGGATGCCCAGCATGAGTCCATGATCGTGAGAACATCGGCCCTGGCCTCTTTCAAGTGGGTCTCGGCGCTTTTCCAACGACATACAGGCTCATGCTGAGCATCTTCGTCCAGCTTAGTGGTCTGTGTTCTTGAATATAGTGTTATCAGACGATCTGATGTTTCCCGATGTTGGACACACATACCCTGAAATGTAAAGTCGCTGGACGCCATCTTCGTTCTGGAGATGGCCGTGTCCACTGTAGTAGACGATAAGCAATGTCTTACGATGCGGGCCATCATGGTCCAAGACGAATTTCGCTGTGGCGTGGCTCAATTGTGCTTGTGGTGACTTGTCCTTGCAGTCTAAGATGATCCGAATGGTGTTGTAGCCGTATCTATCGCGGAACACATTCTCGAGCTCTGTTGTCTGCAGCTATCAATCAGTTTCTATACCCGCAATTTGCCAGGGGATCAGATTGCTCACTTCCTTATCACATTTGAGATCAGTATCCAGCCACTCCGCCCAATGGATGAGCAATACCGAGACTGATTGGTAATAACTGGGTACATTGAATTCCTTGCACACAACTCGGTTCCAATGCTGTCGCATGGCATCGTTAGCCTTTTGTGCACTCTGCTTGATGTCGTTGGTTCGATCCAGTTGCAATTGCATAGTGACGAATCAATCCGTCCTCGTAGGACAAGTGGTTGGTGACGTGGATCCAGAGGATATCGTCTGCATATTTGAGCCAAGTGGTAGGCGGAAGGCAGGAAAGCACTGCATTGCATCCAGGCTGTGGAATCGCGCAGTCAACCAGCCCCAAAGGATTCGAGATGTGCTGCGCCAGTATGTCTAGCTTACCGCCCCTACCTGCTATACATGAGTGTTATGATCCAGCCGCAACTTCAGTCGGTGGTGTGACCTTGGTCACGTCAATAATTCGTTAGTACATTGATAAAGATGGTCGCACATATCTAAATTAGTAACATTAGCATGTGAGACCTACCATTGTCAATATACAAACATGGCACGGCTAGCTTCGTGAGAGCCGCGTAGCAACGATAACCCCCGCTGAGAGACGGACTCGCTAGCCGCGTGCACAAGGCAAAGGCGGCACAATGAAGATAGCGCGAGGCCGCCCTGTTGATCACTGGCCAATCATAAGCTACACCGGTTTCGTGTGCAGCTCTACCGAGTTACATGGTGATAATAAGCGCCTCAAGCGACTGGACTTCCTCATGCGCACAATATAGTTGCAGCTGTGAAGGCGGCAGTGGTGTGTTGTGTAAGATCAGGCTTGCATGTGAACGTCTTGATAAAAGCACTGCCGCCGCCCCGGCCCAGCCTGAGGTTTCCAAGGCGAAAGCACTGCCCCATTGCACGCGAACGAAGGAAGCATAGCCTCCAATAAATTCAAAGCTCAGAGATACGGCGACCCAGTACGACGATGGCGGAACCGGTGAGTCTGTGTGGTATACGCAAGTTTTCCTTGCGCTTACCGAGCCAGGATCGGGCGCGTGAGCAGGAAGAAGACGAGGTGTACAAGTCGCACAACAAGCCAGCGAAAGTCGCTGCCAAAGTGGGTTATAACGCAGAATCTGGAGAGACGTGATCGTACTGATATGACAGTGTAGTTGACGTCGGAATTCGAGAAGGGCGACAAGGTTGACATGAAAGTCAAAACCGACAACAAGACAATGTTCCTACCCTTTTGGGTTGCGGATTCTCGGTACTCTGGAGTAACGTGGGAACATCAGCTGAAGACGCAGGACGGCAAGCTGCATGATGGCGGCGCTTGGTACGCCGAGGGTGCTCTGCGCTCCTCCAAATGAGGCTGTAAGCTAGCTCATAGGTGGGGTGACAGTCGATTGCTGGCCTTGAGATTTGGGCTTTTGTATTTTGAGGAACATCAATCAGGCGATATAGTTTGAGCAAGCGCCCATGAGCCTGCAAAATTCGATCAGTTGATCACACTACAGTTGTGAGCGCGCCCATTGTGCCTATGCTTTGCAGAACCAGTCCACAGCAACCTAGTGATATCATTCCCAATGGCAGAGCCAGAGAGTCTCTTCGAGAAGCATGATAGCATGTTCACCACGCCATCGTCAAGCCCGACAAAGGAATCAAGCTCTGAAGATCTAGAATCTGGTCAACAAAAAGGCAAGAGCGCTTCCTGAACCGCAACTTATGTTGTAAGTTCTGGTTTTTCATCGCTGACGCAGCGACAGATAATAGCAGATGGCAACGGTTGCTTCGAGTATTCAGGTCGCCTGGAACGGCTACTGAGAGTCCAAGGTCGATTGTGCGAAAGGGTAAGCAGGAACCATACCAGAGGTGCTTCGGTGACTTTAGACTGATGGATTGCTTTCGCGACAGTGGACGACTGTCCGCTGGGCTATCCCCGTCTCGCAACATTCCTCTCCAGCGATCGGAGTTTCATGCAGTATCGTGGATTTGGCTGTTTGCATTCTCGTGTTCTGTTGGCACAACAGTGTGATATCGAGGCGCTGGAGAGGGAGCTCGACGAAATCGATCTGTGGGATCAAGAGGAAGGAGCGGCCAATAAGCTTAAAAATAAGCAGCGCGACGACCGCCAATGCAGCAAAGACGACATGGCGGACGATTTCCCCTTCTCTCGGACTCGGCCTGAAATACTTCAGGAATTGAGAAAGCAACTCATTGAATATGGTCAGTGCGAGACAAACCCTCGAAATCAAGCCACGTAGCTGATACGCGATACAGATACAATGCTGCTGAAAGCAAAAGAGATGGCTAACATGCAGGCGCCGTCCGCAAGGGACTGGCGTAGTGTGAAGAGTTGGATTAGCAATCACGCTCCCCTTGTTGAGCGCGAGCAGTCCTTCATCCTGAAGAAGGAAGATCTCGTCACTTTGCGTTCAGGACGTGAGTGCGCCGGCTTCGACGGTGTTATCGAGCGCATGCTTGCCAGAACAGACGAGTTCTTGCAAGCGCGGCTTGGTTGGAACATCATCCAGGTAGTTCCCCCGGGTCACATAAGATGGATTTGATACTGATCCATTGTACAGCACCTTTTCGTGACCCCAGAGTTGCGCGAGAAGACCTCTGATACTCTCTTGAACTACTACGCACCGAACCGTGTGGACAAGCTGGTTAACGTGATCATCACCGCAGTGATTTTCGTGCTGCTTATACTTCCGGTCGTTGCAATGTACGAGCTTTCGAGTGTCAGCCAGCGTGCGTCTCCCTTCGAGGCAATCGGCATTCTCATCGTCTTCACGCTACTCTTCGGCACAGCGATGTCAAGCTTGACCAAAGCAACACGACAAGAGCTTTTTGCAGCTTCGGCAGCCTATTGTGCGGTGCTGGTCGTTTTCATCAGTAATTTCAGCACGCAGACAGTAGAGATTGCGAAGTAGGCAAGAGAAGACCACTTGACCAACGGTGACTGATGATGGCGATTGCTTGATGATGGTGTTGGATAATGCTATCAGCTTGGTATAATTTAAGTTGAATTGAAGGCGGGCCCTTTACGAAGCGAAGCGAGCAAGGCGTACAGGACACGAACTTTATATAGTGGCTGGCTGAATAAGTCGTGCAGCCACACCTAAGAAGAGTGTCAACCAAGCTGTGCAAATTGAACGACGCGTCTGTTCAGGAGACCGAAACCTCACGCGCGAACATTTTGCTCGTGGAGAATTGTTTCAAGTAAAAGGCATAGTCTGTGATTTACGCGTGTCGATGACGCTTTTTCTCCGCCATGGGCTAGAGGGCTTGGACCTCAGTCAAGAAAAAGATGGATCTGATGGTATTACTTAGACGTTGGTCTGACAGGGCTGTAACCAGCCTCGTGTCATGGCGTGAGGCGCAATATTGAAGATAAGCTGTCGGCTACAATCATTGGAAGACCCATACTTGGCTGAGACCAGCTGTCCTCATGTACGTCCAATGCTGTGGATAAGCAATAAAATAATATTTGTTGGTAGGTTTTGCGGCGGCTCATCTCGTGAAATTGACAGGGGTCTTGTGTTATCGATCTTTCAATCTCTCTCCATGGGCAAGGGGCTTCGTTGAGATTGCAGGCGGTAGTACAGAGCGAAACTAGCGGCAACGACATCACACGTACTACACACCTGTCTTTGTCCTGCAAAGTGCTCTTTTCGCATATCTCGATAGATCACTAAACTATTGATTCTATTTTTCTTCCCCAATCGCAGCTTCAGCGCTCGTATCCAGCCCTGCGATATCTCTTGGCGGCTTGTTGCAGTGCTGTCCTGATGTAGCGGGTCGTCCAGCGCTATCAAATCTTAGCTTACCCGCGCCTTCAAAGCCTCAATCGTCAACAGCATTGCGCCGTGCAGCAGAAGCAGCGCCTTGGCTTGCCTGCAGACAGCCTGGCCATCTCCAACCCAATTAACCGCAACGTGACATCCCTTTCTACCGCCACTGCCTGCTCGTTGTCACCCGTCACCACCGCCATCGCCGCATCCCTCTCTTCTTAGCACGTGTCGAGACAGCTCGGCCCATACCGCATTCTTCGGCCTCACTCCCCGTCCGCTACAGCTCCATACCACCCTGAGTTCCACTTTGGACTCGGCCAAAAATAACCATCCGCGGAACCTTCTCAAGAGGAAACACCACCCCGTATCTCAGCTCCGCCGCCCTCACCACCGCTGCCGTAAGCCCGCAGCGGTGCCCAGCGCGACTACACAATCTGGCATTCTCCCCATCAACAGCAGAGGCCGGCACCTGGCACCGCCGCCGCCCGAGTCGCTCATTGAATGCGCCTGGTGCCAATAGCGCAAACATCCTCTCCCCAACTTTTGGCTCGACGCCGTTCCACGAAGAGCAAGACGACTACAGTCAACGCTCGAGCAACCAGCCCATGTCGCTTTCTCGCTCGCCTTCACCACGCCGCGATGGTGGTTGGAGTAGCCCCGGTCTAACCACACCATACGACGAGTCAAATGGCCGCAGTCGTAGTCCGCGCAAGCCATACGGAGGAATCAATGGAGGACCACAAGGCGGCGTAACCTGGGCTTCGGCCAAAGCGAACAGCGCGCGAGTAAATGGCTACCCAAGCTATCAGAGCCAAAATCAGGGATTCTTCAGCAGACACATGCGCAACCTGTCAGAATCATTACCGTACTTCGCGCATGGAGGACAAGAGGATCGGTACGCTGAGAAGGAGAAGACCGGCAGAGGAAGACCTGGAGGCGGATCATGGGCAGATGTGCCAAAACGGATCGCGTTTCTGATGTCAAGAAGGAGGAAATACGCTGCGATGTTGGTATTGGCAATATTTGCAATTCTGCTATGGTTTAGCAAACGTAAGAATGGCTTTGTCCCATGCGTAAATGATGAGCAACCACTGACACTTGTCCACAGCAATCACCTATTGGTACAGACGATCGTCTGTCTTCGGCGGCGGATCAAAATTCGTTATAATATTAGGCGCAAACCAAGGTGGCGGTGTCATGGAGTGGAAAGGCGCACGAGAGTGGGCAATTGAAAGAGACAGCGTTAAGAACAAGAAGAAATATGCTGCGGAATGGGGATACGATTTGGAGATTGTGGACATGAGCACGAAGAAACGCTATGCACACGAATGGAGAGAAAGCTGGGAGAAGGTGGACGTGATCAGGAACAGCATGCGCAAATACCCTGATGCTGAATGGTGAATAAATCCAGACATTGGCAATTGTGGATGAATACTAACAGACTTCTAGGTTTTGGTGGCTCGATCTGAACACCTTCATCATGGAACCGCAAGTCTCACTACAGAAACACATCTTCAACAAGCTGGGCGACACCACATACCGCGACATCAACGTCTACAACCCTCTGAAAATCCAACACCCACCCAATGGCACTTCCGGCGATCCTGAAGCACCACAGTACCAGAACTACCTCGACCCACTCACCTCAAGCGCAACAGGCGACGGCCTCCCAGAGAGCATCAACCTAATCGTGCCCCAAGACTGCGGCGGCTTCAACCTCGGCTCCTTCTTCGTCCGCCGCAGCCCCTGGACCGACCGCCTGCTCGACGTCTGGTGGGACCCCGTCTTCTACGAACAACGCCACATGGAGTGGGAGCACAAAGAACAAGACGCCCTCGAATACATCTACACCAACCAGCCGTGGATCCGCCCCAACACTGCTTTCATCCCCCAGCGCAGCATCAACGCCTTCCCGCAAGGCGCTTGCGGCGACGACCGCGGTCTGCCCGCTGCCGGCTGCGCTTCGCTCAAGCCCACCGACGAACCGCAGGAGTGCGGCATCCAGGGTGTGCATTACCAGGAGAGCGAGCGCGACTTCCTCGTCAATATGGCGGGTTGCGAGTGGGGACGCGATTGCTGGGGTGAGATGTACAATTTCCGCCAGCTTAGTAACCGGCTGAACCGCAGTTTGTGGGAGAAGTTCAAGGATGGGATCAGCGAGTGGTGGGAGAGCGGCAAGGAGGAAGAGAAGAAGAAGGAAGGCTAGAACCAGCTCTTGTTGTTGGGGACATGCGAATGCCCGAGAGGCTTCGATCCCATACTTGACGACCGAGCCGACTCATCTGGATACTGCTGCAGCGCTGCAGGCTCTTACTCCTCCCGTCGTTTGTTCGATACGTGGACTTCGCGAGCTCGATGCTGCAAGGACGATCTTTCCGCTTGTGCAGCTGCTGATGGACGGCTTCTTTGATACATGGCATGGTTAGCGGGTGTCCTCGTTTTGGTCCTTTTATTGCTATCAACATCACACATTGATCGATTCGTTCCGGCAGTTCTCAAGATGACTCTTTGTGTTCGACTAGGTCTGGTCAAGCGCGTGTTGTTCCTGCTATCCCTCCTTGTCTCTTTTTTTCTTTTCTTTCGCTTGATGGAGCTGAAAAGCTTTTTGTGTACGACATACTACTTACTTATCCCGAAGGTTAGCACGCGCGATACATATGAGTATATTCCAACATCCCAATCCAGGCTGCGCGTTCGACTTGTCAAAAAGCAAGATTCATCCCATATACTGCACTTCTTCGTTTTTGTCTCCTCGTGGTCTGATGGAATTAACTGTGTTGGAAGGAAAAGTCTTGGCTCTCGCTAAGTTAAGTGTGTTGGTGCTACGAGCAAGACTTAATGCATGAGCGCGAAGGTGCCACCAGGAAAGCCTCATCAATCATGCCACCATGCAAGGCGTGACAGCCATTGGGTTTTCTGCGCTGAGGCTTGTGATGCTTCTTGCTACTATTACCAGGTTCCTTCTATTCGCATTCTTTGATATGACACGGACCATCTTTGCGACAGTCAATAACTACTGAGGGATGCAAAAATTGCAACGCTCATCGTACAGACGATCCAGGAGAGCGAGATATCCGCGCTTCAGCACGCACGCAGTCGAGTCTAGAAAATGGCATCACACCACATCACGCACATCCTACAATCTTAGGCAGCAAGCTGAGTCGCAGTGTGCAACACATCGACCTTCAACACAAGAGACTCCGCCTATCACCAAGCGCATTGCCATCGGCCTCGACGAAGATCTCTATTTCGAGGGTGCGTGCTGCGAGGAATGTGGACGACTCGATGCTAGCCACCAACACCTTCCAAGACTTCATGTGCGACTCGATGTTCCGACCAGAGGCAGCAGGTGTGATGATCGAAGCGATGGTTAAAGGTGTGAGCTACGTGTTGATGGGTATAAAAGCTTGCAATCAATCCGTCCCCGAGTCCCATTCTTGAGAAGCCAGACATTCGATCCAATTCGAGTCTTTCATCTATACCACTTCATCGAGCCATCCAGTCACCACCCAACCATCAACCTCCTTCCAAGCAATCATGAAGCTCGCCCTCATCCTTCCTATTGCTTCCTCACTCTTGCCCTCCGTCCTAGCCCACCCGACAGCCGATGCGCAGCCTCGCGACATCGATTTCCACGCTTTCCCCGAGTTCAGCGACCTTGAGAACCTCAGTCAGCTCGCATACAACGATACCTCCGATGACGACGACGGAGACATCGAAGTCCGCGCCGCCAACCCCTGTACTCTCGCGAAGATAAAAGAGATCATGTTCGATTACTGTGCGTCCCATCACACCCACCTCCTGCTATCTCCATCCACCCACTAACCATCCATCCCCGCCCAGCCATCTCCCAATTCGAATCCGCCCGCAACGCCAAAAACCCCTCCTGCTTCAACTGGGACTCGGACAAATGCACCAAATCGCCCGACCGACCTTTGGGTTTCAACTTCATCCCACCGTGTCACAGGCACGATTTCGGCGATACCAATTTCGAGGCCAAGAAGCAGTGGAATCCGGTCAACAAAGCTAGGACTGATTGGAAGTTTCGCACGGATTTGCTCGATGTTTGCGCGACGTATACGGGCTGGAAGAATTTGGCCAAGAGGGCGCTGTGCACTGTGTTGGCGAACGATTATGCTAATGCGGTGGTGGTGTTTAATCCGAGTACGGATTTGTAGGGGTTTGTCGGGTGGGGGTGTGCTGAGGGTTTGATGAGCCTCTGTTACGGCCGAGGAGGTTTGGGTTTGGGAGTGATGGATTGTGTGGTTTGGCTAGCTTTCTGGTTGTGAAGAATGACTTTCGTTTCCGATTCGGGTATCTTGGATCTCGTAGGCGGATATGGATGACAAGCGTAGTTTTACTTCCAAGCTCGGAAATCTCAGGGCTCATTGCGCTGCACGTGTATGTCCACGTCCTTCCTGATGATCATCCGCTGGCTCGCGCCATCCTCATCGTGCATGATTGATATTCTATCCTCCTCAGACTCCCTCGCAGCCGAATTGCTATAACCGCCGTGCACGCGAACACTTGAACCTGTATCGACCGCTTGCGTGCCGATGCTGGGCACAGTTTCCAGTGCGGGCAAGTCGTCATATTCTTCGCCACGATTGCCGCTACCGCTGCCTTTCCCAGCGCTGAGAGATCCGTCTCGAGCTTTCGACTTCAGTCGTTTCAGCGGGCCCATGGCCATGATGTTCCCGAGACTGCTGCGGCGGCTGTTTCTGCGGGATCCTGAGCGCTGTGTTCCGGTGGTGCGGCCTCCAGAGTTGGAGTTTGAACCATTTGAGTTCGAGTTGTAGCCCGAGCCAGTAAGCGTCGATTCTCCCATTGCGCCGTAGTGCGTGTTCAGGTTGTTTATGATCGGTCGAAGGTTTGGTATTGTCGCCGAGATCAGGGAGTAGTTGACTTGCGTCTGTGTGAGCGTAATGTACATGGCCTCAATGTAGCTAAAGTC
This sequence comes from Pseudopyrenochaeta terrestris, assembly GCA_022813475.1. Classification (NCBI taxonomy): domain Eukaryota; kingdom Fungi; phylum Ascomycota; class Dothideomycetes; order Pleosporales; family Pseudopyrenochaetaceae; genus Pseudopyrenochaeta; species Pseudopyrenochaeta terrestris. The sequence continues at coordinate 1,467,955 of JAKLMJ010000005.1, read as the reverse complement.
GTTCAGGCCGGTGTCCTGGAAGGTGTATAGACGGAAGGCGATGATGACGATGATGGGTAATCGGAAGCTGAAGACGAAGACGACGACAAATTTGTTGGAGAGTGGTGTCTTTAGTGGTCGGACCATGAACGCTGTGCATGCTACGAGGAATGCCTCCAGGATAGCGTCGATGATGCACACTATCTTCAGACGGGTGTAAAAGTTGGTGCATTGCTGACCAACAAGGGTCCAAGGCTGGGACGGATCGCATTGGAGTGCCGAAGAGAAGACTGCGCCGAATGCCCACATGGCTGTGGCGATTATGATGCCGTAAGCAACCCGTCTGTGCGACTCAATGGGAGTAAGACGGAGAATGAAGATCAAGATGCAACATCTTGATAGCGCTAGGGAGAGCGTGACGAATATGTTGCTGGCGTAGTATGACTATTGTTGTTAGTATGAGTGTCTCGGTCGTGTAGTTTGGGCTGTGCATTTACCTTCTGGATGCTTGCAATGGCATCTTGTGATAGGAGGTCGACCGACCTACCCAAGCCACGTGAGCAGGCACCTAGGATGATGCATGACTGTATTAGAGCGAGGACCTGCTTTCATGGTTAGACATGATATATGTTCAACAAATATTGCAAGACCTCTTACTGTTGCAGCCGCCAGAAATGTGTCGTCTAGACCGGCTCTCTGCGAGAAAGAAATCCTGAGGAATATCCGGATCAAGCTTGACACAACGACGAAAGTGGTGCCCAGGGCGACAGCGATAATTATGTATGCGCTATGATCTGTGTCGGAAACGACGGCGAATGGTGGATAGTAACCATCTGGGACGAAGAGTTCGGTGCTCTGTGACATTCTCGCTCAACCCGCTGGAGGGGCCCGGGGGCGAGGAAGGAGATTATTGGGGCGCATGAAAAGGCGACAGCGAAGATGGCACAGTATAGTGGGAGCGATACAACACGAGGCAATAATCATGGAAGCAGTCGCACACACCACCGATCCGCGAGCAGGCGAGCAGACCCAGTCTGTGAACCTGTGGTCTGTGGAGCGGATCACCGAGGGTTGTCCCCGAGCTAATAAAAGGTGTGAAAGCCAGTTTGGAGCCAGTGTGACCAAAGTTGACTTTTGTGTAGCAGCGTACCTCCGTTGCGGCGGCAGATCACACAACGGCCAATGACAAGGGCCTGAGGCTGGAGATTGCTGATAAAACGGTGAAGGAGTCAACGGTCATGTTGAGGGATGCGAGAACGTCGAGCCATGCCATTTTGGACAGACGCACAGATGCATGATATATAATGATGATATGAGGCGCGTAGAGCTCATGCAGAATTGTCATGTCCTACCATGAGGCCCGTGAAAAGCACAACTTTGCGCAAGCTTCGCGCGTGCTGTCTGGACGTAGTCATATGGCGAGATACCATAGTGATGGGAATTGATTTAGTGTGACGCCCAGACGTAGTTGCGCTACCTCCGTATCGAGTCGTTGCGCAGCTTCGCAGATCTGCTCATCAAGCAGCACGAAAGACTGGGAACGGATGACGAGGAATCTCCACGTTCGGGTCCTTCGGAGGCCTGACGGCCCTGACCAAAGGCTGTGTGGCTGGCGGGCAGACGGCTACAGCTTGCGGCAAGGTCATCGTGTGGCTCGTCTCTGCTACAAGTTTGCATTCGGCTCCTTCGAACCGGCAACTGTTCCGCCACTTGTCACGTCAATGATAGATGCAGCCATCGAACCACATGCTCTCATCATTGAGACATCTCAGACGAAGCCCGAGAGTCTCGCCAGGCAAGGAGTTGGCGAGTATCAAAGTGAGACTGCAAGAAGTCTGTCTCTTGCCATTGAGAAGTGCCAGACAGACTTATGGGCCCCACCTTGAGTCGCTCAACACTTCCGGATCCCATCCTTGCTCGCCTCGCTCGCGTATCGGACCGCAACGGAAGGACGAAGAACTAGTCATTTGCTTGGTCCCCACCATCTCCATCATCTCCACCTTCTCCTCGACGTCAAATGAACAGGAGAGCATGTCTTGCGCATCAACAGCACACTCGCTCGTGCTCATGGGATTCTCTTATCACATTCGCGTCGAATTGCAGAGTAACGAGCGCTCAGGCAATGGCATTAGGAGGCGCAAGGAGCAGAGTGACATGTTCATCGGCAGTCAGAATCCGCCTGCAGCTCAAGTATCCGGCCCTAAGTCCGTTCTGTGCGAATGTCGATCGGTCCCTGAACTGGGAAAAGTGCCCGCGAGACTTTGATGATCTTTGACCTGTCACATATTGGAACGTCGTTCAACATCGAACGTGCAGCCAGTTTCTTTGGCGCACGGTAGGTGGTAGTGCTCGAGGGTAGTACTGGAAAGATCCTGTTACGAGGCTCTTTCGAAAGTCTCACTCGAGGCGGCTCAGGGCACGCGAACTTCCATAAGGCTCAAGCACATCGTCTGCCCACTACTTTCGGGGCGGATGCGGCCCACAACTCACTTCATCCTGCAGACGGAGCACCGTCAGAAGGTGGCCTTATGATCGTTCAGCCGCGGTTATTCCATTGCTGTTATGGTAGCTGTGGGTGCTTGCCCTCAGGCTTTGCTCTCAACCGACCATTCGCGTACTAAACTCCTGCCCTTAGCACGGTCAATACAAGCACGTCACGTCGGAGTTGCATCTCCTAGTCGCGACGAGAGGCGCGCAGCCTTGTCAATCTAGGGTCCCCTTCTGCGTTCAACCCTTGTCTCTCATCTTCTCGGATAATTCTTCACGCAGCAGGGCAGCTCGTGGATACTTGCAGATCTTTTGAATTGGGTCCCTGTGGAACGCAACTCGTGCGTGCCATGCGCCTGAAGCTTTGACGCCGCTCTTCTACTTTCTTGTATTCTTACCTTGACGCCGTTGCGCATTACTGTCCCTCGCCGATTGGGCCTACTGGATTTCTTGAAAGGCTCATCTCGAAAGCGCATATCTTCTCGGCACGATGCCTGGGCGTGCTGACAAAGATGAGTTGAACATCATCTCTGCTCTCGGAGAGTCGCCAGAGAGTGGACCGTCCAAGGAGGATGCTATCTCCCATACGCTGGCTGCTAAATACCATGGCACCCGAGCGGACCAGCAAGACATGATCGTCTTGGGCAAGAAGCAGGTCTTGCGAGTATGTACAATTCTTTGCCTGACGCAGGGCAGTCAGTAACTGATGACTTCTGCAGCGGAACTTCAAGTTCATCACTATGCTGGGTTTTGGATCGACAGTCATCTGTAGTTGGGAGGTCATTTTACCGTAAGCAATGGTCTTGCCACCTTTCTCTCTTAGCTGTTGCTGACATTTCCGCAAGGGTTTTCTCTTTCGTCCTCTATGACGGCGGCACTGCACTCTTATTCTGGGGTTTCATCGCGATTGGACTCGGCATGATGTTGGTCTACGCATCTCTTGCTGAGATGGCGAGCATGTAAGTTTCAAATGTAAACCCATGTCTATGCGGCCAGACTGACTCTTCCAATAGGTGTCCTACAGCGGGAGGCCAGTACCATTGGGTCTCTGAGTTTGCCCCTCCTCGGTATCAGAAGATTCTGAGCTATACTACAGGCTGGCTTTGTGCAGTAGGTTGGCAGGTCTTCTTGGCTTCGGTCGCCTTCATGGTAGGTGGTATCATCCAGGGTCTCATCGCTCTGAACGACGAGGCCTACGGGTTCCAAGCATGGCATGCAACGCTGCTTACCATTGGCATCATGGTTTTTGCCGTCTTCTTTAACACCTTCTTGGCCGTACGATTGCCTTTTGTCGAAGGCTGCATTTTGATATTGCACTTGGCAGGGTTTTTCGCGGTGTTCATCCCGATGTGGGTGCTCTCGCCTCGTGCAAAGGCTTCGGATGTTCTGCTCCACTTTGAGAACAATGGTGGCTGGCCTACTACTGGTCTTTCGGCGATGATTGGGTTGACTGCTCCGCTGACTGCTCTCATTGGATATGATTGCTCGGTACACATGTGTAAGTCTCGACGAGCGAGGCGAAGGGAATCATCACTGACAGATCCGCAGCTGAGGAGCTCCAAGACGCTTCCATCACCATGCCCAAAGCCATCATGTGGACCGTCGGTCCTAACGCTGCCTTCGGGTTCTTGATGGCCATAACTTTATGCTTCACCGTCGGTCCAGACCTCGTGGCGATCAGAGATACTGCGCTCGGCCAGCCATTCATCCAAGTCTTCTTCAACGGCACCCGTTCGTACTTGGCGACAAACTTCATGGTCGGCATCGTCATTGTCTGCTTGACTTCATGCTGCATTAGCGAGGTTGCCACTGCTTCCAGGCAACTATGGTCATTCGCGCGTGATAACGGACTCCCTGGTAGCCGCTGGCTCTCGCACGTCGCGCCAGGCTGGAACATCCCTATGCGTGCGGTCCTCACGTCTCTCGTCATCACCTCGCTGCTCGCATGCATCAATCTAGGCAGCGCAACGGCTTTGAACGCCATCAACTCTCTTGGTGGCGTGTCAGTCCTCAGCTCCTACATTGTGACCATCGGAGTGCTGGTGCATAGACGCCTTTCCGGCCCACCTTTACCGCCTCGTCGCTGGAGCTTGGGCAAGTTCGGGCTACCCATTAACATTGCTGCGCTCTGCGTAGTGATTCCGCTGTGGTTCTTCTTGCTTTGGCCACTCGAGCAGCCTGTCACGGCTGTTAACATGAATTGGGCGAGCACGATGTACGGTGGTGTTATGCTCTTTGCTATTGCGTACTATGCGATTTGGGGTCGGCATGTGTATGAGGGGCCTGTTATGCTTGTTAAGAGAGATGAGTGATAGGTCATATGAGCCGTGGTATATGTATGTAACAATGGAATGCACATATTGTACAAGCAGCTCCGAGCCCTCAATAACGCTTGCGTGCAGTGAGTTTCGCTGGGAGACATTGGAATTCTTAATATCACCGTAAAAATACGTCTATGTAAAAGACGAGTACCACATTGCTTGACTCGCGTGGCATCTTTGGAAGATGTGAGCTTTAGACGAGGCATCAATGGAAATTGAAGACTGAGACTCGATTCTCGTAATCAGACCACCAGCACCACACTATCCATGTCTCCAGAACACTTCTAGTCAACCAAGAATGAGCTATCAACCAACATTGCATGTTCGAAACAACATTGAAGAGCCCGGGTGTGTGTTGGCAGGGTTAGGGTCGAAGTTCGAATCGCGCTTCTTCACATGCTCGCCCGCTACTTTCACTTTCGCTCAGCCATCCAACATTGAAACCGTCACCGACAAGTCAACGCTTCGGCATCTTGCCAGCACGCTACTCTCCCGCACACTGCGCCATGATCCTGCGGTGAAAACATCAACACCAAAGTCGCGAGCCATAGTCGCGCAATCATGTCAAGCCAGACATACGACCTCCACCGCGCGCTCTTGCGACCAGCGATCGTACACATCCTGCGCGCCGCCGGCTTCCATAGCAGCAAGCCTACAGTCCTCGACACTGTTGTCAACCTTGCCGAGCGCTACCTCATGCTCCTGGCCTCCACTACAGCAGCACACGCCAGGTCAAGTCACAATGACTCCGTACCGACGATCACAGACGTTCGCATGGCATTGGCTGAATGCGGCGCCTTATCTCCACTGTCAGGCGCCGCCGAGGAGGACTGGAGAGAGCGCATGCGCAGACCTGTGAGCGAGATCGAGGCGCCTGAAAACGGTGGCTTCACAAGAGCGCAAGCCGAGAAGAAACGACGAGAGGAAGAAGACTTAAAGGATATACGGGACTTCATGCGGTGGTTCGAGAGCTCTCAGCACACAGAGATGCGCCGCATCGCGGGCCTCATTCACGACGCAAGCGCGACAGGCGCTGCTACCGCGCCTACGATTGGCGTTGGAGGCGGTGTGGTGCAGGCGGAGGATTACCTGCAAGTGTTGAAGAGCAAGCAGGGCAAGTCGACCATCGATATCAGATATCAAGGCACTGCGCTGGGTCAGCCTGGGGAAGACCGTACTGTGATAATCGAGGGTGGCCCTGTGGGAAGTTTGAGGGACTGGAGACCATCACAGACACACGCAAAACCGAACGTGATAGACCTGCCAGCCGCAAAGGAGTCGCAAGAGGATGAAACAATGGGCGATTCACCGAATGGCGTCACCGAAGACTCGCCCATGGAGGATGCTGTGGCAATCAGCTGATCGATGAAGTGGTTTTTCATGGGACAATTTGACATCTTAGCGTAGGCGTTGGTGGAAAGAAAAAGCTGTATTCAGAATCCGAATCATTTCATACGCCTCTCTTTTTCGAGATTCAAAGAGCTGGTCGAACACTCCCGTAGCTCAGCTCTGGTCACTCTGCCAAGGTATCATCTCTCGCTTCCCATCGTCCCATTTGAACACCCCGCCATCACCAACATTATACCGATAGTAGTTCTCTGTCCCACCCTTCACCATGGCCTTCCTAAAAGTGATATTAATCCTTCCCTTGCCGACTTCACCACCCTTACGCTTGGGTATACTGTGAAGCCAGCAACTCTGCGTCTTGCCCTTCATGAGTACCATATCGCCACTCCCGAGCGGCAATTTCATAGGCTTGGTCTCCGACTCGTCCTTTCGCTCAGTCGGCTTGTGCTTCAAGAGGAAGTCTCTCTGCGCGCCAAGTGTGAATGATGCTATGGCGGGCAACGAGCCTAAGAAGCGTTCGTCGTCGCTGTGGTAGCTGATGCTGTCGTCGCCGGTGGCGTAGTAATTCACCAAAGCGAAGTTGAACGTGCAGCCGGTGGCGTTTTCAGTCAATCGACGCAGTACGTCTAGACAATCTGGTAATGGCCGCGGTTGGCATTTGTATGCATCTTTCGCTACTGGCTTGCCAGACACTGCATCCAAGACTTGACCCTTGTCATCGAAGCGTGAGGTTTCATCGACGCCGAAGACTGTTGTGAAGCGAGGGGTGTTGATCAATGTCTCGGTCGGACCTCGTTTGATGGTATATTTGACTCTGTAGAAGAAGAGTTCGGAGCGGAGAAATTCGAACAAGTCGCGAGAGATTTCTTTGGGGATGTAGGGTTTGAAGTACAGGAGGTCGAGATCTGGTTTGTCGTTGATCACTTTGCCTTCTTCGGCGGGGGCGAAGTTGAGGATTTCGGTGATTTCGGAGGGGAGATGGGGCAATGAGAAGGGATATGTTGAATGTGTGGAGGTCTTGGTGCTGGGTTCGTTGGAGTTGTCGGCATTTGTGGTTCGTGATCGTTTGGTTGGTGGTGGTGTGAAGAAACTATCCAGTGTCCTGGGTCGTTTTGCTGTATCCATGATTGTTCTGCCAGTGTACTTGGAAGCTGATGATGAGAGCAGCCTTATCATCAATAACAATTACTGATTTCGGTTCAAGCACATCAATTTACCGAGATATTCCCCGTGTAGTTCTTGACGCGTCGTTAATTTTGTGATATGTGAACGCGACATGATGGTATATCGATGACGTCAATCTCTACCACTCAAGTGAATTCCGTGCCCCTCTCGTGTCAAGCGAAGCCAGCCATCTCACCATCTCACCATCTCACAATAGTTCCTGCATGCGACCTTGCATACGACACAGGCCATGCGATCACCACGGATATTGTCGAAATAGCCATTAGCATATCTGGGCGTTGCGACGTGTATCACACTGATCACAGTACCAGCACAGATCCACGTTATCGAACCATTTCTACGATAACGTTAGGGAGATGGTCCTGCCCGCACCCAAACCTCGCCACTGTGCATTCCTCCGCATGACAAGAGGGTCAAAGTGGTATTAACTGTATGCCAACGTTGGTATGCATGCTCCGAGGCAGACCACTTATCGATGGATATCATTGGCCGAAGCTCTTAACAGCATGTTTCTGAAGGATTCAAGTTCGTACCTAGATCTTTACTCGCGGTCAATTTTCCTACAGCGAGACGCACGCCTTCCGTACATCAACACGACCTTGCATTAGCATCAGACTACTCACAGAATGATTGATCGAGAGAGGTAGCTGCCGCGATGTCTGACACTGTAATGCTTCTATAAGGCGAAAACACGGCAGGCGCAACACATCCTCCATGCAGCCACCATCCATGATCTCATGCATTCGGCTTGGCCTACTTGGCGATCCACATCATCATGCTCAGTATGCTTTGCACTGCTTTCATGTGCCAGTAACAAAGATGTTGTTGCTTACGCTACGGCACATTTCTGCCGTCTTGCACCATCGCTTTTGCACACTCCCGAGCTCTTGCTCAAGTACGAAGTCAATAATTACTTGGCAAGCGTAAGGATAGTTTGTGCGAGAGGTTTGGCATTCGCTGCAAGGACGCGTATATGATTGCCACTGCTAAGATGTTCTTCGAGAATTCAAATGATCCGCTTTTAATTAATGCTGCCGCCTGAACCTTTCCTATTGCTCCCCAGTCTACTTTACCTATACTTAGCAAATCTTTTTGGGACTTTTGGAAACTGCCTCGCTGATCTAACTGTATAGAAGTGATACTTACAATTCCATCTCGAGCTCATTGACGCCTACCCGATCGGGCCAACAACCAGCGGGCAACTTCATCCATATCAATTGGCATTGGTGATTGCATTGGTTCTGGTCATGGATTGATCAACCATTACACATCATACCACACCTTTCACACATAAAGCAGCCTGAATCCGCGTGTGCGGGTCTTCGAGAAGAGCCATGGCCCTGATACGACTCGGCCGCCAGATATGGACGCTGTTCAAGAAAGATATCACGATTGTGCTTTGGCGCAGCTGGTTCTCGACGTTTCTGCGAGCAGCCGCACTGCCAATTGCCTACATGTTCTTTATCGCGTATGTCCGCAATTTCTTCCTACCTCCATCGGAGTACGGCATCGCTTCGTCTTATAATCCCATCAGAGACATCACGACCGAAGTATTCAACTCATCTACAGATTTGGGCGGGCGCAACAGAGTGGTCTTCGTCAACGAAGTTGGGCCAGGAGGCGAAATCGACACCGTGATAGAGAGGCTGGCGACACGCTTGTCCGAAGCCGGCGCCGAAGTGCATCGCATCTCCGATGAGAACGAATTATTCGACCTTTGTCCGAGTACCTTAACAGGACTTTCGCCTTGCTACGGAGCTGTATCCTTCCAATCTTCTCCAGACAAAGGTGGTGTGTGGGCATACACAGCTCGTGCAGACTTCGGTCTGGGCCTGTCACCGTATGTCAATTCAGACTCCAACGATGCTCAAGTCTTTGTACTACCTTTTGTCCATGCCATCGATGCAGAGATTGCGGCCATTGAAGGCGTTCCGTTTCCCTCGGAGCAATACGAATATCCGTTCACATACGAGACCCGCCAGGAGCGTGCCGACGACATTCAGCGGTTCTTCATGAATGCGCTTAACAGCTATCTGGCTGTCACTATGTTCATAGGCATCTGTGGTGTTACTTATCACCTTCCTGGTCATCTTGCGACTGAACGGGAGCTCGGTATCTCAGACTTGATCGACTCAATGCTGTACACTTCGCACCAAGGCTTTGCTATGCTTGCTCGACTTACATCCGTCTACCTGTCCTTTGTAGTCATCTACATGCCGAGCTGGCTTGCAATGGGAGCTATAGTTGCGACACTGATGTTCGAAAAGACCTCTGCCAGCATTGTAGTTCCATTTCACCTGCTCACTGGGTTGTCTCTCACCGGATACTCAATCTTCATGGCGGGTCTGTTTCGCAAAGCTCAATTATCTGGCACCGTCACACTTCTCCTGGGCTTGATTCTCGCAATCATATCTCAGTTCATACCAAGAACTGAGATAATTCAAGGAGTGCTAGGGTGTTTGTTTCCTCCAGCCACATACACTTTCTTTCAAATTGACATAGCGTATAGGGAAGGCTTGCTGCTTCCTTATCCACTCCGCGCCTCTCAGATCTGGGGTCTAGGCCTCGATGGCTATATCTACTTCATCTTCTTGGCTGTCCAAATACTAGTATATCCTCTTTTGGCCTGCATTGTCCAGTGGGGCTTGTACAGTACCCCGAAACGGTGCCGCCGAGCTCTCACGACCGTCGATGATTCTGCGCTGCGGATCGTCAATTTTACCAAGATCTTCCCGCCGAGCCTATGGCGACGCTTTTTCGGACGGAGCGATAACTTCACAGCAGTCGACAATCTGAACCTTTCACTTTCGCGAGGCCATGTAGTCGCGCTTCTCGGAGCCAACGGAAGCGGTAAGAGCACGACGCTTGGAGCGATCGCCGGGACAATATCCACTACCTTAGGGCACATAGAAAGAGATCCCAACCTGGCTTTGGGCTTTTGCCCACAGAAGAACGTTCTATGGGACGAGCTCTCTGTGTTACAACACGTTCGTATCTTCAACGCTCTCAAAGCAAAGGACAGGCAACAGCCTGAGAACGAGCTACGTGATCTTATCGCGGCCTGTGATCTGGGAAAAAAGATTGGCAAGAAAGCGAAGACATTATCAGGTGGCCAGAAACGCAAGCTCCAACTGGCTATGGCGTTCGTTGGCCATAGTCAAGTATGCTGTGTGGATGAAGTATCTTCGGGCCTTGATCCTCTATCTAGAAGGAAGATCTGGAATATCCTGTTGAGCGAGCGAGAACGTCGGACGCTCTTACTTACCACACATGCTCTGGATGAAGCGGATGCACTTGCTGATGAAATCGTCATCATGTCCAAAGGCAAGCTCGTGGTGCAAGGATCTGCTCCTGAATTGAAGCACATGCATGGAGGTGGCTATCATGTAGTCACGAGGGATCCGAAAGCAATGCATTTCTCGTTGCTGCAGCCTCAAGTTGACATGAGCGGCGACTACAGCTTTGGAGCCACCACTTCTGCTGAAGCACGCAACATCGCAAAGGATGTTCGCTCACACGGCGTAATGGACTTGCAGATCCATGGCCCAACCATACAAGATGTCTTCCTAGGATTGTCCAGAGAGTTCGCCGAGGAATCCTCACAGATGCCATCTCTTGCATGGTCGGACGATCGCAGCAGCTCCAAGAGCAATGATCGTACAGTATTGGCCGTCTCACAGGAAAAGAAGAACGATCATTATTTGGACATTGAAAGTGGTCAAGGCACTTCATTCTTGCAACAGACTTGGATTCTCTATCGGAAAAGACTGCTTATCTTCAGACGTAACTGGCTACCCTACCTCTTCCTGCTCGTGATACCAATCATAGCGACTGGCCTTACTACCATGTTCCTGGCTGGCTTCAGTCCACTACAGTGCTCTCGCGGTGCATTGGCAAACAATCCACAAACGCTTTCTTTGGGTGCCTTGGAACGCTACTGGGGAATACTCGTTCCTGTAGGTCCAACAGATCAATTCGCCATCGATCAGCTGCCAGCGTTGTATCGGCCTTTCGCCAATCGCATACGCCCGATGGACAACTTCGACGACTTCCGCGTATATGTGAGTGACAACTTCCGAGACGTAGTCCCAGGTGGATTCTATCTGGGCAACGACGTGGGCCCCAACGTGGGCCCCAATCCTGCACCCTTGATGGCATATCGAATTAACGGCAATATTGGTTATGCTGCTATGGCCAAGAATATTCTGGACTCTTACCTTACTGGTATCACGATCAATGCCGAGTTCTCTAATTTCGCGCTGCCATTCATAGGCAGTACGGGCGACTCGTTGCAGCTCGTGCTTTACATCACTTTCGCAATGTGTGCCTACACAGCTTTCTTTGCTTTATATCCAACCTTTGAACGGCTAAGTAACATTCGCGCCCTGCATTATAGCAACGGTGTTAGACCTGCGCCACTTTGGTTGGCGTACTGGTTGTTTGACGCGTTCTTTGCGGTTATTGTTGCTGTTGTGTCAATAGCGCTTTTGGCATCGGTTAGTCCTTGCCCAGCTTTCGAACGACTTCTTCCTCTTGTACTGACAAGCTTCTGTATAGCTCGCAGATGTTTGGTATGCTCCTGCCTACCTTTGCGTCGTTATCTGGCTATTTGGCTTGAGTTCGATACTACTAGCTTATGTCGTGTCTTTGTTCTCGACCAGCCAGCTGGCTGCATTTGCGTTCGTTGCTGGCGGACAAGCCGTATTTGCACTGATATACTTTCTGATGTAAGTCCTACAGCAAAGCGCAGGTAAAATCGTCATACCGATTCTCACAGTGTCTAGTTACATGGTCCTTATCACCTTCGCGGCGGCGGAACAGCTTCAGCACAACCTGAACATACTGCAATATACTTTGGGCCTCGTGTCACCATCTGGAAACTTGCTCAGATCCTTGCTACTTACCCTTAATCAATCGCAGTTACTCTGTCGAGGCCAAGAGTTCGTCACATATCCTGGCGAAATCACTGTCTATGGCTGTCCGATCTTGTATCTCGTCCTTCAGAACTTCGCCTTCTATACGATACTTGTCTGGCACGACTCGGGGTTGGCCGTCGCACTTCCGGGACGGTCCAAAGAGCTTATCAACGACCCAGAAAGCAAGGTCACACTACCATCAGATGTGAAGCTCGAAGAATCACGAACAGAGACATCCCAAGACAAGCTTCGGATTCTGCACATGAGAAAACGGTTCGGGTCAGACCATGTGGTCGATGATGTGACTCTCGGCGTGGATGGGAGTGAAATATGTGCACTACTCGGTCCGAACGGTGCCGGCAAAACGACAACGCTATCCTTGATCCGTGGAAACATCCACCCTTCGTCACGCGAATCTGATGTCTTGGTCGGAGGTGCTTCGATTCGTAGGAATCAAATGGCAGCCCGCAAACTGCTCGGAGTCTGTCCCCAGTTCGACACGACAGACTACATGACCGTGACAGAACATCTTTCGTTCTACGCTCGCGTCAGAGGAGTACAAGACGTCGAGACAAATGTGTCCCGAGTGATCCAAGCAGTGGGACTGAGCGCTTACAAGAAACGAAGAGCAGGTAAGCTCTCAGGCGGAAACCAGAGAAAGTTAAGTCTCGCAACTTCCATCATCGGGAATCCCAGCGTGCTCTTGCTCGACGAGCCAAGCACAGGAATGGACGCCGTGGCAATGCGCATCATGTGGCGAGCCATTTCTTCCATCAAGACTGGTCGGGCGATACTGTTGACCACACACTCGATGGAAGAAGCGTCCACTCTTTCGAACAAAGCCGCGATTTTGGACCGTCGACTCCTCGCCGTCAGCGGCACGAGAGATCTGGTAAAGGAGCACGGCCATGGCCTATATCACGTGCATCTAACGCTTGCCAAAGGCGTCGATGCCACGGCCGGCGATGTGGCAAACGTACGAGACTGGTTTGCGCAGATGTTCCCCGGCACCTCTGCTCACGATGCTTCGGGCGCCGCTCGGCGCGGTCAATTGCGCCTTGCAATCCCGGTGCACACGTTAACCGATGAGAAACCCACAGAGAAAGGAGATGTTGAAGCCTTCGAACACGGCGCGTGGACGGATCCGCTTGAGATTGAGAGGATCTTTGATGTGATGGAAGACAACAAAGAAGAGTTGGGCATAGCTTACTACTCGATTAGCCAGCCCGCACTCGAGGATGTTTTCCTGGACGTTCTCTCGCGCAACAGAGACCTGGAGGATGATTGATGGATTTTCGTTGTGATGTATCAGCCTAGCATGGTAGAAACTTGGCGCATTCCCTGGTGTTGGTATTCGTAATGTCGTCCTGGCATTTGCATTAATGCTCATATCCCCAGAGTATGCTCAGCATGCTGAGAACAGATCGTTGTGGCTTGGTTGCAGCTAGCTCTGATACCAACGATCCAAATCATCCTGCCTCACTTCCCATGCCCAATGTAAGCACGTTTGGCTCACGACCGGACTAATGCCCGGCCTCTCATCCTCTTCGTCTTCATCATCCTCATCCTCAACAGTCCGCACACCCGCTTTCGCATATTGTTTCAATAGAGTCCTCTTAAATCTTCCCGTCTCGCCGACACACTTCCTCCAACGACTGATCTGCCTGTCATCGTCGTCGCAGCGTCTGCCCTGGAAGAACCGACAGTACCACTGAAACCACCCTCGCACATCATGCTCATGGCTAATCCACCCCGCCGCCTCCCACTCTTCTATACTCTGCCCGCACGAGCGATGAAACTTGTTGATCTCAGCGTCGTACTCCGGATTTGTCAAATACTTCTCCACGTTCAACCCACTTCTCCATTGTTCCGGTAACTCTTTCCAATCACCCTCCACGACTATGCCCAGTTTCCTTGACCGCAAGGGCCGGAAGTATGAGCCGCCAAACACGCCTTCGCGCAGCATTTCCTCCGGGCTCTTGTTCGGCGTGAAGTCTGTCAAGTCTTCAAAGTGGAAGACTGCGTTCTCGTCCCGTGTCGGTGCCGGCCCGGTGGCCTCCCAACTTGACCAGCCTTTCTGAATCTCAGCTATGTCCTTCACGGGCACCAGAGATTCCGTCTCCTCCTTGATAATCGATCCAAGCTTGTCTTTCTTCGCTGACCGGCCTACAGACCGCGGCAACGAGACGGGCTTGATGTCCGGCTCGTCGGTGTAGTTCGGTTTCAGCGGTGCACTTGCAAGGCGTGCCGACGTTCTTGACGGGGCAGTATCTTGTTGTAGACGTCTCTTCTTCGCAGGAGGTCTGTCGAAGCCATTGGCACGTTTCTGGCGATTTTCGCGTGGGAGAGCTAGAGGTTTGATGTCAAGCTCCGCGAGTAGAGCTTGATTCTTCGCGATTTTGGCCGCTCGTTGAGTTTCGTAATCGTTCATGGCTTTTCGTGTGTCAGCACCGGAGGATGGCCCTTGACCGTACCAAACGAAGACCGGATAATTCAGTCTGAGAGGACTGTTCAATCGCGATCTGTTTGTGATCCGATGACGTCAATGCCAACCGCAGCTCGCGTTGCAACGCGATTTGGACATGACCCTGCAGGAATCTAAATTCTGGGTTGAGCATACTGCTCGCCTGAGGCATTTCTTTATGCCGATCGATCAACTGGATCCTGTCAAGGTACCTCCTACCCTCTTCCGCATTCCAGCTAACTAAAGACAGACATACTATGCATATCAGACCATCGATTTTCGAGCACTCTCGCTTATCGAATGCACGGATCTCCCAAGCTAAGTGCATCACAGTATATTATGCCAATTCTCGCCATGGCGTCGACCAGCATTGACATAGACGTGTGGTCACTTAACAATATCGAAGACCTTGACTTCCATAATTTTGCGAAATATTTGACCCCACAGAATGGTCGATTGGTGTCCATCACCACAAGCGCTCACTGAAGCAGCAAGAGAATTTGGCGACCGCGACTCAGGGCGGTGGTGCTCTCTTCTGAAGAATTATGGCATCGGAGCGCAACGCATATGGGGCTTCCGCATTTACCGCACGGTTTACACTCCAGAATCTGATAGAGGTAGGTGCAACGCTTCTTGAGCCTCTCGTCGACCAAGTCACACACTTTCTTACTTGTATGCAACAGATTTCGCCACTGGGCTCGAAATCCTGTCTGCACATATGCGCGAAGAATGCTTCTACGACGCCATGGGACACACCGAGGAGCCTCTAGACGACTTCCCAAACCGCGAGCTATGGTCGCGAATGAAATTAGACATCATCGACGACCCCTCCACTTTCGACGGTGCCTCACCAACAGCAGGCCAGCAGCACTTCCAGTCCTGGATCGAATCGCAAGGCTTCCACCTCCCCAACGCCCAAACGCCCAACCCATCGCTCAAGATGGCCGGCTCGGCTTCTCACCGCTTCTGCATCATCATCGACGCAGAAGCCCTGCAAAATCTGCTGCGCTTCCCTCTCCAGCCACCTCCGCTGTTCGATCTAGACGATCACATAGGAGTCAAGGTTCTTGACGTGGAATGCAATGCGGACAGCACCGAGTATCCAGCGCCCTTCGACGCAGGATGGCTCTGGGCTGCGCCGCGGGATCTTGCGTTGATTTGGTTCGATTGCCCGACTTTGGCGCCGGACGTGATGCGCGATGTTGATGGTGCTGGACGGCCGGTGGTGGACATTGAGTTGTAGCTGGAATGGAGCGATTGCGAAAGAACGGGATGGTGAGGTTCTGGTGGTCTTTTTCTTTTCTCTCTGTTGTATTTTGCGATCCCAAAAAGGGAGGACATTAATATGTCTTGTTCGTCGTTACCGGCTCAGGAACAGGACGCTGTCATCGCTTTACTACATGTAACTTCAAGACTCATTGATTGAGGAAGGTCAACGACGCTGATAGAATTGATATCGTGCAAACAAAAAAAGTCGTGCTCAAAACTCATTAGTGAGATGGTCATCATACGGGTGAGAAGCGAACGCAAAGCCAGGACGAAGCAAAAACAAATTGGAAGATGACCTTCAGTTTGCAAGAATGGAGATCTCTTTCTGTTAATTCCGCATAAGTGTAGTAGTATATATAACAACATAAAAAACAAACATCCCCAGAAACCCCCAAAAAAGTGTCTATTGTACAATCAATGCCGGAGATTCATGACGAAAGGCGGAAAAAGACAAAATGCCTCTGCGTCTTCCAGCTAATCTTTACAATACAACAAGCTCGCCGGCCTGTCTTTTTGTTGCCAACCCATCGTGGCCCGGAAAAACGCCAGCGCTATGCGTTACAAAAACATTGCCCAGTCCACATGGTAGGTCTTTATAATCTTACAATATCATCGGTCGAGATCCTGCTGTGTCGTCGCTTTAAGCGAATGGATCACCGCCCCTGTCGCGGCCAACACCACGGTCGCCGCCTCCACGACCACCGAAGCCGCCGCTGCGGCCACCATCACGGCCGCCGAAACGGTCACCACCGCGGCCACCGAAACCGCCGCGTCCGCCGGAGAAACCGCCACGGTCGCCGCCGAAGCCGCCACGGCCACCCGCTCTGTCGTTGAAACCGCCACGACCGCCGAAGCCACCACGGCCTCCACCTCCACCACCACGGGATTGTGCCTCGTCCTCTTCAGGGTTGTGGCCGATGACAACACCGGGAATGCGTGCGAGACCGAGTCTCTGGGCGAGCATGGGGGAAATGGCGGGAGGGGTGCGCATGCTCCAGCCAACGCGGGTAAGGTCGTTGAGGGCGTCGATGAGGGCAGACTTGCGGCCGTACCACTGGTAGACACCGAGGAGGGCCTTGAAGGCCTTGATCTTCTCGATGGGCTCAATCTTGCGCAGAGCGGCCTGGCACATGTTCAAGATCTTGCCGGCTGAGGGAGAGACTTGTGCTTCTTGGGTGAGGTCGAGTCCGGCGGTCTCAAGAGTGTCGTCGCGCTTGAGAGGAATCTTGCCACCAAAGCGGTAGCGAGCCTCCTGGTCCTCGATCTGGTTGAGGATCAACCAGCCCTCACCCTCCTTGCCGGCACGAGCGGTACGGCCAATACGGTGAATGTATTGCTCGACGGAGCTGGGAAGACCCATCTGGATGACGTGGGTGACGTTGGGGAAGTCCATACCACGGGCAGTGACATCAGACGAGAGCAGGATGCCAGATTCGGCCCTGCGGAAGTTCTCGGCGGCCTTGGTACGTGCGCCTTGGGTAAGCTTGGAGTGAATCTCGAGAATGCGAACACGGCGGCCGAAGGGGTGTTCAGAGCCACCAAAGGCGTCTGTGCTACCCTCGTCTTGAAGCTTCATCAGGGAAGATGCAGCGAGAGTGACTTCTGAAGTGCTGCCGAAGTAAACGATAGCCTTAAAAGGGCGGACGTTTGTTGGGTCGTTCTTGTGCTTCTCGATCTCGCGCATGCACAGCTCGGTCATAGCAGGGAAGTTGTTCTCCATGCCCTTGGTGGAGACCAACATTTGTGGTACGCGTTCGTGGGTAGGCTCTTCGTTGTCGTTAACGCACTTGACGTACTGGAATCCAGGCTTGAGGGTGCTGCGGACGGCGGAGATGACCTCCTTGGGCAGAGTGGCGGAGAACATCAGAGTCTGGCGGTCCTTCTCTGCGGGTGTGGGCAGAAGGCGCATGATCTCCTGGATATCGGGCCAGAAACCCTGGTCAAGCAGACGATCGGCCTCATCGAAGACCAGAGCGCTGAGATCGGGCGCCTCGACCTTGGTGTAAGGGTCGGAGAGAATGTCCTTCAGGCGACCGGGTGTGCCGACCAGAATGTGGCAACCTTCTCTTTGAATAGCCCTGAGGCCCATCGACTTCTGTGTACCTCCTACAGCAGTCTGAACGATGACGCCAGTACCAGCGACCAACTTCTTCGCCTCTTCGGCGATCTGCTCAGCCAATTCTCTTGTGGGTGAAACGATGAGCGCTCTGATGTCGTCGGCAGTACTCCTAGGTCCTCTCCTACCGCGAACCATCTTCGCCAAGTCGGGGTCTTCATTGATGATGTTTTGCAGAAGGGGAAGAAGGAAAGCAACAGTCTTGCCAGTACCAGTCTTGGCCTGCGCGATGATATCCGTGCCCTTGAGGGCGGCGTTGATGGTCTTGGACTGAACCTCAGTCATGGTCTCCAGGCCCATCCCTTCGGTCATGTTCCTCACAACGTTGCGGTGGATGACGCCCTGATCTTGCAAGTCCTGGAACTTTGTGAGAGGCTTTTGCGCATCGGCGTCCTCAGTGGCCTCGATGCCATTATTCCTGAGCTGTGGCGACTGGTGCAGGCTGCGTGTGAGGGGAGGCTGGAATGACCTAACGACGCGGTTGAGTCTCAATGTGCGGTTGGCGAAGAGGTTGCTCGAGGGAGCCGACACGGCTCTGGTAAGCGATGCCGAGCATGTTTGGAAGGCTCTGCGCATCTTTGCGGCGGCTGCTGGACAGCGATTGTAGTCTTGTTGTAGTCGAGATGATAATTATCGAGATATGATGACAGATCGGTTGGCAGAAGGGGTATCTTGAACAGCAAAAACGATGGACTGTGGTGGATGGATGTTGGATCGTTCGCCTCCCTTCTGGAAATTATCTTGCAGCACGACTGGTAGAGTTCAGAGATGATCTGTGCGCACTCCAAATCTGGGTTAGCCGGCGCAAAGGGGTCCGCCCTCGCACGCGACATGCTGAGCGTTTGCCCGCGGGAGTGCGACGGCGAGAATGTCGGAAGCGTCTCGAGGCATCATCCGAGCGCACACCTACTTGCACTTGTGATGTGACAATGTCACTTGCCTGCAATCCACCTGCAGAATCATCGTCGTCATTGATCAAGGGGAGCTGTTGCTTGTCTGCTTGTAGACTCTCGGATAGCGGTCCAGTGCTGAGCCGTTCGCATTCCACTGGTCGGCCTTCTCCGTCAAGCGAATGCCCGAGTATGATGTGGGAGAAGAGTCTAGTACTTCATGTAAGGTCTGATCATTGGTACAGATATAAGTATCGGTCTGCTTCATGGCATTATCTGCCCAATTCCAGTTTTACCATTTGACCGAATTTCTGCGACAATATCAATTACACCTCAGACAAAGCATTTCTTGATGAACACTGCCAGTCGACGTACGACATATAGAACATGCCGACCCACGCTCTCCTCGGAGCCACAGGAGCCACAGGCTCAGCTGTACTTCGCTATTACTTAGACGTCCCACCCAAGGACCTCACCCTCAACATCTTCATCCGCTCAAAAGCAAAACTGCTCAAAGCCTTCCCGGACCTAGAGTCAACCTCTTCGATCCGCATCTCCATCATCGAAGCACCTCTGACCGACAAAAATGCTCTTCAAACTTGCCTCCGTGGAGCAGAAATCGTCCACATGTGCATCGCAACCAACGATGCCAAATTCGGCAACAGCGTTTCTCAGGATGGCGCACATGCGATCACAACTGCATTGACAGCCCTCAAAGCAGACCAGCAGAGCAGCTATGTCAAACCTACTGTTCTCGCAATCAGAGCTGCTCCCTTAAATCCAGAATTGGAAGGCCACATGCCCGCCCTTGTCAGTAGATGGTTGTGGTTCGTGCTCTACCACGTGTATTCGGATCTCGAGAAAGCTTCGAAGATCTACGAAAATACAGCAATGGGCTTATTGGACTATGTTTTCGTTGATCCGCCGGCTCTGTTCGATGCTGATGGCCCAGAGCGTACTGGTCATCGCCTGATCCTCGGCGGAGACACTGGCGAAACATCTGCTGGCGTCAACTATGCTGATCTAGGCGCCGCGTTTGTGGAGATAGCTGATCGTAAGGCCGAGTTTGCAGGTAAGAGTGTTGGGGTGAGTGCGACAGGAAAAGTACGAGAAGAGTGGGGAACTCTCTTGTGGTATCAAATGGTTGGGTTGAAGGGAAGAGTGTGGGGCTAGGCATTGTGTCCCAGTATTGCTTCTCTGAGCTTCAATATTGCTGAGTCTTGTTCCTAGTCTCTTTTCGAAGCAGCACAATGGATGAATGGGTGTAAGCTTAGTATGGAACATACCAATGACATGACGAAATCGAGCATGATAGTGTGCTATCATCCATTGCCATGAGCTTCTAACCACTAATACCCACCTTCTGTCTACGACATCATCCCCGAGCTACCAGCGGAACACTCTTGTTGAACCTGTCTGCCGGATCGTATCTCTTCTTCAGCAATCGGAGCGTCTCCAACTTATCACCGAATATCTTGTCAAGATCATTCCACTCGTGCAAGAAACCAGCATGGAAGCTCCCCGTTTCTTTGCCGCCTCCAATCGCCGTGTCCGCTACCTTCAGGTGCTTCTGGACAATCTCTGCCACGTTTGGTGGCGCCTTCGCAGCGCTGCAACCGAGCACGACTTGCATTATATGGTTGCGACCGGAATGTGGCCACGCCGAAGCTGTGTGCGAGCCGGAAGAATTGAAGAAACCCTGCAATTGCGTCAGTGAATCCTAAAGGCTTTGTCCCTATGCTGGTCATTACGACTTACCAACTGGCTGAACTCGAACAACACGGTTGAGCCCTCATCGAGAGCCGGACAATCTTCAACACACTTCGCATACCAATCCCAAGCCCGCCTGATGATCCCAGCATCAACCTTCTCTTCAATCAGCGGTGCAGAACCCCAGAATTGATTAACACCTTGATAGCTCTTATAGCTCTCGGCCAACTTTGTCATACCACTCAAGGGCACCATCCCACACGCAACTTCCACCAAGCCCTCAATATCAAAAATCTCACCAAACCCTTTGTCCTTCGACCTCGCATGTTCCTCCCCATTAGCATCGAACAGAATCACCGCAATGCCCGGCTTAGCACCCTGTGCCGGCGTACCAGTCCCAGGACCTTGATTAGTAACAGCGAACGCCGTCTTCGGATCCCTCAGCCTGTCCACCGACCTCTCAACAAACCTCCCCACCTCATCCAACCGCTCATACGGCAAAAACACCAACCCAGCGAAAACCGCATCATGATACTTCCTAGCCCGCATCTTCAGTCCAACCACAACGCCAAAATTCCCTCCACCACCTCTCAGCGCCCAAAGCAAATCGCCACCACCCTCCTCACTAGCCCAAACAACCCGCCCATCATGCAACACGATCTGCACGTCGAGCAAATTCTGCGGATCAGAAATGAGCCCGAACTCATGGCTCAGCCAACTATAACCTCCCACCAACGCTCCGCCCGTGACGCCCACCCAGCCGCATCTGGCGCCCACGAGAGCGTAGCCCGGAGCTTGGGCGGCCATCAGTTCTTCGACCTCGCTCCAATCGAGGCCGGCGCCAAGCGTGACCGTCTCAGCCGCGGCGTTGAAGTCGAACGATTTGAAGCCTTGCATGCTCAGGATCACATCTTTCGCAGAAGCGCTTCCGGTTCCTGTGTTGCGGACGGCGAAGTCGAGGGAGGAAGAGTAGAGCTCTTTGACGATTTGCTGCAGAGAGGGGAGAGTCGAGGGCGTGAGGACGAGTGTTGGGTGGAGGTCGTTGTGGGCAGACCAGGGGAGGCTTTGGTTGTGGTACTCGGTTGTTCCTGGGAGGTGGATTTCGGAGGCACTGAGCTGGCTCTTGAGCTTTTCTAGTAGTGGTTGAGACATGTTGTGGTACTATTTGACTGAAGGTTTGAGTCGTTTGGTTGTTCAGGTGTAGAGGATGTGATCGACATGAGCCGTATTATTGGTAGGCAATAGCCACTATCGTATAGTCGAAGAAACGAACAAGTCGGACAGGAAGGAAACATCATGTATTTGAAGTATCGACTAATCGTAGACTGATCGACGGTGACATACTTCCTCGTGGATCGTCAGCTGCGGCTGAGCTGTTGTCTTGGACCCTTGTGAGATGAGGAGGATGATTAGACTTTCTGTAGTCTGAGATGCACTCGGCCAAGTCAAGTCAATGCTTGATCGATCCATGATTGGTTGACTGAGCGAAGAACTCAATTAGTGGTTCGTATACGAAGAGGTGGCTCGCTCGAACCGACAACCAATACTACTGTTGAGAGTAATCTAATGAAGTATGGCATGGAGCCAGAGAGAGGTCTTGACATTCGGTGCGGCCTCGACGTAGAATGTCCTCGGGATTGTATGGACTTCCAAGGTATTGTGCGACTACACATCTATCTACCCTCATGTGAAAGGACAACATCGACAGGACCAGCAGCCTAGTAGCTTCGCGGCAACTTCAACACCTTTTCTCCGACAAAGTTCATGATCATCTCCTGTTTGCAGTAGTCAGCCAATCTGTCGATCACATAAAAAAAGCAACATCGAGTCCTTTACTTACCCTACTGACAGGCGCGATCCGCGGTACAAAGCATTCGCGCAAATACCTCTCAACATGATACTCCGCGGCATAACCCATACCGCCCATACTCATCACACTTCGTTCGCACGCCACAAACGCTGCTTCCGCTGCGAGATACTTGGCGCTGTTGCAAGCCACTCCGACTGCGTGAGAGGTGATACTCGGATCGTGTTTGGGATGGTCTGGGAAGGATCGATCGTACAGGGAAGCGGCGTGGTAGGTGGCTAACTTGGCTGCTTCGAGGTGCATGTAGGCGTCTGCGAGCGGGTGTTGGATTGCTTGATTCTGACCGATGGGGCGAGAGAAAACGATTCGTTCGCGGGCGTAGTCGGTGGATCTGCTGATGGTCAGTGATGTTGCTGCGACACATGAATCGCTGGTTTGCGCGCAGAGACGTACTTTTTGAGTGCAGCGTAGCCAAGCCCAAGGGCCTCGCCAGCAAGCAGACAGCGCTCTGCATTCATGCCGTGAAGAATCTGGGTATATTAGCATAAGTTTCAATGACATCGGACTGATTTCATACGATCTTGAATCCTTGTCCTTCCTTCCCGATGAGCGAGTCCTGAGGGATCTTGTAATTGTCGAAGAAGACCTGATTAGCATCAACCGCTCTACCGCCCATCTTCTTGATACGCTTAGCTTCCAGACCTGGCTGGCTCAAATCGAAGTCAACGTAAAACATGGACAACCCTTCAGAGGGCTTCGTGACCTCTTCCAGTGGCGTTGTCCGCGCCAGCAACACCATCTTAGTGGCAACTTGTGCGCTAGAGATCCAGATCTTCTGTCCGCTGACCGAGTAGCCATCTCCTTCTTTCTTCGCGGTCGTAGTCAACTTCAGAGTTTCCAGTCCAGTGTTGGGTTCCGTGACGCCGAAACACGTTCGCCACTCGCCGGAAATGATCTTGGTCAAGAATCGTTCCCTTTGCTCCGGCGTTGCGAATTTAGAGACGGGCTGCGTTGCGTATACATTTGCGTGTATACTTTGAGCACCTGCCAGTCCAGCGCCGCTTTCGGCAATACTTTGCATCATCATAGTCGCTTCTGCGATGCCCAGGCCAGCGCCTCCTAGGTCCTCAGGCAATGCGATTCCTATCCAGCCGTCCTTGGCAAGAGCAGCGTGTAGCTCGTGAGGATAAGTCTCAGTTTGGTCATGTTCCATCCAGTAGTTGTCATCGAAGTTGGAGCAGATCTTGAGAATGGCATCGCGGACGGTCAATTGTTCTTCGCTGAAACCCGATGTCTCCATGAGTCTGCGGTGGGCTGTTATTGAGAACGGGCGAACAGAGCTTCGTGGAAACGTCGCTACTGGTTTTCTGAATGCATTGCATGGCTGTCGTTTCAATCCTGTCGTCAGTTGTGAGAAGACTCGCAGTGATGAGGTTGCACTTCTAGACATGGTGGTAGATAGGAGACTCAATCAGACTAGGGAATAATAGAATACGCTGAACAAGTAGAGGAACCTCTACGGTATGTAATCAACGAGTATAGTATCAATTGTAGGCCTACATTGAGGTCATATATGTCGGGTATGTCATGGGAATAACGCGTGCATCTCCACACTGCAGGCGAGCGGTTGTCGGGTAATCGGGATGATCTTCGCCACGTACCAGATGCCGAATTTAATCTGGCTGGCGCCGAGTCATGAGATAATAATAAACTTACAATACAGAGAGCCTTCAGCACGGAGAGGTTCGCCTCACTTGATCTCGTAGGAGAATACTGAGCCAGTCTCGCGAAGTTGGAAGTGAATCGAGCCATTCGGCCTCACAAGTCCTCATGACGACGTTCGCGACTGCCCCAGCGTCAAAGCTCCAGAAAACGTTCAGCTTGGTATGAACCTCTGTCAACCCAGTACCACTCCCGACACCACCTGTCATGGCGTCCGACACGGAAGGTCGACAACGCTCACGGTCGCCTCCGCGCGATGAATCACGGCCCAAGAAACAGAAGTCTGGCGGCTTCAAGTGGAAAGAGAAGCGACCCACCGGAGACGATCGAACAGACAAGGCCGCCAACGACGACAGAAGTTTGAAGAGAGGATATAGAGACCGATCGCCGCGTCGCGACAACTACAGTCAACGCGAGCGCGAACGAGATGGTGATCGCGATCGCTCGCCGCGACGCAGAGATAGGGACACTGGCGACAGCTACCGCCCATCTCGCGACAACCCACGCACACACGATGATCCCATGGACCGCGCCTCTTCAAGCAAGCGAGACCGCCCAGCTCCTACGTCTGACCGGTCAGAAAAGAAGGACAAACCTAAGAAGGCACCCAAGGCTGTTGCGCCGTCTGAGCCTATGATTATTGTCAATGTCAACGATCGCCTGGGTACCAAGGCAGCGATCCCTTGCCTCGCGTCGGACAGTGTCAAGGCTTTTAAGGCAATCGTGGCCGCACACGTCGGACGTCAACCACACGAGATCATGCTGAAGCGACAAGGCGAGAGGCCCTTTAAAGACATTCTGACCCTGGCGGACTACGGTGTGAGCTCAGGTGTGCAACTTGACCTTGAGATCGACACTGGTGATTAATAAGACTGAATGAGGGCATGCGCGTGATGCACGAAGACGGGCAGAGTGTATGGTTTTCAAACCAAGCACCACGAACGAACTTGAGATTAGCGATGGCGTTGAAGGAAATAAAACAATCATGGAAAATGCATTTAGACCTCGCAGTCCCTGTCTCTGCTATTCTTCAAAGATGAAATGTCTACCCGACCCGGCCTATATGAGGAATGCGAAGCCATTCTGTGGCATAGTGTGAGCCTGAAGTACTAGTACGAGCCCAGGCACCACCCCTGTGGCTCTCACATTACGGTCCTACAATTAGGCGTGACATGGTTGCACGTACATGTAAACGGATGCTCCATCATGAGAGACGTGCGCGCATGCTGCACAGTAATGTGCTTTGTCACACATGTCCGCTAGTATGCAGACAAGACACACCAGTCGTTACGACGCTTGAATACAAGCTTCCATAAACATGTATATATGCATTGAATTCTTGTTTGAGAGTGATAGATCGCAAATTCAACGTCATGTGAGCGCCCGTTCAATGCGCGATCCCGGGTACAGCCGTCGTCTCAAGCCCTCGCCTCGACCCGCGCTGGCGCTTGTTGTTTTGGCGTCCAAACAACCCACGAACTGCCGACGCAACGCACCAACAACGATCTCGAAAACGACAATTGTGACCTTTGGGACGCATCTTGGATCATGTACATCTTGTTTTAATTGCTTGGACTCAACGCGAAAAGTTCGCGCTCTCGCTGGACGCATCTAATTGTTTACGCGCCTCGAGGAAGCACACTACGGCAACACCGACGCAATCATGGCGGCAGCACGGGCAAAGGCAGCGAATATTGGCTCTACAAAATGGATACAAAAAGAGAGAGAGCAGGCTGGGGAGTTTGTGGAGCAGGAGCTCGAGGAGTTTGGGTACAGCGTGCGCAACGAGATGGAATGGCTGAACGAGCACATGGCAGAGATCTTCAGCGCGAATGCTGTGTATGTTGGCCCAACTTTGTCCTCGCGCGCACATATGCTAATATATTGCAGAAACTTTGCAGATGTGTTCAAAACGCCCGGTAAACTACGAGGAAAGACGCCTCGCACTGCGCGCAAAGTAGATGCTCTCGAGCAACGTCAACCACTTACTGATATCTTTGCGCCCAACGCTCAAGCCGGACCCACGCCGGCAAAGAATACTACTTTCTACGAGAAAGTGACGCAGTTCCAGATTGCCGAGGATGGAGAGAACACGACTTCACAGCAGCGACCGCTCAGCCGTAGCAAGAGCCCTCAGCGTCTGGGCAAACCCGAAAACACTGATTCTGGATATCACGGAATGACCGAGGACGAGATGGACGTCTATACTCAGACTGATGCAGACACTGTGCCTTCGCAATCCCTTGAGGTTCACGCTCCACTACGCGGAAACCAAATGCCGCCTCAACGACTGAAGGATAATACGGACGACATTGAGCCAGCTAGTGACGAATCATTCATGTCTGCCAGAGAGGCCGTGTCTCACAACGCTTCGAAAGAGCAGCTTTACCCGGATCTTGGAGACGACAATGCCACCGTACCTGACGACGAGATGGAGCTTGATGCACCTGAGGTGGTTGATGATGCGGCGCACGATGTCGATACAGCAGCCACAGAACCCAACGAGCCTGAACAAATTGATGTCGAGCCCACCGAACAAGATCTACATGCGGAGATGTCGCATGAACCCTCAGAAACTTCGAGTCCTGCGCAACCTCTGGCACGCAAGAGCAGCTTCACGTTCTCGTCTCTGCCTGCGAGGGAACCCTTGACAGCAAAGCGAAGCATTGGAGGACGAAACAGCCATATGGACGCGAAGAACCGTAACAGTGTCTTCACCAAATCCGTTGGCAAAAGCTTTGGAATCGCTCTGGACGATGAGGAAGATGCACCAGAGAAGGAATCGCAAAGCAAGACTTCCGCACAGCTCTTACATGAGCGAATCTCAATGCTCGGAAAAGCGAAAGATTCTAGATCTTCGAAGAGCATTCCTCAGGCTTTGTATCCTCAGCTTCCACAAGCTGAGGCAGACGAAGACGATGCTACAGAAGACGCGCCAGCACCACCGCCTAAAGATGCTCTCGCTGTTGTTGATGATGAGGACGATGATTGGATCGCACCTTCGAAACCCAGCCAGCCAAAGAAGGCTGTGCCCTCAAATGAAGCTCCTGCAGAGGTCGCACCTAGTCCTCGGCCGGCAATGCACAAGAAAGCTATATCTGTTACAAACATCTCATCGCCAATGAGACCAGCCATGCATTCGAAGAGTCAATCGGTTCAACTCCCTGCCTGGGCGACTGCAAAGGACGACGTTTCGACTACACCTGCAGGATCACCAGCCAGCAAGAAGCAAACCGAGCCAATGAGTGCTTCCAAGAAATTATGGGGCGCATTCAAGTCAGCTAGGAGCCTCTTCGCCTCATCTGCAGGTTCAAGTGCCGCTGCCAAGTTGGAGGCTCATGACTCCCCGGCAGGCAAACAGTCCAGCAGACCTAATACTACAGAGAACGCCTCGATGGCTAAGATGCCTGGCGCCCTTTGGTCTGACACACAATTGTCTCAAGCGTCTTCGAGGCCGATGTCAGCCATATCTACTAGCCCTAGCAGGAAGACTCGCAGCTCCACCGAAAGCGACAAAAAGCAAAGGAAAGAAATGAAGGCACAGCAAAAAGCTGCCGACGAGCTAGAGAAGGCTAGAGAAAAGGAGCGTCAGAAGGCCAACAAAGCTCAGGAGGAGAGGAACAAAGCCGAGCAAGCTGAACTAGAGAGACTGGAGAATGAGAGGAAACAGGAAGAAGAAGCGGCAGCTGCTGCTGCTCTTCAAGCTGAGGAAAGACCAAGAACTGCTGAAGAGGAGAAAGACCGTGAAGACATGCCACCTCCGCCACCACCAAAAGGTTTACTTCCTCCTGGCAAGCTACGAGCTCCCACACGACCCGTCCGACCTACTCGTGAAGCTGCAGCCACGAAAGCGAAGCCAGCTCCTGTCAACATCCGTGTTGCGAGTCAGCTCCAAAGACTTGGTCAGCCGTCATCCCAGGAATCAGTCAGTTCAAGTTCAAGTTCAAGACATGAAAGCCAGGCTCCTCCTCCACCACCTAAAACTAATCTGCGTCCGATCTCAGCCCAAAGCAATGGCCGAAGCTCGACAATGCCTCAGAACAACTCCCGTGTCCGCGCACTTGAAGCTGCCGCACGCAAAAAGGAGCAGGAAGAGCGTGAGAGGCAACGTAAGGCTGACCAGAAGCGCGAGCTTGAACGGAAGCGTGCGGCAAAAGCTGAAGAAGAGCGTCGCGTCGAGCAGGAGAAAAAGGCAGAAGAGCAACGCAAGATGCAGGAGACGAAGCTTGCGGCGCAAAGACAGGCAGAGAAGCAGGCTGCAGAGGCTAAGAGGCGCGAGCAGCAACGCTTCGAGCAACAGCAACAACGTCTTGAGCAGCAAAGGCTGGAGCAACAACGTGCGGAGCAGTCAGTCGCTGCTAAAGCAAAGGCTGCCCATGAGCTTGCAGAGGCAATTGCACGCGAACGCGCAGAGAAGCAAGCTCTGCCTCGTGGCGATGCACCTGGAACTTTGAGACAGCTGGGAGCAAGGCAGGTGCCAGACTTGTCTGCTCGACAGATTGCGCCCAATCCTGCGAAGCCTCCAAAGCGCATTTTCGCGCAAGAGGACGACGACTCTCAGTCGTCAAGGCCGGGCATGGGTCGCAACCCACCTTCATACCAGCAGAATGAGGCCAAGCGAAGGAAGACGGACGAACTTGAGCAAGAGACTGACCAGAGGCATTCTGTCATGGCTCCGCCAAAGCGTCCGTCTACTATGCGCAAGGTAAGCCAGCTGTGCCATCGAAGTGAAAGTCCAAAGCTAACTTTCCACCAGGAAACTCTGAGCAAGGTCCCGTATGGCTACGCACATGCTCCTCCGCCTGCTTCTCATCACACTTCCAGCATGTTCAAGAGTACAGTGAACAGCCAGCACCAGCTGCAGCACGGACAGCGACCTGCCCATCCCAGCCAGACCGTGCAACTTAGTAACGCACGCATACCATTCGCCGAGAACGCCAACCCGCCCGCAGCTCAATACTATTCCCAATCTCAATCACACCAGGGCAACGAAAACGGCGCCTCGAGTAAATTCAAAACTCCCGCCCGGCCACTCATGCCCAAGGGCCCTCCCAAATCCGCCAAATCCTCGCCAATGTATGCCAATGGCGACAACATTGCTCTTCCCGAAATCATGACCGACAGCGAAGACGAGGACGATGATGAAGACGAAGCCACAGGCGGCTTCCGCGCCCCGTCATGGGTCGCTTCGCCTGCGCTCCGCGACTTGCTCA
Source organism: Pseudopyrenochaeta terrestris (assembly GCA_022813475.1). Classification (NCBI taxonomy): domain Eukaryota; kingdom Fungi; phylum Ascomycota; class Dothideomycetes; order Pleosporales; family Pseudopyrenochaetaceae; genus Pseudopyrenochaeta; species Pseudopyrenochaeta terrestris. The sequence continues at coordinate 1,438,529 of JAKLMJ010000005.1, read as the reverse complement.
CGCAGCAGCAGCTCGTCGACCCAGAGACGGTCTTCGGCCCGATCTCCGACCTCAAGATGGAAGAGGTCTTCAAGGGCGCCAAGAACCAGGAGCGCCTGAAGAGGTTCAGAGATAGAGGTAGCAGTGCTATGTGGCACGAGACGGGCGATGCCGTCACTTCTGCTGAGAAGAAGAGGGATATGGAGGCTAGAGAAAGGGTTTATAAGGAAGGTGGGTGGAGTTATAATAACAGGGTGTAATGATTGGGGAAGTCTAGTCTTGTGGTGGCGAAGACGTGGGTCTGGGCATTTGGTTCACGAGCACCTAAAGAATATTCTATCGGGTTTTGGCTTTCGATGGTTTCGAAGGCCAATGTGGCGGCGTTTCTTGTACAGGGTTTTTGGAGTTTGGGATTGGATTGGAATTATCATCAAGCAAGGCATCTTGGTCAGAGAGCCTTTTTGAGCGCGGCCGGATTATACGAATGAAAGGAAGGGAGGGGGTTTCCGATACATGAAAGGACAAGAAATTGGTTCGCTTGAAAAGTGCCTCTCGTCATTATTGTGAAATTAGCAATCGCCTCTTTCCCAAACTCTAAAGATAAGTCGCCATCATGTCGTGAATATCGTGAGTCGTGCCTCGTATATGGTATAAGCAAGCCGTTCATGCACCATCTTATAATCGCTCCAAGGTAGTAGATGGAGTCATGTCTATCGCTGCCCTTCGGTGGACCAATTCTGTCAGATCCAATCCTTCACCTCGCCTCCCGTTCCCTCTCCTCTAATCTCAATCCCTGAACGGCCCTCCCAACTCCCTCGTCCATCCCGCCGCAGACGTCTCGCAAGACCCACACGCCGAAATCCCGGCACGCGTGTCTCAACGCGCCGTCGTTCGCTCCCCACGCCATTGCCACCACTGCTATGGCTTGCGCTGCTACCAAGCGTAATAGCAAGGTTGTCTGTGTGAGGAAGCGGGCGGAGAATTTGTGTCGCGCGTCGAGGGCGTAGAGGGCTGTGAAGAGAGTTTGGAGGTAGGGGAGGAGGAAGGTGAGGAGGATGAGAGTGTAGAAGGTCAAGGTTGAGGTTGTGCGGTGGAGGAGGGTGGGTGGGTGGTTTGGGTGCGGAGGTTGCTGGTGGACGAGCTGTTGCTGGTCGGTGGTGGGTTCTTGGGGTTCTGGCAGGAGTACGGCGGGTGTTGCGGCTCGTAGAACGAGGGTCTCCTCGGGTGAGAGATCGTCGGGCAGACCGCGGAGGATGTAGCTTATGCCGTCGATATAGAGGCGGCGGTTGAGAGGGTCGTCGGTTGCGGAGGTTGACTGGCTTCGCATGGCGAGGTTGAGGAGAGCGAGGCCGTGATGTCCACTCCTGTTGCCTATCGTGGGTGTGTTCAAATCTCCATGTCTCTTGAAGGATTGATGGTTGGGTGCTGGTGTTGCAGAGCCAGAGGTCGAGGGTCGGCTCGAAGGTGCAGACGTGAAAAAGTCAGGTAGTTCATCCTCGCTGGCGTTTTCGTCGTCTTCACCCTCGTCTGCAGAAGACTCGGAGGTTGATAATCTTGTATGATATGACGGTGGTGGGCTTTCTGAGTGAGTGCTCGCGGCACTGGAAGTGCTCCACGAGCGTAGATGTGCTTTCGGGCTAGCATAGATGGATGCTGCATATCGGAGAGATCGGATTCTTGGGAGTCTTCTTTGAAGTATCCGCGGGAGTGTGGTGTATATCAGCGAGAGGCTGTTCTCGGATTCTGATGAGGTGGTATAGCAATCGGTTGGCTTGCTGTCGAGACCGGAGAACCGCATGAGTATGCTATCCATGCCAGATGAGGTGTCGTTGCTCCTCTCGAGGTCAGCCATCTTGCGCTGACTCTTCCTGGCCTCGCTGAAAACAAATGGTTGATGTTACAGAGCTTAAGAATGTGAGATGGCCGTCTACTGAAGGAAGATATGGATATGAGAGAAATGAAACATGTGAGAGATAGTACATTCCAGACATCCGATAGCAACTGAGTTTGAGGCGCCGACACACCGGCAGCCAGGATAGTCGCCTCGCTTACCGGAGAGAGTCGCCCAACGAGCGTCTATCAAGTGGCAGAGTCAGCACACGTTCGTGCCATGTGGGGTGGAGCTGTCAAAGTTTGTGGCATGTGAAAGTGATGCTTGCGCTTGTTTGTTGAGACGCAAACCCTGGGAATGGCGCGGGTACGCCCGTCGGCCTGCTCGAGCTGACATGTGAAACTGGATCGAATGGGCTTGTGCCACCGCTGGCATGCACTTGTGTCTCGTAGATCGAGATATCAGCACATTGCTGCCACTTGACAGATGTAAAGGCTGTCAAGTCATGCGATGCGCGACTGGAAGGCATTCGCCACTGATAGGCCATGACAAAGACTAATGGTGCGTTATCGTGACCAGCTCGAACCGTATTTTGCGCACAGCAGTACAAGCGTTCATGCTGCGCTTTTTGCGACCTACCATTTCGCGGCTAGTCTGTATGCAGGCGGCCCTGTCCTTCGACAACGCAGCTTCGACTCAAATATTAACGCCTGCCCTCGAGCTGCCATACTCTGCAGAGTTGCATCTAGAGTGGCTTTTGGTAGCAGGCCGGTGTCTTCATTGGCTGACTGAGGGCTCACGAGCCACAGTATCGCTTAGCGCATTCTGTCGCCTGAATATGAGGTTCGCTGGACCAGAGCTGTGTCTCAAACATCTGCGGTATTATTGTTCGACACCAGAGACAATCCCATGCTGCAAAACGCGAGGTTGAAGCCTTTTGCCCAATTCTGGGGGATGTGAGCCTTTTTCCGTTCTGCGTGGGCGATCAATGAGCCGCCGGCCGCGCGTGGCTATGGGGAACGCACAACCAATGCCGGCTGTACGGCACCAGTGCGACATCATCCTATACCAGACGATAGGGGTGGTACCTCCAGGTTGCGCAACCATCGAAGTGCCAGTTGAGCTCGTCCTCGTGATGCTTTCGCAATCCTTTCAAATGGCAGTTGTCGAGACACTCAATAGACTTGGACATTGTGCTCTCCTGCTGGCGCGTGTATGTTGAAGGTATGCTTGTATTTTGGCTCGATGCCACGCGAGATTAGCGCTGTCATGTCGTCGAGACAAGCATACGCGGCCAAGTCGAAGTATATTCCCTGCCCTTGTCAACTGCCGTTGATAATAGGGAGTGCCAGCCTGAAGAGCATCCCTTACGTTGGCTAGATCTGCATGATAAGAAGACATACGCAGCCAAGATCAAGGCAGCTGACGTGTGCAGTTGCCGTGCAGTCGCAGTCGAATATGATTTCGTCAGAGATGGCAGGCGCGAACAGGCGTTCGCGAAGTAAACAAGCAGCTTCTGAGATGCCTTCCCGTTTCGAGAAATATACAGCATCATTGGACATTCAGCTCTCACAACAGCAGGGCAATCGCGCGCTGGACTGATATTTCTGCCTGCACGATATCAAGACGCTCTCGTCTTCTGCGTCGGGCCACCACGTCCTCAATCGCAATCCGGGAAAACAAGCTTGTACCTTTCGGAGAATTCTTGCCCAGTGGATACATCTCATCGACATCTTCATCTCACATGTAGTAATTGCCTCGCTATCCGCTTACACTTCTTATTGGATTCCTAATGGACATTCTGCTGAGACCACCGCCTTTCTTCACCCAAGCTGTTTGCCTACTTGTGCTCGCGATTGACGCAAACGCCGCTCTTCAAGCCGCTACTCCGTCCGTCCCCGACTACGATCGAGACATTGACAATGGCACTCTCGGCTACTATCCATCCTGGACCTTCATGACGGAGGGCGGAATCTCCGCACCAAGAACCAATTGGCTACAATGGAACCGGGAATGCGACGATGGCATGTACTATTTCCTCACACCAAGAGGCTACAGCCTGCCAGAGCCAGGTCCGATGATATTGGATTCAAGAGGAGATCTAGTATGGAGTAAACATTTTGCCAACGAGTGGGGTGGACAAGCCTACGATCTCATGGTGCAGCATTATCAAGGACAAGAATATCTCACATTCTGGACGGGCGATGACCAGATAAGAGGACATGGATCCGGAAGTTATACAATGGTGAGTGACGACTCTTTGATGGCAGCACGGGCTGTTTGATCCGTTTACCGGGTCAATGTTTACACATATTGACGTTGAAAACAGCTAGACTCTTCTTACGAAGTAATTCACGATGTTAACGCGGGCAACGGCCTGGACGCGGATCTACACGAATTTCTTCTAACACCCGAGGGCACTGCGCTTGTCACGATCTATGAGAAGTATCCGCTCGATTTGTCGACCTGGAGAACATTCGACGCCATCACCGACCCCAATGATGTCGACCCAAATTGGACATGGGACTGCGTGCTGCAGGAACTTTCCGTGGACACTCGCGACGTACTATTCGAATGGCGTGCATCCGACCACATTGATATCAGCGACACATATCACCTCATGCGGCAGACTGGCAACCACGAGGATCCCTTTGACTGGTACCACATGAACAGCATCAGAAAGGACGAGCTAGGGAATTATCTAATATCAGCGCGTTACACACATAGTATCACTTACATCGACGGCAAGAGCGGCGAGATTATTTGGGTCCTTGGTGGCAAAAGAAACATGTTCATGGATCTCAGCAACGGCTCTGCTTTAAATTTCGCCTGGCAGCACGATGCACAATTCGTCTCACCGGAGTTGTTCAAAGGGATATACGCGCCGCCTCGAGATCAGAAGGGCTATTCCACAAGACTGTTGACATTGTTTGACAATGCCGCAGAAGATCAAAATTACGTCTATGGGATGAACCACTCACGCGGCCTGCTGCTCGAGATAACGTTTCCGACACCTGATCATGAGAGCGAACCTGTTCAGGACGACACAGAGCTCACAAGAGATATCTCCGAATTATGGAAGCTCGCCGCGGACACAGAGGAACGAAAGCGTTCGCACCGCAGACCGGAAGAGCCAAACCTGCAGTATCCTTTGTATGGCCACGACAAGCTCGGAGATCCAGATGCTGATCAGTTGAAACTCGCACAAATCAACGGATCAAGTCCAGCGTATACTGTACGCGTGATACAGTCCTACGTGAACCCTTCCGGTGTGCGCTCGTCCTCACAAGGCTCCATGCAGGTTCTGCCTCCCACCTCCGACGGACAGGACGCCAAAGTACTAGTCAGCTACGGCCTCAATGCAGTTTTCACAGAATTCGACGCCAACGGCACAGTATTATGTGACGCTCACTACGGCGCCATGACTTCCTGGGAACGAGGCGATGTCCAAAGTTATCGCGTCTTCAAGTTTCCCTGGGTCGGAACACCAAAGTACAAACCTCGCATGATGATCGACAGTGTCAGCGAGCAGGTCTTTGTGAGCTGGAATGGAGCCACACGAGTAGTGACTTGGGTCTCGCAAAGCAGTTCTCAAGCCAACAGCAGCCGCGAGGGCTCTTGGACTGAGATCGCACGCAAGCAAAGGCTCGGATTCGAGACCAGCTTCGACCTGACTGGCGACACAGCAGCTGCGAAGAGGTACCTCCGTGTGTTGGCACTCGACTCAAATGGCCAGGTGCTGGACTACGGTATCACAGACGTCCACGACCGCATCCCAACTCCGGACACGCTTTCCGAGAGCAGTGGTAAGCTGTCACGGCCATTTGGCGTCGAAGAGCAGCCGACTATTATACTGCTTGGAGGCTTTTTCATTGTATTTGTGCTCTTCACGCTCTTCGAGATGTACAGGCGATACTTGTGCTGGAAAGTCGGAAGGCCGGCCATGGGCGCTGTGAGGTGGCGGAAAACGTCGGGATATAGGATGATGGTAGGCGATGTATGATATGGCGGAGTGTTTCATGCAGATCGGAAAATCTTATACATGTTATCGTGCAAAGCTTGCGTTCACGTGATGCCTGTCGATATTCTTGTCTGACGAGAATGCACGCAAAACATGACATCAGTTTCGCCTTCTGAAAATCATCGCCCTATCATGTTATACACTCCATTCGATCTTGCTCGCATCGGCGATTGAAAGCGGATGTACAATACTAGCTCATTCTGCGCATGTCTATTGTCGCGTTATAGCAGGGCCACTGGACATAGGTATTGAGCTTTTCAATGTGCCTCGTGGATATCATAGACGACACCTAGGGTTGTTTTGTGAATTAGGAAAGTCCTACCTTCAGCGCTCGTCGATGTCACAATGATGATTGCCCCTGAGATGCCATGCACAGACTTATGAGTGACGTCTGAACACATCTCCCGAGCTGGCCATAGTGTTAAGCGAATCAACCGTGGTGAGGCTTGTGATTATCGGATTCATCTGATATCGTCACGACTCTTGGCTGCATGGCACACTACGGCATGCTAGGCGAAGTGTATCTTCGCAGTGTCAATCAAGAGCAGTCGAATGCTATGCTGCAACAACGGAAGCGGCTATGCGACGCGGGATCACATCACTGGGCACAAATCACGGTCAGCGAATCAGGAATTGTCTACAAGAGCATGTTGCTATTTTTCCCATGCTATCGTAGCTGCCGATGAACAGGAAATGTCAACGCTCTATTTGATCTTTCATATGATCCTGACACTGGTCACCGGTGCTCGTAGTAGCTCTTGGGTCCAGTCGAGATTGATATGTGTGAGCCCAATGCCGATGCGTTTCATCGTTTGAGGATTGGCCGCAGCTGGGTTGAGCAGCAAGTATTGAACGATCGAATCCGTGTCCCCGCATCTCAACGCCAGGGCGTATGCACTTGCGCCGCTCGGCGGCGCACTTTCATCGTCAAGAAAGTGGTAGTCTGCGCGCGCGCTGGTGGCGTCGATGCCCATCTCGTCATTGCACGTGTATGAAATGTGTTTCAGCTCGCACGCCAATAGGGGTCCTTCAATCGTTATCTCGCCACCAGCGAGACGACCGAAGGGGTTCGTTGCGGGAGGCTGCGACACCACGAACAGTTTCACAATACGGGCGAGGTGTTGGACGTCCGGATCGCTACTTGGACCAAGGAATCTGATGCTGGAGTCTTGAGAAGCCCATGACCACGATGGCGCTCGGTACTCACGCGTCTTCATACCGGTTGAACCACGCGCCCAGCGTAGGCTGTCCAAGAACCAAGCCTCATTGCATGCCCAATGGCCAGCATAGTATGGCAGATTGGTTTTGTCGTGTATCAGCTTCGCCAACCCAGATATGGCGACAAGCTTGTCATTTGCAAAGGTTAATTTGGACCGTGAGTAGATGCGTTCGACGAACCTTATATACCAGATTGACCGCAATTCCTCGTCAGAAAGACGGAAACCGCCGAGATCCGTCGAACGATATAGATTGATGAATAGTATTCGTGCGCCTGCAGTCCAATACTCGTCCGAGCTGAGAAGGGCATTATCCTCCGACGCGATGCAATGCTCACATTCCCAGAACATTTGAGTTGCTGTATAGTGAATGATACGGCGTGAACTCATACGCTCTTGAGCCACCCACGCTCGTTGCAAAAGCGGTGCATTCTTCATCAGTGCTTGCCATGCTGCAAGAGAGGTGGCTGCCAATTCATGAGAACCCAAGTAAAGCGTACTCTTGTTGCCGCAAGACATTTCAGATTCCACTGTGACGTGCAGGTCCGAAGTTCGCTGAAATATACTTGTTGATATCGTATTGAAGAGACCATCGCTTCCACTGGCTGAGGATGTTGCTGAGATGGTCACCACTGCAGAGTTGTAGATCATCCCCATCTTGGGTGCTTCGAATGTCCATTCCTCTATATCGTTCTGTACAATGCAAATACAATCGATCCAGATATACGGTATTTTCAACTCCAACGTGACGAAGCAAGCATCTCTGATAGTTGGCGGCAAGTCTGCATCGGTGAAGCCATTTTGTCTTTGGCGAAGATTAGCCTTAGAAGTGATCCTATGATTTGTTCGTTCAGCACTGTCATTCGATCCTTCTTTGGGCTCATCCCACGACGGTAGCCAAGTTCAAAGGCGGACTCACCATGGCCAAGGACCTGCGCCCCACTACAGATTGACTAATCAGTAAGCTGCTCTCGCTCAGAAACTGTTTGAACAGCTTACACAGTGACTTAAAGCTGTATACGCTGGTGCAGGAGACGAGGAATCGGTAAGCTTCAGCATCAGGCCAGAACCGCATCGTTGCACAAGCATCAGACGTCGGGGTCGATCATGGCAATTGGGTTGTTGCACCTCTACTTCCATTCCAGCAGCTTGAGAGGCCTGGCTGTGTTCTGATATGCATTCCGTGAGCCAGTTTCTGGCTGTGGCGAAAGAGGTCTCCGACCTCGTGTGCTTGGGTAGGTCTAACAGCTGGCGAAGTCCAAACTGCGTAGAAGGGTCGTTCTCATTCGTGCTCGCGAGTATCTCCGACCAAACATGACAGTTTTCCTGGTTTTGTGCCTTGAGCTCCACACGTGGCCTCAGTCCTCCCGTAAGACGCATAGAGAGTGACCATGTATCTTGCCAGATGACAATGTTATCTGTCACCCCCTGCGAACAAAGGGGCCGTTCTCTCAAAGCCGAGCACAGGAGAGAGCATACTTGACACTGCTTACTGGATCGATGGAGTGCGCCTAGGTGTAGATGCGGGTACCCTGAGGGCTGGGACAAGCTTTCGATGTTGATGCCTTGGCAGGTAGCGCAGTGGGCATCCATTTGAAACGTAAAATGGAGCATGTGGCGAGTAGATACTGAATGCGCGGAAAGCCTGGCATATATTGCTGCTGCTGCCAACCCGGCCAGGACTGCGCCATGCGATGCACGCCGCAAAATACTGCCACAAGCCACGGTCCCAGAAAAGCCGCGGCATGTTATCGCTCATATGGAGCAAGTTGGAAATGCGGCGACACTCCACGCGACTGGCATGTCTTGGAGGTGATCGCCTGCTATGCACTCGAAACAGACCGAGATTCTCTTCGAGGCACCAGCATGGCGGGAGCGGAAGGTCAGGTCAGAGTGCTCCTCGAGGCGTCAGGGATCATCGGTCTAGCGAACTGCGGCGATCTTGGTCTAGGGTACCCACAGGCTGAGGCTCAGGCAAATAAGTGCATCCCACGTCACGCGTACATGCATGCGTGGGACCTGCCTGAGCGTGAACGAGAGGCGGCCGATCTTGGTGTGCGTGCAGTGTAGTGGCGCATGGCATACAGTGTCTGCTTGGTTGTTTCTGCCTTGTGTGACGCCGTCGCTTCGTCGCCAACGTCTTCGCTTCGCCTCATAACATTCACTCCACTCGTTTGTTGATCGCGGGGTTTCCAAGATTTCCACCAAGCAACAACATCTCCACCACCCGCGCCAACCTCTTCACTGCACTATACCATACCACGCTTGCGACCGCAAGCTCCTTTCCCGTCGCATCCACTGCGACCACAGGCGTTTTTGTGCGCCCGGACCGGCATCCCGACAACAGCTCGCAACGGCCAGCCCGCCGAGAGACCAATTTACACATGAACTGCGCCTGTTCCACCACGTCTGCTCGGCTTCACCAGACTATGCACCGCACTCCGCTCGCTCGCATTTCTCGTCCTTGATTCGTTGCCCATCATGCCAAAAGCATACGATGTCAAGCATAACTACTGTACGTCACTTGCTCACTTACTGCTAGACGCCCGGACTGCTGAATGAGATGCTGATATTGACCACCTTACGCAGATGCCGACCTTGACCTACCTAATACCGCAAGCTGCGATGAAGTGAAGAAACAATACCGCAAGCTCGCCCTACAATACCACCCCGACCGTAACGCTGGCAAAGAGGACGAATACATACCCAAATTTCAAGCTATTCAAGCTGCGCATGAGATTCTAGGCGAGCCCGCCGAGAAGGGAAGATATGATGCAGACAGACGCAAAGCTGGCTTATACCCCATGGGCGGCGGTGGTGGGCCAAGTAGCGGCGGTGCTCGAGGCAATCCATACCAAGCAACATCGGCATACCCTCCACCACCCAGAAGGACACAGCCAGGCACATATCAAAGACCTCAGGCCGCTGGAGCAGATCGCTTCTCCAACTTCCCACGTGCAGCACCCACAGCGAAACGGCCAGATCCTGCAGGAGATCGTCAAAATGCCTTCAAGGCATGGCAGAATATGAACACTGCTCAGGATAGGCAACAACAGCAAGCTAGGCATGCGCAAGCTAGCGCGCAGGCGCAAGCCAAACCTGCACCTTCCAGAAAGCCAGCACCTCCACCAAGGACGGATCCAAAGTTTCCATCCGACGAAAAGATCCGGGCTGGATTCAACTATCGCGAGGCACCCCATTCGACTTTTGCTGATGGCGCAGAAGAGCGCCAGTCTGCCTGGGCTGCATTCCAGGCTTCCCGTAACAGTGGCAGCTCACCTGGTGTGCAGCGTAGTAACACCAACAAAACTCCAAAGAAGCAAGGCTTTGATCCAAATGCACCTGGGTCCGATGAAGGCATGGCACCCGATAGCCAATATGCACACCGACACAAGTCGGCCGACTTTGGTCGTCCCAGCGCTGCGCCGCCACCTCCACCACGACCATCCCGGCCTGGCTCGCCAAAGACTACGCCACAGAGACCGCAAGCAGATCCTCTGAGACCTTTCAGATCTCGTACGCACATGACTGAGGATGAGGCCGACGCTCCATACTCGGAGGGCAATCGGGTCAGAACACCATACTCATCATTCAGCGGAGAAAAGACAGATTTCGGTGGCGATATGAGGCGCTCGAACAGCACGAGAGATGCTTTCAAGTTGAACCCTGGTGCGAATACATCCAGAGCACGAAGCACCAGCCCACTTGGACGCTCTTCGTCAGGTAAGAGTACTGAAGGCCAACAAAGCAACAATAGGCCATCGTTCAGCGTAGGTGGCAGCTCAAGTACGAGCTCTGATAGCTCAGAGCATGAGACAACCGCCATGCCTGAACAGCGACGTGGCTCTTCCGCTCAGTCTGGCAAGACTTCAATGCCTCCCCAAAATCGACCAAAGATTGTGCCTTCGCCTCCCAGTAGGCGGTTCAACGGGCCCAGTAACCCTGCATCACCGCCGGCAAACGGCACCAACGAAGGCGAAATGAAACAGAAAAGTAGCTCGAACATGTACGTTAACCCTCCCACCCATGAACCTCAACACCCTCCTTTTACTTTAGAGGAATGGGCGTCGCGAATGTTCGGCACAAAGGTAGAGGGCGGCACCCTGCGCCGCAACGCTGTCATACCGAAGTGGGCGATACCGGCTTCTCTGCTACCTCAACGAAAGTCAGTCAAGCACGGTTATGGCGATGCCGCTCGTTCAAATATGCATTCTCCGCATTCGAAGGCGATGCACACGCCTTTTAAAGTGGCGTCAGAAGTTGAGAAAAAGGCGTACTTGTGCTTCAGGCGATGTCTGGAGCTATTCTATGATCCTTTGCCTTCGAGTCTCGACATCGATGTGTTTCTCACGCTCGCATCAACTGCGCGCATGGGAAAGCTCGACATACTGGAGCCGCTTGACAGTATACTCGCCGATACGCTCACGTTATATCCCGCGGTTGGAGCCAATCGAGACAAAGCACAATATGCTAACAATGATTCTCACTCGAGCAGATTCTCTTTCCCAGTTCCTCCTGAAATGTTCAGCCCGACGTCAAATGCGAAAAGCCGCAGCGAAGAAAGTATTAACACTAAGTTCTCTCCTGCTGGCTGGAGTGGCACCTTTGAAGGCTCTTCCGAATACTTTGCGCCGCCGCAGGCGACGTCAAGGCGAGGCTCGCCATCGCTTCGTGGTGGACAACGTCCTGGCATGCGAACAATGAATTCTGGCTATGGTCAGAGCACGAGTGAAGCGCAACCACCAACCACTGACTCAATGCCGCCTCCACCTCCACCTTTCGCGGCACAGCAAGGTGGTGTCTTCCCCGATCCATCGAGCGCAGGTAGCGACACGAAATTCAGCAAAGATCAGTGGGAGCAGACATTCAAGGACAGCTCTTGGTTCCCTCCACCACCAACCATGCCACCATCTAGTCCTTCGAAGGGTGGCGCTAGGTCCAGACCAGTAAGTAGGAAGAATAGCAGAGCTGCTCATTCACGGCCTACATCAGCTGCCACTGGTACCGCAACGAACCCACATGTTGTAGAAGAAGAGGACGACACAACGGTCGACCCAAGGAGCACGGCTTCTGCAGGCCAACCTTCTGGTTTCCACGAGCCAGATGCTATGGACATCGATAACACTCCTCCGGCTACCGAGCAATCCCAGCCGCAACCGCAACACTCTCAAGCAGGCCAGTCGAAAGAGCCACGTCTAGTCTCCGTGCCACCTTCAGCCTGGCGCCAGTCTCAACAACCGAGCGCTTCTAATGGTCACCATCGCACCACCTCTGGCGGATCGAGCAATGGCCCTCTCAAGGCGAACTTGAACGACCTGGCTAACGTCGCTCCGTTCGCACAAAGCTCGAATGGCAGCGGTCTGCAAGATCTCAACTCCATGTCAGCATCACTGCCATTCACTTCGCAAGCGGCCAACACTTTACCAATCAACCCGCTCAAGCCTCAGACTCTCTCCACACCAGTAGTTCCAATTCCACCAAAAGCACCGACCCGCCTCAGCAAGCAGTCCTGGCACCAATACGCCCAGAACTTTGGCATGTACCTGGGAGCCTTCAACTCCTTCAACGGCGCAATGCTGCAGCATTTCCACGCTCGCGAGCAGCAATCTGCCGCCAGGATGCAAAAGGGCATGGCATGGCTGGAAGCGACAGGTGACCCTGTCTCTGGCGGTGGTTTTGCCTCTTACGCGCGAGACGTGAAAGAGGACGAGCGCGTCCGTGAGATCTGGAACATGGGCTGCGAGCGACACGCCGACGCTGTCAAGGATTTTGACGATGTTAGGGAGCGCGTTAGACGTTTGGCTGTGGCGGGCACGATTGCGGAGCAGTAGAGAGAGCGTGCTCATTGGCGCGTTGTATGACTGTGCAACAATAGAAAGAAACATGTATATTGCCGTTCCAGGCAGTACATTTCATGGCCGTGGCTGGCATGATATATGAAGAGAGCATGCATATTGGCATCTCTGGCAGGACGCATTTTGGCCGTGGCTGGCACAACTGCGGAACCTGACCAAATCACGTCTCTGGCAGGACGTGTAGTGTGGTTTTTTCTGTTCTCTGATTATACCCGAAGACTTGTTGGGGATTGCGTTCGGGGCATAGCGATGCATTGTGCATTGTTTTCGAGCTTCCGTTCGTTTTGTGATGAAGCAGCAGCCTTTTCCTCGTTTCACGACTTGTTGGCTTGCGGCATGAGGTTTTCCTTTCCACGCATAATATAGATATCCTCTCCCTTGAAGCCGGCGACACGTAATGTTTTGAGTTGTGCCGGCAACGATGGCATATGCATTGTAGCATGGGAACACCGCCGAGGCCACAAAAATGATATACACATTCCCAAGTTCAAGGTTCGACATGAATGTTTCATCTTCCCAATCATCTGAGGCGCATGAACTACTTGGGGATAACAAGCAATGCCAAATCCATCAGGACATGGTCTCTCGCTGCCTCTTTTTTTTTGCATATGAACACTACAGATTGCCTAGGGACAGATTGTCTATCTGAACACGAATGCTTTGGCTCTGAGGACTAGAACCTTGTTTGCTGATTTCTATGCTTTGGAAATGGATGTAGAACTGAGAGATTGTCGACCCCCACCGGATGCACAGCTGCTTAAGCAACTGCCGAAGAGCATCGGCGTTCAAGACGCCTATATCGGCACAACACCCCGCCATCTGACCCGCAATGGTCGATTGCGGAATCGCCCTGACCACGAAACAATCGCAATTGCCGAATTGTAGTGCATGATAGTCTGCAGGTAGGCTCACCTTCTGTTTACTTAGTCCTCTTCTCTGCTTCCGCTCTCTTCAGACCTACATGTTCGTTGCAAGATATACCAGCACAAGTCGTATATCCAAAGCGATCGAAAAGCTACCTCTTGCTTCTGGACGTACTTATACCACAGTTACTACCAGAAGAACAGGCATTCCGAAGAGTCCTGCCTTCGTGCTCAAGAACAATCTACAACCACCTCACCACCGCACCTTCACGTCCTCAACCTCAGCCATGGCCCCCATCACCGCCTGGAAGCGCCTCGTCCGCTACGTCTCCGCCAAAGACGGCAGCATCAAGTACGGCGAGCCCATAGTCTCTGAGGAGAAGCCTGACATCGACGCTCTCGCTCAGAAGGGCGGTCTGAAAGTCAAAGTGCTGTCCGGCGAGAGCCCTCTGCTCGCGAAGCCCACAGGCGAAGAAGATGAGGTCAAGCAGCTTCTGGGACCTCTGACACCCAAGGATGTGCCCATCGTCCGATGCGTTGGCTTGAACTACCGCACTCACAGTAAGATTGAGCAACCGCTTCTCTCCTATCCGAGAACACGCTTCCATACTAACGCCCCTTTAGTCCTCGAAACCGGCTTCGACCTCCCCGCCAACCCAACTCTTTTCGTGAAACCCTCGCACACCGTCGCCGACACCCGTGCTCCCGTGCCCATCCCCTCCCTCGGCCAGCCGAAATGCGACTACGAAGGCGAGCTGACCATCGTAATTGGCAAAGACGCCAAGAACGTCTCCGAAGCGGACGCCCTGTCCTACGTTGCCGGCTACGTGACGGGCAACGACGTCAGCTGCCGCGACTGGCAGATGGACAAGGACAAGGCCGGCATGATGCCGCAGTGGAGTTTCTCCAAGTCCTTCGACAAGTACGCGCCCTTGGGACCGTGTATTGCGTCGACGGAGTTGTTGGGCGACGCGAGCGGGTTGAAGCTCACGACTTTCGTGAATGGCGAGAAGAGGCAGGAGAGCGATACGGCGGATTTGGTGTTTGGCGTTAAGAAGCTGGTGAGTTTCTTGAGTACGGGCCAGACACTTCAAGCGGGTAGTCTGATCATGACGGGTACGCCGGGCGGTGTTGGGTTTGGATTTAAGCCGCCTGTTTGGCTGAAGGACGGCGATGAGGTTGTGGTTGATATCGAGGGAATTGGAAAGGTGGTCAATGTCATGAAATTCGAGTAGGAAGACAAGATCTTGTCGAATCGAAGACCTTTTATCACGTGCAAACTGTAGCAAAAGCAACGTCCGTTCGATCACCTGAACGTAATGTGGTCGGAAAGTGGGCATGTGCTGAAGGGCCATATGGAGTTGGTATCAAATTTACGGTTTCGTCCAAGCGTTGCAAGTAGCGTTGCGTATTCACTTCTATCTCGTCCAACTCAACACATGCGATGTATCGTTTCTCTCAAGAAAGACAAACCACAAGAACGATCGCAGCTCGCAGCTCGCGGCTCGCAGAAAATGGAAATATGTACGCCTCCACCGGCACCCAGAGCAGTCCAAGCAAGGAGAATGATCAAGAAACAGGGCAAAACGTTCTCAAACGCGAGCGGGCAACAAAGCATTCAAAAAAAAAATCAATTGGGTATCCAGCAACCAGAACCCCGCCACTCCACCCTATATCGTGTCTCCGAAAGCAGCAGCAGTGACAGCACATCTCCAGCCCGTTATCAGAGCACGGGAGGATTGGCTCACTTCATCTCAAGTCCTCTGGTTAAAGAACCAGCTCGTCCGCTTGTTCGAGCTCTCAGAAGCGCCCTCCTGGCTCTGCACTCTGCCGACCAGTGTTGGCACACCGGGTCCCTCGCCGGGCGTGCTGGCATTAGGTCCACCACCGCCACGGAGAGGCTTGGCGATGCGGCCGAAGGGGTTGTTTGCGAAGTTGGGCTGGGCAGGAGCGGCGCCGAGGCCGCGTGTGGAGCCTTGTTTGGCGGCTTCGAGGCGTTCTTTGACGGCGAGGAGTTGCGATTCGAATCTGGGACAATCGTTAGTTGAGTGATCTTAGTTGCGTTTGGGCTTAAATATCAGGATGACATACTTGTGGTTGGCGACCATGAGCTTCTCTTGACTCTCGGCCACCAGACCCTCGAGGCCGCGAATACGCTCGCCACGAGCGACGAGCTTGCGCTCAGCGATGGCGACTTCCTTCTTGAGCTGGGCGTTCTGCTCGACCAGCTGCCTCTGGACAAGAGTGAGCTGTTCGAGGTTGCGTTCCAGGAAGGCAAGCTTCTTCTGCTGCTGCTTGCTGTTGGAGCTCCTCAAAATGGAGTTGTACTGCTCACGTGTTGAGTCGAGGGAGATCTCTAACTCAACGACGCGCTCGCAGCGGTTCTGCAGGTCGCGCATGAGCGACTTCTTGATTGTGTCGAAGTCGGCAAGCTGCTTGTTCATTGAAGCACCGTTGCCGCTAGAGACTGACTGTTTGCGCAGAGCCTCAATTTCGGATCGCATGCGTGCGTTGTCCTCTGCCTGGCGCGAGAGAACTTGCCTCAGCTCAGCAGGATCAGCACCGTCTGCAAAGTCTTCGCCTTCATTGTGGCCATTGGCACCGTATTCAGCCTGGCGGACCAGACCCTGCGTCTCGAGCAGTCGCTCTCTCAGGCGCTGCAGCTCACCCACTGGCACGGTCTCGCCAGCGTCGGCAAGTTCCAACAGGCTATCAAGCTGTTGCATTGTTGCACGCAAATGTAATTCGCTGCTCGAAGACAAGTCGTCGCCCAGGTCGAAGCCTGCCATCATCTGTGCCATGCGTTCCTTCTTCAGCCTCTCCTTTTCATCAAGCATAGCGCTACTTTCCTTTGCAGACATCCTTGCGTCTAGCAATTGATGTTTCACATCATCGAGCTCTGCAGTAAGCTCTCCATTAGCCTCCTTGAGAGAATCCATCGTGATGGCGGCCTCTTTCGTCTCGAACTCGATCTTCTCAACTTGCATGCGCAACTGCTCGCTCTCTGAGCGCAAGCGGTCGCTATCGCGGGTCGTGGTAGCGTGTGTGTCTCGTAATTCTTTCAACTCGTTGCGCGCCAGTTGGAGAGCCTCCTCAGCCTTTGCCAGTGAGCTCTCCTTGTCAGCAAGCTGGTCCTGCAGCTCGTTCTCGCGCTTCAGGAATTCCTCCTTCTCGTCCTTGTCCATGGGGATGGATGGTGTGCCAGCGCGATCCAAGTCCATGCGGCTATCGGGTCTCGGTGTGCTAGGCGTCTCCTGTCCAGAGCGCAATCTGCTAGGTGTTGCGGGCCTTGGAGTCGCTTGTGGAGGCGCCTTTGACCTATCCTTGAGTGTAGGAGTCCATTGGTCTTGTGAAACTTGATCGCCCTTCCGCCATGCACCAACCTCGGCTTCCAGCGAAGAAATGTAGGTCTCGTAGGTAGTGAGCGTGCCTTGGGACTTCTTGAGTAGTGCTTTGAGCTGAGCAGGTGAAAGCTCTTCGTTGACCTTGGCCTTCTGTTTGATAGTCTTTGCTCTTTCACCGAAGCGAAGTGTGCTGACTGTTTCGTCGTAGTTGTATGCTGAAGGCGAGCAATTAATAATGAGAGTCGTTCGGGAGTTGCCACCAAGCGATTCTTGCAAGATACGGGTAAGCTTGCTGTCTCTGTAGGGGATATGTGAGCTCTTTCCATCCGAGAGAGCGTTAATGACCATTCCGAGCGATGTGAGCGATTTGTTGATCTTCTTTGCCTCTTCAAGAGTCTGTCCACTTGCGCCAGTCTTGCCAACCTTCTCAGAACCTGCCAAATCGACCAAGAACAGACGACCAGATTTCGCAGAGCCAGTCTCCACATTCTTCTGTGCGACTTCAATCACGAAGATAGAGTGTGATCGTGAGGATTCCTGGTTCATGTTTGTGGCAGCGACCATTCTCGCAGCACCACCGCGCTCCAGGATTTCGTATACTTCTTCAACAGATCCAACGTAGAACTCATGCAGGCCCTTGACGTAAACACCTCTCGCCTTGTCCTCGTGCACAGGCAAGTTATCGTTCGTAGGAAGCAGCAGATCGCGAATCTTCTCCATGTAGATTTCCATATAGCTGACCTTGACGGTGAACTCAACGCTGCCGTCGCTGCTCATGATTGAGTGGAAGATCTGCTCGACAATCCTAGGAATGATACCCTTGGCCTCTGGATCTCCAATGTTTCCCGCACCCATCATGGTATACGTCTTTCCTGAACCAGTCTGACCGTAAGCAAAGACTGTTCCGTTGTAACCGGCGAGCACATCGTCCACCGTGCCACGGATTGAGTAGTCGAAGACATCATGCTGGGCGGTGTTGGTGGGGAAGACACGATCGAAGGTGAAGGCGGAGGAGGCATCCTTGCTGGCGACCTTGAGGCTCTCTTGCGATTCGAAGCTGACGACTTGTTCACTGTTGGCTTCGCGCTCAATGCGGTTCTGAGGCCTGAACCTGGCGACGACCTTGATTGTGTTCGGAGTCGACATTGTGGCGGTGGGAGAGAGAGAGAGAGGTGGTGGGTGGAGGCGAGCGTGGGCGGCGCTCAGGGCAGCCCTATGGGTGAAGGAAGCGGTCGTATACGGGCGTGCAGGGCGACTTGATTGTTTCGGGGTGTGAAGAAGTGCAAGCGTCCTTGTAATTCGGCTGGCTGCTCACAGACGCAGGTCCCAGAGAGTTGAAACCCCTGTTGCTGGGGTTAGCGGCCTGCGCAATGTGCTCCCGCCAACGGGCCTGCAGACAGTGAATGACAGCAACGACCGCTATCGTAGAGCTGCAAGAAAAGAGACAGTCAAAGAATGTCGCTGGACTGGTATGAAATGTGGTGTTGTTACACTGCAAATGTGTTCAATCCGCTGGAGCAGGTAAACAATGAGCCTGACCCTGAGGCTTCTTGCCCCTCACCCTCACGCGGGCAGAGTTGTGAAGATTGGAGAGAGAGGGCTATACAGTCTCTACTCTTAAATCTGCGCACAGCCTCTCCATGGGCGCCATAGTGATTTTTAGAGATGCCTGACAGTAGAGGCGCATCACTTATAGGCAGGTGCCTATGTCTTCAGCATCATCTCAATGACAGATAAAAACGAATCCTAGAGTTGTCGCCGCTGGTACAAACACTAAAACCCTCAAGGTTGTTCGCAGACTTATGAGCTAGAACTGTATCACACGTTCAGGTGCCGGACATCTACATCATAAGATTTTCATTGCAAGCTATCTAGTAAGAAGGAAGGAGCCTGATATGCACATGTGTGAGATACACACAAGAGAAACTCCTGCTGCTCCCGTGGAAACCGTCATCCAAAATAACAAAAGAACGCCTTACGCTCTGGTCGGCCGGGTCAATGAGGCAGGTTTCTGCCTAGACCTCCGATGCATGTCGGGTAGTCTCGTATGTGCCATTTTTCTCGTGTCTGTAAATGCAAGTGGCGTGCGATAGCACGCAAGCCGACCTGGATTCCGATAGTGTTCGTCTCGTAAGTCACCTTCCCATGACCCGCAGCGCTCAGTCATCCCAGCTCTTCTCAACCGTCTCTCGCACTCTCTTGGTGTACTCCTTACGGTTGTCCTTGTACAGATTACTGGCTTCCACGTTTGCAGGACTGCTGGTGTTGGGGTCGTTGAGCAAGCTCTGCACACTGGTCAAGATGGCCGCCACATCGTACGTCGGACTCCAACGGTTCTGCAAGATGTCTAGACACAGCTCGCCAGTGGCGTATACATTGGGGTGGAACATTTGTGAGATGAATTTGACTCCAGGCGGCTTGTTGGGGTACTGCTCCTCGAAGTGCATGACAAGACGGAAGGTACCGTCTTCGAAAGGTGTGTCTGAGGGACCGATGATGACGGCGTTCCTGGAGGTCAAGTGTCAGTCATGGGTTCGGAAGTGCCTTGGAGATGTGCAGCGATCGCTTACCAGGTCATAACATTATCTGCGATCGGAGAGGCAGAGACACCGGCTGGAGGGTCGGTCTGCATGCGCTTGAAGTCGCGCATCAGGCGTCTTCTCGCGGCAGTCGACATGTTGGATGGTGATGTGCGGGTTGTGAAGTGCGGGTGGCGTGTTTGTGGATACTGGTGAGTCGCAAGCCGGTGTGGTGTATGGTAGTGTCTCTGCGAGATCTGGTGAGAGTGTTGTGAGAGTGTGTGTTGTAGAGTCGTGGGTCGTGTGCGCAAGGTTGCAAGGTTGAAGAGCGAGCTCGGTGACTGGAGATGCTGCTCCCTCACTTGCCGACTTGCCCCACGTCGCTGACAATTATCAGATCCAAGATGCCATGACTTCCAGGTTGTATTCTTCACTTGACCATCACTACTTTCAATTCACCGGCAATGCTACTTCTGCAGATGGATACATATTTGTAAATCATCTAGATTACCTGTTGCAGAAAGCAATATTCAATCGGTTCCGTTCATACACGCAAGCAGGCACTGAAACTCTCAGATGTTGGTGCTTTCAAACGCCTTCGAGGTTAAAAGTAAGAGTGCAATAAAAGCCACCAATTCAAGTCAATTCATATATACAGTGTATAGCTGTGAGATCACCAAAGCCAAACCTGTAGTCTACTCTAGCATGTAAGTGTAATCACAACTGATCCCATCTACGCAATCACACCACTAGCCTCCTGCTCCTTCTTCTCCTCAACACCGTTCGGCACTCCATTCGCAGCCTTTCCACTGTGAATCTCAGCCAAAACAGATTTGATCTCCTCCAAAAACCTCGTGACCTCCTTCTCGGTACCGACTGTGACGCGTAAGCATCCAAAGCAACCCATCTCTTTGCCTCTGAATCGCGTGACCACGCCGCGCTTCTCTGCCAGACGCTCGTACACCTGCAACGCAACCTCGTTGCTCGGCTTGCCCTCGGACCCATCGAGCATCTCAACCAGAAGGAAGTTTGACTCGCGGCCGCCAAGGAAGCGTCCGACGCCAGGGATCTTGGGCATCTCGGCGAGCATGCGCTCTCTTTGTTCTAAGATGGCGGCGCGGTTGGAGTACATGACCTTCAGGTTCTGGGGTAAGAGTGCCTGAATGGCCAGCTGTGAGGTTGGGTTTGAGATGTTGTAGGGTGCTTTGAGGCTGTTGAGTAGCCCTGCAATTTGAGGACTGGTGAAAGCGGCACCAAGACGGATACCAGCCAGTCCAAAGGCCTTGGACAGGGTCTGCATTACGACTAGGTTGGGCCACTCAGCGACCCATTCTGCTAGTGATGACCCGTCTGGTGAGAAATCGATGTATGCTTCGTCCACGATGACCACGCCGTTCCAGGTAGGGTGCTCCAGCACTTTCCTCACGTCTTCCTTGCGCACAAGGTTAGCGGTTGGGTTGCCAGGTGAGCAAAGATAGACCATCTTGATGGTAGGGTCTTCGGCCAATTTGGCATTAATCTTGTCAGGCTGTGCGTTGAATCCATTGTCGACATCCAAAGGCACCTTGACGACTTCGACATCGTTGACGTGGGCCGATACTGAGTACATGCCATATGTGGGTGGGCAAGTCAGGATCTTGTCCTTGCCAGGTGTGCAAAAGGCACGGAGTAGCGCATCGATTGCTTCATCGCTACCGACGCCAACAAAAAGACTGTCGACGGTGAGGTCCTTTTGCGTGTGAACTTTTGTGTTACGCAGATTGATCAAGTGCTGTTTGAGCTCGTGCTGGTGCGGGTCGGGATATCTGTTGAGTCCGAGCAAATCAATTTCGATGTCAGAAGCATCACCGTTCGCGAGCTTGCCATTGCTACCGAGTGCCAGTCCAGGACCATATGCATTCTCGTTGGCGTCTAGCAGAACATTGGTACCATCGTCTTTGTAGTCACTGCTCGATACGTCAGGGACCGTGCATGACTTGCTTGTTGGAAACATTGAAGACGAACTCTCTGGCGCATCTGTACGGCTCAAGGGCCAAGATGTTGGGTCTTGCACACTTCTCGATATCAAAAGGCATGTTGTCTAGAATGTATTGCTGGTTTTGATTTTTTTCCAATGGCGCACCAGATCTATCTATCTCGAAAGCACAAAAGCCCGCTGGGCGCATCAGTCATCATCAATCAATGAATCACATGTCAGAAGCTTTGATACGCGCCGAGCCGTCATCGCTCGCTGTGACTCCGGTCCATGCGCAACGCAATCTGCCAGCACTATGTGCGAACGCGATTCGACGGATGAAGATGCGAGGTCCGGGAAGACGGACAAGTCCTGCTTCCGAAGTACCTGAACAAGCCGCATAATTCAAGGAAATCTGGCTTTTGTGGAACGTGACGAGCTTGTTCGCGACCGTTTGAAAAGCAAGACGTGACCTGACTTGAACCCTACAATTGCGGCTGGTATATGTCATCGGCGCTACCATACACTGCTACCTGTCTATACAACCACTACATTTCCTTCTGCCGATGCCCTTACGTGCGAAAGGCTGAAGCATCCTACCGTCTTCCTACCTGTTCCAACCTTTTCTTTCCACGTTGTCCCGAAATCTACATCTTTCCCTCTCTGGACACGCGACGCCAGACCTGACTGCCGTGTCGTCCCACGCATTCAATCACGATGGCTACCTCACAGTCGCAAGTACCGGCCACACCCCGAGTGATATCACCATCGCCAACACCGTCAGAGAGAAACAAGGATGGGTATTTCGGTCCAGAAACACGATCCAAGGTCGCACGTGTCAGCTCAGTGGTGGAGCCCATAGAAGAGCACGAGGATGCGAACAACACATCAGAGGACGACCCGGAGCTTTCTCGCGCGCGCACAAGAAGTCGCAGCCCTCAAATAGAGCGCCATGCGTCCCGACTGAACGGTCTCTCGCAAACAGCTAGCCGCAAGAAGGCTCCAGAACCCGTCTCCAAACCACCAAACGGAGCAGCAAAGTCAAATGGCTTCCTATCGCCAGCAGACGCGTATCGCGACTTTGGCTTCGGCAGCTCATACTGGCGCAACCTCTCACGATCGCCCTCACCACTAGGCCTGATCCCCATCCACCGCGAATGGCGCGCCTTCGTCCACAAACACGAGATCCCGCGGAAAGCACTGCACGTCAGCATCGGCTTTGTGACCCTCTGGCTCTACCATCTGGGCGTGCAAATTTCCGCTGTACACCCCATCCTCCTAACGCTTCTAATTCCAATCGCAACGATAGACTTCCTGCGCTTCCGCTGGACCGCGTTGAACCAAACGTACATCCGCCTTCTGGGCGCTTTCATGCGTGAGAGCGAGGCGCACGATCGCTACAACGGAGTTATTATGTACCTGGCTGGGCTTTGGTTTACTATGCGCTTCTGCAGGAAAGATGTCGCGGTCATGAGTGTGTTGCTGTTGAGCTGGTGCGATACTGCTGCGAGTACGTTTGGGCGGCTTTGGGGACGGTATACGCCTAGGATTCGCAAGGGGAAGAGTCTCGCTGGTACTATCGCGTGTTTTGTGCTGGGCGTGTTTGCTGCCGTGTTCTTCTGGGGATATGTGGCGCCGAGAACAGATGGCAAATACGATCAAGGCGCCAACAGCTTTGTGTACGAGGGTATCCTTACCCTGCCTGCGCCTGCGCGGGAAGCGTTGGGATGGAGCGTGGAAGAAGCCACAATTACTGGACACTTAGCCCTGGCGGTGATGAGTCTCGCCTCTGGGTTGATTGTGAGTGTGAGCGAGCTCATGGATGTGTGGGAATTGGATGATAATTTGACGATACCCGTTCTGTCTGGCGTGGGTTTGGGCGCGTTCTTGTGGGCTTTTGGCAGTGCTTGATGGAAGGAGCACGTTTTTTTCTCAAGGCTGTGTTTTGGAAGAATGATATCCCCTAATGTTGAACAATCTTCTTGAGATACTACAGAATTGTAATAGATGGAATTCCACGCTCATGGCCAGTAATTAGATCCCCTGTCTACTGTACTACGCATACGTCGTACGTCTGTTGGTCTTCAGCCGGGCTTTCTGCTATTGAGATATTGTTGAGAGCACATCACCCTCCCTATAGACAAGGTATCTGCGAACTAATGCGTTTAAGCTGCGGCAATAAAACAACTGGTAAGGCAACTCAGTATTGGCAGGCATGACTACATGGACAGATCCAATCAACGACCGGCATGCCAGTGTAAGCGAACATTAGCACAAAGTAGCTGTAGTGACCATTGAGACGTTAATCATTAGTTTGCGGCTTGAGACCATAGCAACTCGGCATCTGATAGTGCTTTGGGTGGACCGAAAACGGACACGAACTTGGTGCTATGACCTTTTGCGTTGCTCGGTGCAATCGAGGCTGTTTGTTCGTCCATGCACCGACGCCAATTCGATCTGCAATGCCGGATCACGTGCATTGCATACTCGCTACCAGGCTAAAGCCGCTAGAGCTCGTTTCCTCCGAGCTGCGAGCGTTTGACGTTGCGCAAGGCTGCCGATCTCTGGAGAAGTCGAGCTAAAGGCGAGCTGACCTGCGCCGCGCCGAGAGCTGCCGCCGTAGGCGATTGGCTGGTCGCGTCGACCCTGCGCGACTCTCGTCCTCTTCCAGCCTTTCGTTCCTGTTCCTCTAGCAGTTGCTTTGCTCTCTCCCACTCGTCTCTTCCTCTTCTCACGTGCCTTTTACCGCCCTACTATCACCCTCTTCGAACACCATCACAAGCCTGCTATATCTTCACATATCTCTTTCGCAGTCTTTACTATCCCATTTACGCGACTACGTCACTCTACTTCGCTCCCTCCACACATCCATCACGACCATCCACACACGCGACCAACAATACTACGCGCTCACGACTCGCTATAACAACCGCCAAAATAGGCGGATCACAGGCCCTCCAAAGCCTCATTCTGTGCATACAGAACGAGCAGGCTAAGAAGCAATTGATGTTGTTAGACCATCTAACTGACGCAGCTCACTACTCCATGGCTACCTCCAACACCTTCATGCCGTCGCCGACGGACATGATGGACACCAATGCCCCAAACCAATACTTTGCCAGCAGCCACTACAACGAACAGCACGTAAACAACAGCGTACCACTCCCAAGCCTGGCCGCCAATCCGTTCGTGCCGACACCCAATGCATCCATCCCGACCACACCAGGCTCAATCGCTGGTCGCAAACGTTCGCGCGGCGATGAAGACGAGATTGAGAACGACGGATCGCTCCCTACGCCTGCCTCTGAATATGGAAACGTGTCGCGAGGCGAACCCGTAATGGGACCTGGCATGACGCTCATCTACCCTGGCGACCCATCGTACCCGATGTCTGCGGAAACGCAAACGGGCACTTGGGCCGATGAGAACATGGCGCGTCCGTTCGCAGTCAATGAATTGAGACGCCCATCCGTGCAAAGCAGAAAGTCACAGCGCACCGATGCCGCTAGTGCTGGTGCAGACAACCTCGCTCAGCTCGTTCTCCCTCCAAGCATGCGCGAAGCCACTTCGGAGCCACTTGTCGATGAGGCAACACGCAAGCTCGGTATCAGCTGGACTCGCATGGACGCGAACGAAGCCCGTCAAATCAACCAGGCCGCGTACGCCAAGTTCATCGCAAACCACTACTCCTCGTTGAAAGACGTCAAGGTGTGGTTCGAAAACGCTGCGCTGCCTGGCTACCTCGTGCAAGCCGCCAATGTCTACTCTGGCGCGACTGAATTCTACCTCTTCTCGAACGACCTCACTGAAGCCCGCCTCGTCACACGTGATGCTGATCAGCTCATCCCACGGCTGCAGATGCTACCCGCACTTCACCTTGCTGCGCCTGGCGGACAGATCAAAGCTGAGATGTCCCCTGTGATGGTCGCACAGAACGAAGTCAGCGGCTATGTGAAGAAGGAGGAAGAGATCAAAGGAGCTTTGCCAGGCTGCATGCAGGACCACATCTTCAAGAAAGAATATGATCCCGTGCACCGCGAGCCAGAAGGCATTTGCGCTGCTCACTCGATGGAGCTTGACTGAGAGGACTCCATCTCGATTTCCTTGGAATTTGTTCTTACTCTAAGAGGTTGGCTTTCCCTCTGCGCAAGCGCATCTTTGTCTGATCGTGTGGCGCGAGATATCGCGTGATGGAGGGGTTGTCGGTTCCGGATTTGCTATGGGCTTGGGAGGCGCCGGCGCGCGCTTGTTTGCTATGATCTACGATTGGCCTGCACTGTATTATAAAACTATATTACTAAGAAAGTATGAATGTTAACATTATGTTTGAATGTTACCGTATCTTGCAAATGTGTATGGTTTTCAGGCTGTGGTCGAAGTAACAGAAGTAATGTGTGGTAGGAAGTGAGCACACAGGACTGCAGCCCAGAGTACATTTGAAAGGATTCCAGGATATTCTCGTGTTCGTAATACTCAGGTAGATACATGTACATACACGTAGTCCTCGTTGTTCGGCAAGTGACGCGCTGAAGCTGTCTGTCTGTGGCCCGAGCGAGCTTCGACGTTGGCGAGACCAAGAACGTGGGAGGCTGCCGTTGCCTCTACTGCTGCCACCCTCGCCATCGCATCGCCGCTCACTCTCTCACCCACCCATACTACCATATTTCAAGCTGCAAACATGGCGGAGGGAATGTTCTACAACGTGACCGCCGGGTACATCGAGGGTATCGTGCGCGGCTACCGCAACAACCTCCTCACTGGCCAGAACTACGGCAACCTGACGCAATGCGAGACCATCGATGGTATGGAGGCACACCAGTCCAGTAGTGGCATACACTTCCACGATCAATGTACTGACTATCAACCAGATGTAAAGCTCCAGCTTGGCCCTGCGTACGGCGATTACCTCGCCTCCCTCCCTCCCAACCCTTCCACCTCTGCCCTCGCCGACAAAGCCATGGACAAACTCGTCGCCGAGTTCCGCTACCTGCAAGCGAATGCTACCGGATCGCTGGCCAGGTTCATGGAGTACCTGACCTATGCCTACATGATCGACAACGTTGCGCTTCTGATTACCGGCACCCTTCACGAGCGCGACACCCGCGAGCTCCTCGAGCGCTGCCACCCGCTCGGCTGGTTCGAGACCA
The DNA here is from genome assembly GCA_022813475.1 of Pseudopyrenochaeta terrestris. NCBI lineage: Eukaryota > Fungi > Ascomycota > Dothideomycetes > Pleosporales > Pseudopyrenochaetaceae > Pseudopyrenochaeta > Pseudopyrenochaeta terrestris. Next base: position 1,411,799 of record JAKLMJ010000005.1, on the reverse strand, counting down.
TGCCTGCGCTTTGCGTTGCCACCAACATTGAAGAGCTGTACAACTCCGTCCTCATTGAGACACCACTCGCACCCTACTTCAAGGGCAGCCTGAGCCACCAGGATCTCGACGAGCTCAACATCGAGATTGTTCGCAACACCCTGTACAAGAACTACTTGGAGGACTTCCACCGCTTTGTCAACGAGGATTCGGAGATCAAGGGATCGCCTACGCAGGGCGTAATGAGCGAGATCCTCGAGTTCGAGGCCGATCGTCGCAGCATCAACATTACCATCAACTCCTTTGGCACCGAACTCAACAAGAACGACCGCAAGAAGCTCTACCCCAACTTCGGACGTCTCCACCCGGAAGGCACTCTTATGCTCTCGCGTGCCGACGACCCTGAGGGTGTTCGCATTGCGGTTGACGGTGTGTCAGATTACAGAACCATGCTGGACCAGACTGGCATGGGCGGCTCAAGCGGTGGCATTGGAAACCAGAGCGGCGGCATTGGTGGTGATGAGGGCAAGAGCTTGGAGGATCTGTTCTACCAGAAGGAGATGGAGATCTCAAAGCTTGCCTTCACTTTCCAATTCACACATGCCATCGTGTATGCTTGGCTAAGGCTGAGGGAGCAGGTACGTGTAGCAGCGCGAAGTTCGTTGATGAGAGGGAAACGCCTACTAACCTCACCTCACAGGAAATCCGCAACATCACCTGGATCTCGGAATGCATTGCGCAAAACCAGAAAGACAGGATCGGCAACTACATCTCCGTGTTCTAGATGTTGCATCCCGTGTGATCTTTATAACTTTGCGAGGGTTTTGCATTTTCACCGGCGTTACTAGGAGCGAAACAAGAAAGGACTCCGGTCGATCTTTTTTGAATCTTATTTGTGAGAGATACCAAGCGTGTAAAATTCAAACAATATTCAGCCTGATGGCCAGCAAGGCTGAACACATAGCATGTCTAGAAAATCTCCCAGTGATACTTTACAGATTTCACAGGTTTACTTCTGTCTATTCCAGTCACGCACCATTCAGAACATCAAGCACCAACTTCTCAAACTCCTCCGCGCGGTGCATGGGAGGAATATGCCCAGCATCTTCCATCAGCACAAACCTAGCGCCTTTGGGCGGGTTTATCTTTGCTGCAACGTCCCTCAACAACTCGGCGTCAACCGCCTTATCTCTCCCGCCAGCTATAACAACGCATTCAACACCGTCCAACCGCCCTAACTCACCACTATAATCGTACCCACGAATGGCGTCCGCCAGCACTCTATAGCCTTCCAATTTTGTTGTCTTCACATGCTTCAACGCTTCCTCCCGCACCGCTTCGTCGTGCGGCTCATTCCCAGGCAACCACCGCTCAACCGTAGCACGACAGAGACTATCGCTTCCTTCTCGCACGTCAGCTTCAAACTGCTCAATCCGCTGCGACCACATCGGTTTGGCGAGTTCTAGCGATTTGATCCCCGGCGCGCAAAGCGAGATCGCCACCTCGACTTCCTCCGAATACAGCATCGCGTACCGCAACGCTAGCACGCCGCCGATCGAACAGCCTATCACGGCTTTGAGCTTCGATTGCCCGGTTGCGCGTTCGACGATGGCGTGCATGTGATGTGTTATGTCTTCGGTTGAGTAGCTTCGAGTCGGGTCTGTGGGCGGAGGAGTGAGGTTGTGGCCTATGTGGTCGAAGCGGAGGGTGCGGTAGTTGGCTTTGTTGAGGGCGAGGACGGTGGAGTCCCACATTTTGTTGTTGGACATGAGGGCGTGGGTCAGGAGGACTACAGGCCCTTCTCTAGGACCTTCGATGATAACGTGGTAGGCGATGCCATCGATGTTGATGGTTGTGGTGGTCATTTTTGGGGGGTCGGTGTTCGCGTGATATCGTATGTCTTGGTAGTAGATTGTCTCGGTTACGTGGTTTATTCTATAATGTATGTATTTGACTGCTGTGGGCCTATCTAAGATGATATTGGTGGCATCCGAGGTCTTGAAATAATCCCCACCTAACGACATTTAGGTTCATGTTCATGTTTGTCATCTCGACCTGGATGACAAATATACCCCAACCCGAACCCTGTTGGCTCACTGTGGTCTCTAAAAAAGATCGAAGTACACATATTTAACAGCTATTGAGCATGCGTAAACATGATGTATCACATCCACGGTGGGATTGTGAGATCTTGAGAGCCCCGGCGGGTCGTGGGCGATGTCTGGAGACGTATATGACACGGCATACGAAAGAGCGGCCTGAAGCCGATCGATAAACATGCATTTACATCCATCGACTCGTCAAGGTTCGTGGACTGGGCAACAATCTGTGGCTATACGCCAAACCGGAGCGGATGTCATGTCATACCACAAAGCAAGGCGACCACACCTGTCACTTAGTACCCAGAGCTCCATTACCACCAGGTAGAAGTATCTCCATTGGAAGATGGGCTAATGTTTGTATACGAGTCCTCAGGCAGCATGCCGAATCAGGGAAATGACATGCCTACAGCCTACAGATACGATACACAATGAAAGCCGAGAATAGGACTCGAACGCTGCGGAACGGTAGCTCGAAGCATTGGGCAAACAGAAGCGATAGACAATGGTGTAGGAGACAGATGTTTGCTATGCAAAGGACTAAACGATAGGGTATCAGTCCACTGAAGCCAACCGACTTACGCACTGAGTATTGAGGCACAGCTTGCATGTCGAAGCTATGTCGGACACAATGCAATCAAGAGGCATATCAAGCGATTGGGTCTGCATCTCCCTTTGTTGTAGCGTTGGTTGTATACCTCCTATGCGGCGGCTTTGTGAGGTGTGGACAAGCACGTGCCGATGATGTCGTTAGCGCCAGCGAAAGCGCCCAGAATAGCTTCCGTAACTCCCTGCTGCGCTGACTTCGCCACCAGGCAGCAGCAACAACACAGTACATATCCTACGGCTTTCTACTTCATAACACCACGTCACCTTCCCTTTGTACCTTTCTATTATATTGACCACAACAATTCTGAAGTCCACACCGCAAAACCACAAACAGTCCGCCATCATGTCTGGCCTCTCCGGACACCTCGTCCGCCGTGGCGCCCAAATGGCACAGGTTCATTTCACCAAAGTCATTGCAGAGCCTGCTCCTGCACACGACTCCGCGCCTGCTATGGAAATCGACCCGGCGAAGATGTTCCCTATTGCCGCTGTTGCAATTGTTACCGTTCTTCTGATCGCTTCGGTATGTTCACAATCCAAGCAACGCGACGACGCGAGCTTGTACACTAACCACCCAAACAGGTCCGCTACACTGTCGGCGAGGTCATCGCATCCTTGGCCATGATTGAGTCGCCTTCCTCGACCGCCATAATCGAGACTGCGCCACCCGCATACGCCGACGAGCCGGACTACCCGCTCGAGAAGAAGGAAGAAGCGTTGCCTGCCGAGGCCATGGCCGACCAGGACATTGAGATTACCGTCATCAACCACAAGCCGATCACCGCCAACATTCGCGCCTCTGTCCGTCACCTTCACACTGTTGGCGGATTCTTTGGCCGCTGGAGGGGTGCTGGCGTTGGCATCGTCTACCACATGCTCCACGCTCTCATGACCAACTTTCTCTCTGGCTTGATCGGTTTCGGTCTCGCCGGCCACGCGCTCATGCACATTGTTTCTTCCATCGGTCTTGCCCGTATCCACATGGCCTGGACTCACAGCATGATCGCGGCGCCCACTAGCAAGTCCTGGTTCCGTCGTATTGTACCCCGCAAGCAGTGCAAGGCTATTCTGCTTCCGACTCTCGCCTTCGCCGTTGCTCAGCAGGTCACCTTCATGATGCCGATCGCTGTGGCTTTCGCTCTCGGTCTTCCCCAGGAGATGCACAACGAACAGTTCGACTTCATGAACCGTGACGTCTCCCCCGGCGAGGCTGCATACTACGCCTTTGCCCTCCTCTCTGTCCCTCTGACCGGCGTGTTTGTCGCTCTGGCCATCCTGCTCCCAGCCTCCGTCACCCTGACCCGCATTGAGGCCGCTCTTCTTCCCGAGGACCAGGAGACCATCGTCAACTTCGACCGCAGCGCTGTGCTCGGCGAGTTCGATCTCCAGACTCGTGGCGCCTGCCGCTCAGTCTTCGTCCAGGCCTGGAAGTCTTTCGAGCCTGCTGCCAGGCTCAGGCTTATCAAGCTTTACGTCAAGATGTTCTCTCTTCAGATCGTGATCGCTCTCTTTGGTGGCCTCGCTGTGCTCGTCCTGCTTTAGGATGTTCATGCACTATCTTCATGCTACGGAAACACTCAGATTGACAACTACCTAGCCAACCTCTCATAGCTACTACAGCATAGCTTTTCCTTGATGTATCAGACACCTCTATCTTCCTTACTTCGTGCCTCAATATAACTTTGAACCGTGTGCCATGCTGCGAAACTCTCAAATCAATATTGCCTCGTCTCGAACTCGTTCAGCGAAGTTGCAATCCGGGTTCGTCCCTGGGATCCACTCCGGTAAGCGGCTGGTCGGCCATCATCCTTTCTTGGCCGGCTGCTTTCAGCCACCCGCTGTGCTTGCTGTTTCTTGACATTACTCGGGCTTCATTTTCGCAGCTGCCATTGAACTTGATTGTAGACACCCAAGGCTACTACCATTGATAAACGTGCTCAAACACGTCGATTGTCTGTAATACAAATCTTGTCGCTGCAAAACCCTACATAGTAAGCTTCCGGCAATTGATCGCTGGTGTGGATCTGCATGCGTTCGGTCTTTGATCACCCGGAGGTTGAACCCAACTCGATGCCGGGGTGGACAGGAACATGTACGACGAGTCATACATATGTTCCCGCCATGCCAATTTTGAGTCTGTAGACTTCACAGGAAGACGGCGAAGAGTGGGCGATAGCGGAGAATCAAGATGATGTGACAGAAGCACGTATCCGAGCTCTAATCCGAATGTAGAACTTATCCGTACAGCCAACGCTATTATTGACACTTCCAATATCAAGATCACTCCAATGGGTTTGTGCAAGACGTTCCCTATAAGAACAGACAACGAGATGACTTACTTACTGGCTACAACGTCCTGGCTATTAGTTTGTGTCCATCTCGTTGGAAAGGTACGATACAAACAGTTGCCTGTAGACGGATGTCGCCCGAAGCGTAGACGGATGTCGCCCGCAAGCATCTCTGCCAAAACTCCAAGCTCCGCATTCGCAAGCTCCACAACTTGCTTGGCCTCCATCACCGGCGCAACTTTTGGTACCTCCTTCATGCTCAATTGCCGACAATCACAATATGTCGCGATCTCGCTACCCATGTGGTCGCCACTAGGGCAGGGCGTCCGCAGGTACAGAGCGCTGATCTCCTCAATACCCCTCAAGCCAAGGAAAAAAAGTCCATAGTGCTCCCGAAGACATGCATTGGGAGGTTGGGCAGACGTATAGTTATATAGCTAGTCTATAGTGCCCACGCGATTGCAATCGCGATGTTCACACACGTTTGATCAATCATGAATTCAATCGCTTTGCTCGGGACTTTATTCCTGTCTCAAGCTACGGCGCAGTCGACATTCAGAGGCTACACGAATGTTTCTGATCCTTACTATGGACAGAGTCCCCCAGTTTACCCTACTCGTAAGCTACCCAAAAACCACATTCGACGCAGAAGGGTAACGACTTGCAGCGGAGGGAAATGGTGGCGTCGACTCAGCCTGGCAGGATGCCTATGCCAGGGCTCGCGATCTGGTATCACAGATGACGCTCGACGAGAAGGTCAACATGACCCATGGCCATACCGGTGCTTGTGTAGGCAACACTCCCAGCATTGAGCGACTTGGGGTCCCTCAGCTTTGGTAAGTTTGGGAAGGTACGATCGAGGCAACCAATACATAGGCTGACATGCCCGAAGCCTCGCAGATGCTCCATCCGGTATTAGAGGCCAGGAATTCGTCTCTGCTTTCCCAGTGCAGATGAACGTTGGCTCTACATTCGATCGCGGTCTTATGCGCCGCTTTGGCGATGCAATTGGCTCAGAGTACTACAAGAAGGGAATAAACATCGCTCTGCTTCCTGTTGCTGGACCTCTTGGTCGGGTCGCTCGTGCCGGCAGGAACTGGGAAGGATTTGGAGCTGATCCATATCTTTCTGGCGCCGGTATGGAGGAGGTTACCATTGGAGTACAAGAGCAGGGTGTGATTGTTCAGTCCAAGCACTGGTTGCTCAACGAGCAGGTGAGCATTACGAGCACACAACGTTTGAGGCATATCGCTGACTTCAGCTCCTAGGAGTACCGCCGCAATCCCGGTCCTGAGGGCGAGTCGCTGAGCTCCAATGTGGACGATCGCACCATTCACGAGCTTTACGTTTTCCCGTTCATGGACAGTCTCAAGGCCGGCGCAGCAAGTCTCATGTGCTCGTATCAGCGTGCGAACAACAGCTACGGTTGCCAGAACAGCAAACTCATGAACGGCATCCTCAAGACAGAACTGGGCTTCCAAGGCTTCGTCACGAGCGACTGGGGAGCTCACCATGCGGGCGTTGCTAGTGCAAATGCTGGGTTGGATCTTGTCATGGTAAGTGGGAAAGGCATAATCAAGCTAGTGTCCGTGATATGTTGCTGACTTCTGTGAACAGCCCGACGCTGGATTCTGGGGCGACAACCTCACCATAGCCGTGAACAACGGCAGCGTCGCCGAGTCCCGCCTTGATGACATGGTCACACGTATACTCGCTGCTTGGTACTTCGTTGGCCAAGATGAGAGCTTCCCAGCAGTCGCTGTCGCTCCCTACAATCAACAGCACCCTATTGTCGATGCTCGTGGCGACAACGCAAAGCTCATTCGTGAGATCGGAGCCGCAAGCTCTATCCTGGTCAAGAACGTCAACAACGCCCTTCCTCTCAAGAACCCAAGATACCTCGGCGTTTATGGCTACGACGCTCGCGTGGCCGATTCGCCCTGGCAGAATCCTTCACGATTTGGTGGAGGCTATGAAGTCAACTTTGGTTGGGAAACATTCGTAAGTTCGACGCCAGCAGCCTTGATCAGTCCCGTATGGACTACAAGCGAAAGGCAACGCTGACTCGATTGCTACAGAACGGTACATTGATCACTGGCGGCGGTTCTGGTTCTTCCGCCCCACCATACGTTGTTTCTCCCTTTGAAGCAATTCAAAGGCGCCTCATCGACGACGGAGGTATTGTGCGATGGGACTTCACCTCGGCCAACCCGCTAGTCTATGCCAATATGGAGGCTTGTCTGGTGTTCATCAATGGTAAGCTCTCAGGTTGTCTTCTACGATTGTTGCGAAGCTGACCTTCTCTCAGCCTACGCAAGCGAGGCTTTCGACCGCACAACGCTGCAAGATCATTTCAGTGACGAACTCGTGAAGAATGTGGCCACAAACTGCTCAAACACCATTGTGGTCATCCACAATGCCGGTATCAGAGTGGTAGATGAATGGATCGATCATCCCAATGTCACCGCTGTTGTCTACGCTGGCCTGCCTGGCCAAGAGAGCGGCAACTCAATTGTTGATGTCTTGTACGGAGATGTCTCCCCGTCAGGACGCATGCCATTCACGATCGCCAAGAACGAATCCGACTACGGCCACCTTCTCAACTCCACCGTCGGCTCTGGTCCGTACCCGCAGGACAACTTCACCGAGGGCCTCTACATCGACTACAGGCACTTTGACAAGTACAACATCACTCCGCGCTACGAGTTTGGCTACGGCTTGTCCTACTCTAATTTCTCATACGCCGACCTCTCTGTCAAGTCTCTCGATGGCAACACGAACGAATACCCCACCGAACAAACACCCGTTCCTCAAGGCGGTCCCTCCGATCTCTGGGAAGTCCTCTACGAAGTTACCGTCGACATCAAGAACACCGGCGACGTGGCTGCCCATGAAGTTCCTCAGCTCTACGTCAACATTGCCACGGCTCCCTCGAGACAGCTGCGCGGTTTCGAACGCGTCTATATCGAGTGCGGCGCTACCGAGAAGGTCACTTTCCCGATCACGAGAAGGGATCTGAGCATCTGGGACGTGGTTGCGCAGAAGTGGAAGTTGCAGAGTGGTGATTACCCGGTTTACGTTGGCGCTAGCAGCAGGGATGTTAGGTTGACAGGCGCGATCAAGGTCTAAATTTGGCAAGAGGCATGGCGAAAACGATGGTTCGAGTCCGAGGTGTTTTGATCAATGCTGGATGATTACAATGAATAGACTAGACCGGAAACTTCTTCCAAGTCTGCTTCAAAGCTCCCGCTCTATGAATCTCAACTTGTAGTCAGCAATGATGAAGGTAGCTATGCCCTCGACGCATCAATTCCATGGTGCTTGATGCAGTTCCAGATCGATCCGTGCCCTTTTGAGAAAGACGGATCGCCGTCAGACAATATCCTCCCAAAAGAACGCCCCAGGTCATACCCCTCGAAACGTTGCTTCAAGGAGCGAGTGCTGTCTCAGGGCGGTGAACTCGAGGGTGGGCAGGCGCCCGTCCAAAAGAATGTTGTACAGCTTATTCACGCCATTGAGACAAAAGGCAAAGATGACGAGTCAATTACTCACGTCGTCTGTGGCATTGAGAAGAAAGGTAGAAGATAACAGTTTCAGTTGCTCGTGTAGTACTACCAAGTGAATAATTGAGAGTCAATTTTGTTCAACACTCAAAGAAACATATCCCAATCATCACTCCGGATCTTATGGTCTTACTCTCTGCCATAGATTCTTTTTCGAATGGGTGGGGAGCCCTCGAGTATTCAATCAATTCATTCATGTCCCCACCCCAGTAAAAACAAGAAACAAACTCCCAAAATCCAAGTCAGGTGATCTCATCGTGCCTCGTCTGAGGCACCAGCTTTTACCGTTGCTAACGGCGGAACATGCCGAGGGCATCCCAGTCAACATTGCTGTTGTTGGCTGAGATCCTGGCGAAGTCCTGCTGGGCCACGCCGCCTTGCTGGTAGCCGTTGTTGCGGACGGCACCGCCTTGCTGAACTGCACCCTGCTGGGCGCCACCGCGGCCTGCACCGATCGGCTGAGGCTGCAGTCTGCGTGGAGGCGCGGTCGGCTGCATGGCGACCTGCTGGTTGGCGTACGGCTGCATCATTCCGAACTGCTGCATCATGCCTTCGAGACCGAAGTCCTGCTGCGGCATGCCGCCCATAGCCGGAGCCGGGGCGAAGGAGTTGTTGATGCCAGGGATGGCAGGATAGTTCGGGTTGTAGGTGTTGTAGGGGACTTGGTACGGCGGAATGGCGCCGTACGGGTCTGGGTCGGTGCCATAGGCCATCGTGTAAGAGTTATCGAAGTCGGGACCAGACTGGGAGTGGGTGACGATGGCACCAGGGCCAATGCCGGTCGGCGGCTGGTTGATAGCGTTCGTGGAGAAAGAGGCAGGGTTGACGGCGGACATCCAGAGGCGGACCTTGTAGAGCTTGTACAGGTCGTTCACTAGGTCCTTGAAATTCACGTAATGGTCGGCATAGTAATAGAAGATCAACTTCTGCCAGTCCCTGAAGCAAGAAATATTAGTATGTGCGACTGAATCATCTTTGAGTGGAATGATTATTGACTTACCACTGGAACTCGGCCTCGAGGATCTCCATGTCCAAGTGGTGCTGGTAGACTTTCTGCTGGCAAGCGCGCTTCGCCTTTGCTTCGTTGCCTTCCTTGTCCATGAGCATGCGAATTTCGTGCGGAGCGGCCATGCGCTTGATGGCCTTGGGCTTGAGGTTCTGGTAGGCGTCACGCGGCGGACGGGTGGATGGCTGGTTGACGTGAGGGTTGGCGTGAGGGGTCCCGTTGACTTCGCCGTAGACAGCAGCATTGGGGTTAACAGCGCCGGTTTGGTTGTTGTCAGAGAACATCATGAGCCACTTGTACTGCTCTTCGCCGTACTTGGCGAGGAGAGTGCGTGCCTCTTCCTGGGTGACGCAGGCGTGCTGCACGACGCCAAGGTCCTGGCCGCGGTCAGCCTCGACAATGACCATGTCGCCTTCGGAGACGACTAGGCCGGTGTTGTCAAGGAGATAGAAGACTCCAACGCGGGAGCACTTGAAAGAGACAATGTAGAGCATCTTGCGGGGACGGCCGCCGGGGAAAGGCATGCTGACAGTGCGGTCGGCGTTGAGGGTACGTTCGTGAGGCTCAAGGACGACTGAAGGCGCCTTGTAGCCTGCCGGAAGCGTGAACGGCTCCTGGGAGTCCGTGACGCCGGTGTTGCCTGTGTTGCTGCGGTTGACGCGATGCATGTTGGGATCGTGGTTGTTGGAGTTATTTGTGTCTAGGTCAAGGTCTGAGAAGGAGTTAGAAAAGGCGCAGGGCAGCTTTTATGCCCTGTTGCTTTCACATGGGGAGCGAGCTAAGCCACACGCTGCTACCAGTGACGCAAAGAGTGTAGTCACGAACTGAGGTTTGCTGGCGCTGGCGCTGGCACGTGAGAATCGGCTGACAGGGGTCACGTCGGAAGGACTTACAGCTGCTATTGTTGTTGTAACTGTCCACGCGGTTAACGCCCATGACAATAGAGCCACGGCGGGTCGGGATGTCTGCCATTGAGTGACGACGGCTCTCGCTGTAATTAGGAAGCTCTTCCCAACCAAGAGATGACTGCCACTGAGGCCGACGTGATTGATCTGAATGAGGGTTAGAAACGGCTCCCCGGATGAACATCGTATACCGAAGAGCATGTGAAGCTCGCGGTGCTACCAGCAGAAAGAAACACGACTCTGCCTAAGGGTAAAAGACTTACCCATCTCGCCCAGCGTCAAGTCGCCAAACTCAGCTTCATAACGACGGTCAAACCCACTTGCATCAAAGGTATCCGATCTGCGCAGATTATTTGCCAAAGAGAAGGGAGACTCATACTGCGATGGAAGTGTGGCAGTGCGGTGCAGATTTCCGAACACAGGATGAGATACTGTTTGTGTCAGCATGCCACCAAGATCAGATCCACGATCAGATTCAGCATCGCCATCTTCGAGTTCCTCGTTGAGGAGACCAAGAGGTAGTGCTGCGGGCCTCTCCACTCCCGCCGACGCTTGTGGCTGAGAACTTGCAGTCGAGGCAGGAGGCATCTCGCGCTGTCCTTGAGAGTGCGAAAGCGATCTGCCCACTTTTGGCGTTGGTTGCAGAGGAAAATTGAAGGGCAGTGAGTTTGCTCCGTGGTCGCTACTCGTGGCAGGAGAAGGCGTTTGTGCCGCTCTTGCAGGGATACCATTAGGAGCACCCATGCGAGCCTCGCGTGCTGCATTACGACGAGCCTGCTCGCCCAGCTTGAAGGACCCACGCGACTGCGAGGATGACCAGATGCCACCACCGAGACCTGGGACACCGTTCTCCTTCCTTGGAAGACTTCCGAAAGTCGTAGCCATGGGCCATGGTCTCTCGTCCTCAGAAGAGGCGACAGCCTCAGAGTCTGGTGTTGCACGTCTCATCATCGGGAAACTATGGGCAGATGGTTGATTTGTTCTAGAATGGTTGTCAGCATTTTTAAGGAATGGTCTGAGCTACTGTGATAGCAAAGTAACACGAGCGACGAAGGGAAACAATGCAATTCGGCGTATGAGTTGGTGATAGCCCATCCGGTCACGTCTTTGTTCAAAAGCGTGTTGTTTGCCATTCCGGATAGAATTTTCTATGTCGTGTGTTGCAATTCCCAAATGGTCTGGATCTGTGCAAGATGCTAGTATGCATGTGTTGTCAACGATGTTGCATCATGAACATCTTAGAAGTGTCTGGCTGAGCTGACAATATCTGCTGTTGGTAGCCCCAGTCGATACAAGCTTCCGTGTCTTGCTGAGAGATCCGATCTTCTCCAGGTCGAGAGAACTGTTGCATCTAGATGCATATTGTAATGCTCGTAGGATGCGGATGTTTGCGTGCATGTACTGGCCCAGTGCTACCACCCTCTGTGTGAAGTGGCTTGCCTCGCCTCCGCAGTCGACTTGTGGACTTGCGGCTTCAGACTGGTTGACTGCTTGCACCGCTCGACATCGCAGCGACACTCTCAAAGTCTTCTAAACCGCTACTGCCACCGCATCATGAACCTCACATACGCCATTTCTGCAGTAGCGACTCATGAAGCTTGTTTGCCTCATCAACGTGCCACCGATCGCGGAACCCAACTCGATTTCGCAATTGTCTGGACTCCTCGCAGCAAAGAGACAAATCCTCGAGTAGCAAGACCGCACTACGCAACGCGCATCACGATCTGCATGCGAGCAAGCTGGATACCCAAGAGTGGGTAAATTCAGCGCGTTAGGTCCTCTGATCGCCGCCCGCGATGCCAAAAGCAACGACAAGATGGCGCAGATCTGACAGCTTCTTCATGCGTTCCAGTGCGAGTTGAGCAACATGGCGCCAGACAAGGTCTTGCCAGGCTGGTGCGCACGTCGGCAACGTCGCCAGAGTACCAGCTGCGACCATGGTTCGCCAACATCAAGCCTTGCCGGGTCGGTCCAATACTGCTGAGAAGATATCCCCGACGGTGCATCCACGGCAAACGATCAAGCATCGTGCCATACTACGCAGCCTCAACAATCCAGGTTGCTCCTCAAAGATGTTCGCCACCACCACCGACGGACGCAGCTTGAGACGGAAAGATCATACCAGGACACGACAATGCAAAAACAAGAGATGGAAATCGGAACGTACCTTGAAATTTGGGGTTTAGTCGTAAAAAGTCGTAGCGGCGTATAATCTATGTCTACAAATGCAAGGCTGAACCGTGTCAGCATCTGGGTTTGGGCTCTGCTGGACAGCGTATGGACTTACTGATTACCCAAGCGTTGGGTATATTACATATCCAGTGGAAACAGAAACAAGAGGAGTCTATGTCGTATCGTCGTCTGCTTCTCAGCCGTCAGTATACGTCGCCATAACGAAACATAGGAGGAGGGGTCTAGTCCAAGCGAGGACCATAGCTGGACGTACTGTACCTTTTCTCATATCCGACACCACCACCACAGCTCGATCTATATCCCAACAAAACACAATTGGTACAGTGTATGCCGGGAGATATTCGCGTCTCGCATCAAGATCGCGACTTGCGATCAGAAGGAGAGGTTGGGGTTATGCCGCCGCGTGGCTCGGCTTCCAGAGACCGGACGATGTGGATCAGACTAGGTTGCTCGCGTGTGCGGAGATGGCTGTGGGGAAGAACTCCTGCGCGTGACAGCCACAGCGTTTATTCCAACCCAAGCTGACGTATAGGGCTTGTCTGTAGAGGAAGATGCGCTCAGCTACGATGCTGATGAACCTCGTCGCACAGGCGAGCGGCAGCAGAAGAGAACGGCTGTCCTCTCGCACCAGTACGCGAGGATATTGATGTTGCTCGTTGTGGAGAATGGGACTCGCGAACGGGCTGCAGGCTGGTCGAGCGCTGAGGGGCAAGGCAAGCGGCAGGATTATGTCTCTGCTCAGCGGTAAGCTCTGACGGAGGGTGAGGCTGTCGCAGTAACAAAGATATTGTCCTTCCTGATTCAGATGAGGTTCTAGAGGGCCAACTCAGATCAGAGGCTCTGCGCCAAACGACCACTATTACTCGGGCAAGCAAAGAGAGTTGGGCGGGCGTGATGCCACTAAGTATGCTTCGCACGAGACCTAGACTCCAGACCAATGCCATGCAGGGCACGGCTGGCCAGGGTCAAGGGTCAGGGGCACAGAAGGCGGTTGCTCTGCGAAGAATGCGGAGACGGAGAGCTTGCAGCAGACGCCACCTCGCCAGTGGTGCACCAGACGTGTACGGCGATGTCACGAGAGCGGCCAGAGGCAGGATGGGAAGCTACGGGCATTCTTCTTGGACGCTTGCCAATCATCAAGACGCCCATGGCACCTTCTCGAACTACGACACCACGTCCTACGTGGATTGTTTCGTGACGAGGCTGGTTCCGTCTTCCGCCTGTCAAGCGGACTCGGTACGAGATGGTCATATTGCGAGGCTTTCTCAGCCGGCTTGTTGCTCTCCTCCGCGGCAGCCCGCCTCCTGCACAGGTCAGAAAAGCACAAGTCATATTCCATTAGACACACAATGGCACTTATCGATCCTGCGAACGACGATCGCTGCAGCGTATGACTGCATTGACACTACATTGTTCGAGCCTTTCGAAGCAACACGCCAATCGTTGGGATGCTGTGAGCATCACGGGGCCACGGTGCGCTGATCATGCCAATGTGACAACATGCGGAGAACCTGGTCTACCATGAGGGGCTCCCGTTTCCCACCTTGAGTTTGCCATGGTCGCAGAAGGCGAGCATGTTCCGGGAGCCCGATTCAGCGTGTCGCAAAACTCAGTATTTGCGCGCATTGGGAACTCATGAATAAAGATCGCCAGATGACTGCCCATGCATCTCAGCATGCAGAGCCGGCGACAGACATTCTTTCAGAGACCCAACCACTCAGCTTGCTCGGCCGGTCTGGTCAGCGTAAGAATTCCGACGCATTCGGCACCTTCCAGACACACGCAATACCGCATCCTTCGTCGTCGATGGGCCTGCGCACGCGCTCTCGCACGCCAATGGAGCACAGCATGCTGTAGCTACCGCTTACCGGCCGATAAGCCTAGGCTAGGCGACCAAACCATTGCAGCTCATTGTGGGGTGCAGGCTTGTAGCACTGCTGTGTAGCCATGCATAATATCACGTTGCCTGCGAACAGGTGGATGACTAACCGCGAACCCGGCCAGGCCTTGCTTGAATGTCGATGTACCTAGAATATTAGGTTCGCTCCGAAGTAGTAGCAAGCCACATTCCCATGCTTGGCCCCAGGTGTGGTTGGCAAAAGACTCGGCTCCCGATGCCCTGACAGTCCAGGCAGGTGGACGACGGGATATTCGTCGACGCCTTTGTCAATGCAAGGGTCTATACAATGTGACATTGTTAGCCCTATCTGCTCGCCCTTCGAAGCTTGCAGACAGCGGCCCATCCTGCACGTGCGGATTGCTCACTTACGCTCCATTGCAATACATTTCAATGTTCGGTCATTGACGTACATCATGCACCTTGAGCAGTCATCGGTTGACTGCAGGAGGATGTCCGGAGGAAGGTAGTATATGCGAACTGACGCGTCCAAACTGGCTGAGTGTCTCCAGAGCCTTCGAGTCCTTTGTCCGTGGCCCATGGCGTCCTGAGTCCACGAAGGATCCGGGGAACCGCGCAAGAGCTCCGTTGCATATCCATGGCGGCATTGCCGAATCTCCTACTTGCAGCAACGGCTTCAGCTACAGCGTAGACCCTGGTATGTCGTCTTTGTACCGCTTTAGCTGATATTTTTCAACAGCGCACTAACTTCGGTACGCCGGCATAGAAACAAAAGTGGTTTCGAAAAGGAGGCCCGCCTGGTCTTCGACTTGACAGTCCTGCGAGCAAGTATACTTGGGTCGAAGACCTCTTTCGATGAAACCAATGACCTTGTGAGTACCTCCTCTTCCAGTTGGCTGATATTTTGAGTTTGAGGCAGCCGAATGCAGCAAGATCCATAACCTGCCACAGATGTACTTGTTGTCTGCTGTGTCAATTCTTGGCCGTCAGACACTTCACAGGCGATCACGGCCCAGCACCATATGCTGTGCCCCAGGATGACACGCATTGTTCAGCAATCGCGTTGCGCTCGTTCTGGTCCTTTCCACAGGTACGTCCTTGGACTTGGTCGTCGGATTGGCTCTCGGGCGGGTGCACCAGCCCTAAGTGGGAGTCGAGTGAAGGCGCATCGGAGTACCGCAACGCTGTGCCGATAGCGGTTCAAGTGCATGGCGACGTTCGTAAGTGTATTACGCGCTCCTGATCAAGAACTGCGAGTGGTCGCTACCACCTCTGCGATCCGGCGATGCTTGGTCGTGTGGCGAATTCTGGCTTTGTCGCGTGGCGGACCTAATGTAAGGGTTCCCCTAAGACCTTCAGCAGACTGAAAGATCATGTTCCTCTTCTGTTAACTTAATACGTGTAGCTCCGTCAAGACATCGGCGTCGCAATGCGCTGGTCTGATTTGCCTCTTAGCATCATCCATGAAAGCTCTTCGTCGCCGGTTGTTCGCACAGCGAGCTCGCTTGGTGACCCTTCGTGAATGGCGAGTTCAATATGCGAACGAAGTCGAATCTGTTGTTTGAATCTTGCTTGCTTCGCGTAGGAAGGCGTCGTAGAAGTCGCTTTGTGGCTGTTTTGGGGTCGAAGGTGGCCTTCGAGGCGCTGGAGGCGGACAAGGCGCGGCCTGACCTACGCTTGATGGAGAATCGAGAGGTTATGGAGCAATAAAGTGCTTGAGAGCTGGTCGAGGAGCGTTGCAGCATCATCAAAGGTACAGGAAGTGCAATAGACACGTGCAAGTGGTGGTGGCACGGCCTCTGCTTCGGGAGTCCGAGGACAAAGGGCTCGAAGCGAGACAGCACGAGCAAGCTAAACGCGAGTCTCCCCTTTACTCTTTGTTCACTACAATGCAAAGCTGCAACTAATCTCTTCGAATCTACCACGAGCCTCATACTCTTGACATAGACATGACCAGTGCCTACATCTTTGCCCACGACGTGTGGCACGATTCCAGGAAGACATCTCCCGAGCACGGCTTCTCAACAGCGACAAGCAGAGAGCAGCAACAGGCCCTAAACTTCACGTCAATTCGCGTCTGCTGCTTGTAGACCTTGACCCCCACAACATCAATTTCCTTTTCCCCCGACAACACCAAAGACATCGCACCACATCCACATTCTCACCGCAATGAAGCGCACGCAAGTCTGTTAAAACCATATCACACTCTCCATGGCACTGAACATGGTCTCCTCTACACACAGCACTCCTTCGTGCGCCACTCAGCCTCTTTCGCGTGTCTGATGAGAGCTGATCGCGAGACTGGAGACTCGGAGTAAGTGAACGAGCAGGAGGTTTTTGCACTCTCTCATCGAGCTAACAGTATTGAACGATCAGTGAGACATTACTTGACATGTTTTCAGGCTAAATCTGCGTATGCCTTGTGCCACGGCTTCGACATCGCCTTACGCCCTTCACAAAGCCACCCAACAGGAATTCACGCGACAAAAACAAAAACCCAGCTCACGTAAAAGATGTTCGACTCTCAACAAGCACACAAGCCTACTTCAATTCGACCTACTGTATGGATAACTTGTTCTCTTGACACGCCGAGATCTGAGGTAAAGATCTGTTGCCTGACACGCCCAGAAGTCCTCCGGGCAAAGGAGGAAACAAGTCCTCCGCCCAGGCAGCTGCAAACATCATATACCGCTGAATCGACGACAGCATCTCTTGCAATGGATATCGGAGAGGATCTACACGATCTTGATTGACTGGCCTGCCTGGCGTCACGTCCTGCCAGAATATCTTTGTTGTCTGGTACATTGAGTCGGCGAAGAAGTCCTCTGGCACTGAAGGACATCAGTTTGAGGACCGATCCTCTTGAGCTTATTTTATATCCCCGAGCAGGATCAATGTCTGTTCAAATCCACGCAGACTCGGTCTCATTCCATTGGGTCCAGCGCTGACCCCAGGCCCTCGCTACCGGGGCCGGAAAGCTGGTCAAACCCGGTCATTTAGAGGAGGCCAAAGTCGAGACAAGGCTCCGCAGATGAGGCCTCGGAGGCATCATTACAAGTGATCCCGGTCTTGTGTCAGTTCTTTTCTCCAGTTCAGCTTCTCTGTTCTGGCTACATACAGCAGGCTACTCGGGCATGAGTATGCTGCGCAGGCGGCGAAGCCACGTGATGACGCCACGCACCCAGGTCGAGCGCTCCTTCCCTACTTGCGCTCTTTCCACAACAATGAGCGAAACCTCGCCGTTTTTCAGTTCTTGCTGGAATCTCACACTTCCACTCACTACCATCACCCCAAAAACATCACAAACGTCAAGAAACACCCACAACAAGCACCGCGAGAACGCGAGAACACCACCATGACTATCCGCAAGCCGACCTACGCAGCCAATGGCGCCACCTCGGACGCCGGCCGTGGCGAGACCCAGCGCGTCTCCAACCAGGGCACTACCAAGAAGTGGCTCGACACCGCCAAGGAGGACTCCGAGAAGCTAGCTGATGCTTCTGTGGAGCTCATGAAGTAAGTGAACACTTCACTTGAAGCTGATGATACCCAGAAGGATTAGCTGACCCAAGATCTCAGGCTATCTCACCGCACCTTCATGGGGAACGGCAACGAGATCCCGAAAATTGACATGGCCACGCTTGAGGCCGCTATGGAGATCGTCCGCCGCCAGAACGAGGTGTTCGAAGGTGTTAGAGGCCTGTTCAAGGGTGGAATGTCGGCTCAGGGGATGGGAGCTCGCATGGCTGCTGAGAACGAGTTCGCGCTGAAGGCTATCGAGGAAAACACGGAGGAAGCTATCAAGCAGGCTGCGATCGACGCACGCAACCGTCGTGCCGAGCACGCTGCCATGGAGATGGCCAAAGGGACCTTCACCCAGCCCGTCTCCGAGCGCTAGTTTAAGTAACAACGACAGTATGAAATGAGACGTTTGCCGGCGAGATATGATTTAGCCTCCATTCTTTTTCGTGCTAATATCTTCGCTTCCGTTCTTATCTCCAAGTACCGCCCTTGACCGAGACACATCGTTACTCTCTTCGGGAGGCTTGGAGAAAAAGTAAAACTACAGCGGTTGAGATGAGCACAAAGACCTGTATATTATGATCGAGATACATTATAACTCTCGTCGGCAGGCTCGAAGAAATGTAAGATCAGAACTGCTGAAAGATGCACAGTGGCATATGTTTCACCGCTGAGATACATCTTTACCCTCATTGGTAGACTAAAGAAAAGGTAATATCAGAACTGCTGGAATATGCTTAGATGCATATGGTTCGCAGCGGAGATACATCTTTACCCTCACTGGCACGCTCGAGGAAAGGTAAAATCAAAACTGCTTAAATGTGCATAGAGATATATGGCCTGAAGCCGAGACATATCGTTACTCTCGTCAGCAGGCTCAAGAGGAAGGTAAGCTCACAGCTGCTGAAACATGCATAGAGGGATTTAACCTATAGCCGGGCTCCAGTGTTACTCTCGCCGGCAGGGTAGAAGAAACGGTAAACCTATA
Organism: Pseudopyrenochaeta terrestris; assembly: GCA_022813475.1. Lineage (NCBI taxonomy): Eukaryota > Fungi > Ascomycota > Dothideomycetes > Pleosporales > Pseudopyrenochaetaceae > Pseudopyrenochaeta > Pseudopyrenochaeta terrestris. Next base: position 1,392,789 of record JAKLMJ010000005.1, on the reverse strand, counting down.
GCTGCTGGAATGTGCACCCATGCATTTGGATGATAAACGAGATACATCGTTGCTCTCCACCAGCAGACTCAGAAAGGAGATGGGTTCATGGCTGTTGATCTGTGCACACATTGGCTTTAGTGGCACATTCTGGTGTAATGAGCATCTCAATGGCTGGCATTGCATCGCTGTCTGCCTACAGCTGATGGTATGTGCGAAAATACACTTGTCGGTGGTTCAAGTGAATGCTTTGAGCTCACCATAGCCATGTCTGCGACTTTCGGACCATGCCATCCGATAACAGCTCTGCCATCCACATAGAATGAACCTATTTGGATGTACGCTGACTATCGCGATCTCTGCGAGGTTTGTATCATGCCATCCGATAGTACCTCTACCATTCACATCTAACGAATCCAGGTGATGAGCTGAAGTTGGCTCAGGCCTATCGCTACCGCCTATGGTCCGATATCGCCGGACCCGCGTGAAGCACCATTGGCATGACGCCATCCAGATTCGGGATTTGATAAACATCTCAATGCTCAGTAAATATTATCAAGCCCATTCCAACCGCCATAAACTCAAACCACCCAACCAAACTCCCCTCGAAAATGGCTTCTCTCTTCCTCCGCTCCTTCCGCGCAGGCGCTGCTGCAAACCCAGCCCTCACCACCCTCCGCGCAGCCAAAACTCCCACTCTGCGCCGCTTCCTCGCCACCCCCGCTGCAAAAGAGCAACCTCGTCTGCGCATTGGCTCCGAAGCTCCTAACTTCCAAGCAAAGACCACTGCAGGAGACATTGACTTCCACAAGTGGCTGGACGGAAAATGGGCCATTCTCTTCTCCCACCCGGCAGATTTCACGCCCGTGTGCACCACTGAGCTGGGAGCGTTCGCGAAGCTGTCGGGCGAGTTCGAGAAGAGGGGCGTTAAGATGATTGGGTTGGTGAGTTCTGAGTTTTCCAGTCCCTAAAGAACGATTAATAGGAAAAAAAAAGTTATGACCAACTAACAAGACTTCTTATTCAGAGCGCCGACGACCTCACCTCCCACTCCCAATGGGTCTCCGACATCAACGAAGTCAACAACACCACCCTCAAATTCCCCATCATCGCCGACGCCGACCGCTCCGTCGCCTGGCTCTACGACATGATCTCGCAGCCCGACATCGACCGCCTGGCCAAGGAAGGCGGCATCGCATTCACCATCCGCTCCGTCTTCGTGATCGACCCGGCCAAGAAGATCCGCCTGAGCATGATGTACCCTGCTTCGACCGGCAGGAACTCGGCCGAGGTACTGCGCGTGATTGACAGTTTGCAGATGGGTGACAAGCAGGGTGTTGTCACTCCGATTGACTGGCAGAAGGGCGAGGATGTGATTGTGCCGCCTAGCGTTAGCACTGCGGACGCGAAGAAGAAGTTTGGAGAGGAGAATGTTAGGGAGCTCAAGCCTTATTTGAGGTTTGCTAAGGTGTAAGAAGGAGATGCGATTTTGAGATGGAAGTGTAAGACGGCCTTCGTGGGCACTTATTGTTAGATATACACATGACGAGTTGTACAATATGCCGATGATTTTTGAGGAGTATATCGTCTTGAGCACAGCGGTGTTTAGTAATCCGAACGCCATACCCATAGATGAGGATATCCGGAACCTGACAAGATCGTCTATGCAAGATAATGGGCTCTGACGATTTCGTAAAAAAGTCTCACCTCCCACTCCCACTACCACCACCAGCGGCCTCTTCTTTCTCTTCTCCCTCCTCTCCAGGGAGGAAGATCTCATGCCCACTGCCGTTTCTGACCCAATAAGCCGCCACGCAGCCTATTGACGCAATAGATCCAACGATCCACCACGCCATCCCAATGACACCTCGTTCCATCCAGATGCCAAACCACCAGCCTGCAAGTATAGGCCCAAGAGTGCGGAAGGTAGCCGAGCACGCTTGGCCCAGGCCGTGTATCGTGCCCAACACCGAAGGGTGTGGCGATGAGTTGTTTAGCAGAATGATGGTCGCTGGCAAGGCAAAAGTGCGCGCCGCGACTTGCAAAAACAAGACAAAAGATATGCCGAGCCAGACTGAGGCTCCAGAAGCTGGGTCGGGAGCTTTGGATGTGGATGGGAGGAGAGCGATGTACGGCGCGAGGAAGTAGGCGGCAGGGAAGAGGATCAAGGATCCACGGAAACAACGCATGAGGCCAAAACGTGAGTTGGCCCACGGATAGAGGAGGAATTGCAGCGCGACTCCGATGAATCCGATGATAGCCATGGCAAAGCCGATTGTGGGCGGCGGGAACGCGAGGCCAGAAGCGAATTTGAATGCGCTGCGAGGCGCGGGTTCAAGGTCCGCCGGGGCGTCTTGCGGCACGAATGCACGTGGAGTGGCGAGGAAAAGTATCCACAGGTTGGAGAAAGCGCCCATGTGGAAGTCGAAGATGGCAATGCTGAGGAGCGTCCAGAGCACATTCGGCGTCCAGATCCGCCTGAACGACAAGCGCTGGATGGCTGGCGTTGAGTCGGCCTTCTCGCCGTTGGAATGCAGGCGTTCGAGCTCGAGAGATCCATTGCGCTCAGAAGTGCTAAGAAGGCCCTCACGCTGTACTTCCTGCAGTTTGCGGTATCCATGAGCTTTAGCGTCCTTCAAGTTTGCATAGGTGTCTTGGATGAAGCGTATAGGCTCGAAGGGACGTTTGCCCTTCAAAGTCTCATCCAGACCATAGTGGACGAGCAGAGCTTCGGCGAGAAGAAGCACGGAACAAAGCAGGTTAGGCAATGCATATGGGTACGTCTTCATCCAGTGGACTCCGTCGGATCCACCAAATGTGCTCCCTTCCGCGAACAGGTGAGGGAAGTTTTCCAGCGGCTCCGATAGGATTCCACTCAGGATAGGCCCGGCAACATTTGCAACGTTGAATGCGGCCGGTAAGAGAAGAAAGGCACGCGGATGCCAGGGTTTTGGCGTACGCTCTGCGACCATTGTTCGTGCAGATCCCACTGTACCGTTGATAGCACCACTGATCACTCTCCAGAAAACAGCCTGTCCAAAAGTTGTGCTGAAAGCGACTCCGACACATCCCAAACTCGTGCCAATCAATCCAATGTTCAACACCAGCTTCCTACCCACGCTTGGCTGGTCTGCAGCCCTTCCCCAGAGAATGCTCGTGATGATCTGAGCGGCTGTGAATGCGCCTTGCAGCATGCCAGCCTGATGTGATATTGTGCCGTCCGAGAGCTCTGGGTTGAACGATCGTAGTTGGTGAACCATGTATGTTTGTAGCGCAGCCATCTGGAAAAAGTCGACGAATCGTGATGCCGCGAGGATAGCCAATTGGCCTTTGTTAGGCATGTTCCCCCATGTTGGTGTGAGTGCGGGTGCTGCAGGTATGGGTGCAATTGCTACTCCATTACTCGAGCCTGCAAGTGTGGGTGTCCTTCCGTCGGATCGCTGTCTCGTCAACATCGGTGGTCGTTGTTCGTAGGCTGTACTCGACAGCTGCCTCATATGTTTCGACTTCGGTATTGAGCCATTCTCAGCCGCTGCTAGCGACCAGTCGTCCTCCTCCCTCCCAACGCCTGCGGTCTCGTAGTAGTCTGGATCGTCCTCGGCTATGTAGGAGCCATCTGCGCGAATGGGCTTGCGGTCAGCAATGCTTCGACGGCCAGACTTGTTAAATTCATCGGCACGGAAGGAGTCCGAACCATGGCGTTGGCGCAAATGTCCCGAAGCATTGCGCTGGTGAGCAAGAGACGCAGACGCCTGTCGTTTATGTGACATGGCGAAGTATAGTGCGGGACTCGTCCCGCACTGGAGGACTGCTACTGGCGCTCAGGCTGCTGGAGCCGAGTGAGGGACGGAGGCAAGCAGACACGCAAGAGAGCAAGACGCTTGCGTGATCCGGGGAGAGGCGTCTTCGTGAGTTCGAGAAGGCAGAGAGAAGACAGACGCCTTCCAACGATCGGCCCAAAATACGACTAGATGGCCACGAGGGTCCGGAGATGGAGATGCGGGACTGGCGCCCGGCAGAGGTTGCCAAGCAGATGTTATACAGCTTTCTACAAACCTGGATGCGGCCGCACTGCGAAAGTCTGTTGGAGATGTCGTCCTCGTCGTCTTCGCTGTACGACTGCTGCGGCGCATGCTCACGCGTCCGATGTCGCATATACCTTCTACCATTAGCAGCAGCAGACGACGCGTGTAGACATGATCAAAGCAAGACGCAGAGCGCAACGTAGTTTACCCGAGCAACGCTTCAGGGCAAGCTGTTGCACGGAGCTGGCCTCCGCGCAGAGCAGAGAAACGCTTGTCCAGAGAGTCCTTGTTCCTTGGTCGCGGGTGTGGAGCTCCAGCGCCTGGTGGGAGGAGCGGTGCCGCCGAGCCATCTTGGCATTCGAGATAGAAAGGTGAACAGGAGACGAGACGTGCGGGCACTGAGACGAAAGACGGCACTGGCCGAGAGCGTCGAACGACTCTGTGCTTCAACTAACAGATTGCCGGCCTTGGTGGCGCTCGCTAGACAGGGGGTCGAGGGCGTCGTAATCAATCTGAACCTCAGGATCCACTACTACCTGTGCGCATATCGATGTTGACGTGAGGGCTCGCTGGTATGATAGCTCATGGAGCTCGCGTCGTCGCTCAATAATGATAAGCATACGTACGTTCATCTTAGGGCTACCGCGTGAGGTCTGCCGACTACTTTGCTTTTGCAGCACAGGATAGGATAGCTTTGCGCCGGTAAAGACAACTTCCGATCGACTACAGGTCGACAGCAGAGCGAGCTTGCATATTACATATACTACCAAATAGTGACTCTACATAGCATGTTGCGAATCATGCTATCAGAGCTCAAACGGAGAGTACTACAGTCAAACAACACTTTCTTCTGAATGTAAAATGCAGCGGACAGGGGGAGGAAGTAAGCATGAAAAGGCCAGGTGAATTAAAGAAATCATTCCGGGATGGCTATGCTATATACATCAGAATGGCCATGACGCTAAAAATTCGAATGAAAACTAGAAAATGCAACAGATAAGAGAGAGCGAGAGAGAGAGAAAAAAGAGGCTCCATCAACCCTGCCTCCACCTTTGGGCTCCCAAATTGTCATCAGGCTCTTTCTCTTCCAGCCGTGAGTACTTCCCAAGTACCCGACTACCCAGCTCCGTCCTCCCAAGTCCGGCTCTCAAATCAGACACCCAAGTGGGCAGCACGGAGTCATCATCAGACTTGTTGCTTCCCACACTCCTCAGCCCAACGACGATAGCAACGCCAAGCATAACCATGGCCGCGACAACGATCGCGACAATAGAACCTGCTTGCAATGCCTTGCGAGCAACATTTCGAGGCAAGTCCTGGTAGTAGTGTGCCGTGTCGAAACCGCGGTTGGTGGACAAGTATCGCTGATCGACAGTGATATTCGCCTCATAAGGCACAGCATAATCGTCGGGCGTCTTCTCTGCCGTGTCACAGCCGCGGTTGTCACAGAATTCGACCAAATTGGGAGAAGGGATGAAAGTGCGCTGAGTGACTGAGCGCTCGAGTGCGCGTCCATCGTAGTCCACGGCTTCGGCGTACGTCCACATCGCCACGGCAGGGAAAGCGTATTCTGTCTCGAAGCCAGTTTTGGTAGCGTTTCCGATCAGCTCGAAGGGCCCGGAGGACGAGTTTGAGGCGAAGAAGTTCCAGCTGCGCACTTCTGTCGCGCCGTTCCAGGAGACGTAGAAGCGCATACCGCTCCTGCGGTTGCCGATGCGGGAATATGTCCACAAAGCGGGTTTGGTGAGCGGCTGGGCTGTCCAGTTGTATTTGTTCGAGCGGTAGATCATGACGTTCGAGGCGCGCTCAGCGACTTTGGCGTACATGACAGGTGTGCCGTCAGAGGTGTGTTCTGAGAAGTAGGCGTGCTCGCCCCAGCCGATGTGGCAGTTTCCGTCGGGGAGGAGCTGCATGTTGCCTTGCGATCCTGAGAGGAGACCGCCAGCTTTTTCTGGAGCTCCCCATTGGGCGATTTTGGTGGCGGTGTTGGCGATGTGGTCGAGAGCAATAATCCAGCCGTGAGAGAATTTTCCGGTGGAGTTGAAGGTGTTGCTTCCGTTGTCGTAGAAGGAAAGGATCGTGTGAGTCGAGTTCTCGTATACCCAGCGGGCGTGGTGTTGGTAAGAAAAGTTAAAATTGGTCTGCTCGAATGTCGGGTTCATGCCACCCATTTCCCACATGATACTGCCATCCACGCCAGAGAGTTTATAGATAGCGCTGACATGGCGCGCAGAAATGAGATAATCGCCGTCTTCGTTCTTATCCACACTATTAATGTGGAAGTAGTCCCAAGGCGTCTGTTCGTGGAGGCCATCACCGCTCGTGTCCGTTGTTCCTGGAAGAGTCCAGCTTAGGCCGGGATCGACGTGATCCAGAGAGCGCCACTCGAATAGCACACTGCCGGTCTCGATGTCCACTTCTTGGAAAACTCCTTCCACAATCCAGCCCATGCCGTCTCGCACGTTGAAGCGAGGGTTGGTTGTGAGATCGTACTGTCTAGGCTGGTAGACCGTCATGAGCGCAGTGGTTCCTTCCGAATAGGGTGTCATCTTGAACTCATGCATATCGCTGCTGGCGCCCGCGCCAGAGCTTTCAATAGTCTTGACAATCCTGTAGTTTTTGTCCATGATCACGCCATGGCCTCTTGCAAAACCCTGGTGCTGCTCTCCCTGAAAGTAGCACAAATGATCCTCGCCCTTATATTGGCAGACACGCGGTGTATGCGCCGTCTTTGGCCCTGAAGAGCCAGCGCCTGACCAGACCAGGTTGCCATAATTGTCATATATGTAAGGTCCGGGATCAAGGTTTCGGTATGGTGCGAAGAAGATGTAGCCAGGCGTTACCAGCTCGGGTCGAAGGATGGCGAAGTCTATTATCGGTGCGTGCAAGTCGGGTCGCTACGAAGAAGGCCAGCAGTCAGTATACAAGTTACAAGCTTTCCACGCGCATATCTCCTAGCCATGGCCTCTGACACAGCGTTCTCCATCTCTCGAAAGTGCACCTACCGACTTGAATTGATGTGTAGGACTTGTCTCATTGTTCAGCTGTGCGCTTACACTACCACTTCCAATGAGAGCCAAAAGAGACAGACTACATGCTGCCCTTCTAAGGAAAGAGTCCCAGGAAGAACGAGAAGAAGATCCGAACATGGCATCCAAGATCCAAGAGAGTGTATAAGTATTAAGGTTGACGCAGCAGTGCAGCGCCCAGAGAAATGGTATCACGCAATCGCAGGGAACAATGTCGACAAGATTCCTTTCGATCCGGTAAAAAGTGTCCAAGAAAACGGGCCAGAGAGTGATAGGCCGTGCGTCTGATAGATAGCGAAAGGGTATATAAAATGAGTGTGGTTTCTCGCTGACCTGCGAAATGGTCTGGAGAGAGTGTGTTTGGTCTCTCTCTGTCTCACAGTTGCGAGATGCTCCTGGGAGGATCGCGGCGGCGGCTAAGGCGTTCGCTCGCGTACAGAAACGCACGGTTGCAGACCCGGTAAGGCAGGCGAGCGAATGCAAAACGTTATGGAAAGGTAGCTCCGGAGACTAATTCGATGCTAGGGCTGTGGAATAGGGGATTGGCAGATGGGTGCGTGGTGTTGCTGAAGGTGTACTCGCAGTCAATACCTACTGTTGCATGGCTCCCAATTCTTCACGCGCACCCAGCAAGATTCCACATTCATTCCGAAACAACAGATCGATCGAGCAGCCCCGTTGCCGGGCCCCTCTCGCCTGGCCGCGCAACCATGAGCGTGCTCAGCGTTATACCTCTTAGCCGTTACACTTCCACAGCGACCAAGACCCACTTTGTTCCTCCTTAGCCGGCTGCCGCAGACCCCTTAAACTAGCCGTCTCCCCATCGTCGTCACGCGTGTCGACCGAAGCCAAAAGCTCGAGGCCGGCAGGGGCCGTTGTCACGCACGGAGGCACGCAAGCACAAGAAAACGCCACGCCACGTTTCCAACAGAGTTCACCATTCGCTGTGGCGCTTCGCAGAAGACCGCCCAGCCGGATCTCACTGCCATTCCCCAGGATGCAAGCGTCGAAGCGAGAGAAATGTGAGATATGCACCATTGCAGGGGTCCGGCAAATGCGGCCACACAGAGGCCAGCGGTCGTGCGACAGAAGCTTTCTTTCTTCACGTTCTGGCTAAATTGTATACAAGCCGCGATGCTCGAACGAGCTTGCTAGGTGCGGATGCTCAGGCGGCGACTCGTTAAAGAGAGACAAGACCATGCGATTTCCAACACTCAACGACAGAGGGGTATGATACATGTGGCTCCAGAAATTCTCCTTTAGGTCATACCCAGGCGCCCTTGGCATCAGCAATCCGAAACGGCTGTCGCGCCCTCGGGTGCTCGTCAACCTGGCGTTACGCCGGCCAGCACAGTATCAGTCGTGAGAGGTAGCACTTCCTCCGTGAAAGTTCCGATGGCGGAACCTGGCCTACTATGTGCAGTTTTCAATGACTCTGGCATGCTACTGACCTGCCGCTGGGTAGACCCGGAACTGTGGCAAGGCAGCTACTGCCGCTCACACTCACGCTAGGAGGTACCTTATGCGCGGGCACGTGGCGGAGTGAGAATTCAAAGCATCATGATATCTTGCCGTGCTTGCTTCCCTGCCCGTGGGAGAACAAGTCGATTATGCGTTGAGCCGCGGGCAGAACGGCAGATGTTACGCTGCTCTGCTTGCTTTGCAGATAAGATCGCCATCGTTGTTCAGGTCCCGCCGCGCACAGCATGAGGGGTGATGTAACGTCGGATGTACTGCTGTGAGAGGTACATGCTGTACGTACACTGTTCATACGTCACGTTGCCAGTATGTCGTGGCCGCGGAATGTTCGCTTTGAGCCCTAGGGCACTGCTTGAGGGCGTGCGATGAGCGTATAAGCGCCATGCGATACTGTTGGGTTTAATGTCACGATGAGTGAATGCTGGGGATATCAACCTGAGATGCGCGCAATTTGTTTTATTGTAGACAAGGTAATATTGTAGATGTATGATGATGGTCGCGGGTTCTGGAACCGCTGTTGCTCACTCCTGTGAGGTTTCTGTCTTTTGAAGAAAAAGGAAAAAACGCCGTCCAAGATATCCCGATATGCAGAAAAATGCTATAATGCCCATTCCCATGACCTCTGCCAAACGCCGACCTCCAGAATGGTGCCAAAAAGTAAATGAATAAAAAAAGATCAAGATTCCAACAGCAAGACTTTTCGCATCCTGAGGAAGAATGCTGATAAGATGTTTGCAGAAGCAAGAAACCAATTCGAGCCTGTGGACATAGGCTCTTCAAGCCCTGCGGCCAAAGAACCTCCTGACAGTCATGCTCGCGCCGTACAACACGGCCGCAAGACTGCCACCGACGACCGCCGCGCGGAACGCAACGTTCATCATCTGCATGCGGTTGCGTCTGCGGCAGCGGTCGACGAAGCCGTCCGTGTCGTTGGTGCGAGGGAATTTCTTGCCTTCGGGCACGGGGACTTCGAGGAAGTCGCACAGCGGCTTCCAGCCTTCGCCCATCTTGTACTCGAGCAGGTTCTCGGCGGGGACGAGCGAGCGGATCTCGTCGTAGTATTCGTTGAAGCGGCGCTTGCCGTTCTTCTCGAAGTCGCCTTCCCAGAATTCGGTCCAGAATTCTGTGCAGATTATATTAGCCATTTCATTCGATATTATGATTCTTCGAGGAGTTTAAACGTACTGTGAAGCATAGGCTGGTACATGCCGGCAGCCCAATCAAATTTGCCGACAGCCTTGAGCTCAGGCTCCGTTGCGCGCCAGTGTACCGTCTTCATTGTGCTTGCGTGCCAGCTGTCGATATCTCTGGTTGTGACAAGAACTTTCGCATCGGGGTATGCTTCGATCAATTCTTTCGCAAACGCAACCGCGGGCCAGTCGCACACGGCCTGGCAGTGGCCGAGAAGTTGGTCCCATTGCTCGCGGCCAAAGGTTCCCTTGCCGTCGTATTTGGAAGCCAGTGCGTCGGACCACATCAGGCAGTCGGGAGGGTTCTCCACGGAGGCGGACATCATGTGGTAGCAGTCGTCGAAGCCGAGTTCTTGGAGAGCAGTGCGGAGGGCTGGTGATTGATGTCAGCTCTGGGTCATTTCGACGGACGCAAGATATGTTGTTGATTGCTACTTACAGGCAGTTCCAGTGCGGCCCAGGCCCAATGCGAGAACCCGCATGGGCACCACACGGCGGCACTCTCTGCGGTTGATGTCGGTGTCATTGGTGAAGATGTCGGTGATAGGCTTCGGGGTGTAAGGTTGGAAAGCCATTGCGATGTTGGGTCGGAAGATTGACGGTCGGATGTGGATGTCGTTACGATTGCGTGCTTCGGTTGGAAGGTGGAATGCAGAAGGCGAACAGCGTCGATCCTTTTAGGACAAACGGTCAGATGCCAATGGTGAATGCCGAGAAAGCGTAGGCGAGTTCTGGAAGGATAATGTAAAGGTGGAAGCGAGGGCTGTAGTGTAGCGAATGGCAAGAGAGGTCAAGCTTCCAACTGATGAAGAAGGGAAGAGCAGAAGCAGCAAACGTGAAGGTCAAGAATGGCAATCGAATGGACGACTAGTCGCTGCCCGCAACGACTACTGAGTGCCTCGCGATTGAATGCGATTGATAGGGTCGAGTTGGCCGACGAGCGCTCCGGTGCCTCTCTCCACAGGCCCCGTCTCCCCCTTGCTAGGGAAAATGCAGTAGCAACAATCTCTGGGCAAGCCACGCGCGGCACTGCGCCTCAAGCGAGCCCTTAGCCTCTTGGCGAGTCATGTCTGCCGCTGTGTTTCTGGCGCTGCGTTCGTCATCTCTCCGTGACGAACGTGCAGTCGCATGCAAGCCACCTGCAGCCACCATCTGGGCGCGTGTGAAGAACTATCCCCATCTATCTGTGGCGGTGGCGTGCCTGTGTATGTGAGTTTCAAAGCATGTCTACGTCCATCTTGAGGCAGACCATCGCGCAATACGTACGTAGGAGGCACTCGCAGTGGCTTAGAAAAGGCTAGTACAGTACCACGGGCTAGACGTCTCGACGACTTTCCCAGACGGCGTCTTCTCCGATCAAGCATGCTCTAGTTGGCCGCGCGTGGGCGAAGCCGTGCGTTAGGAAGATCGCTACTCCGGCTGGTAGACAAGAAGGAGGCGTGCGGTGAAAGATCCACCTCATCCATTTCACACCGCGACCCACTCCCCGCTCAACCCACGAGCCAGCCCTAGCAGGTGCCTTGCCGGCACTCGACTCTTGACCATCTCAATAATAATGCTTCCATGCTATCCTGCAAAAGCGTACGTACGCAAATGTCGACTGCTTGCGTAGGTAGCCAGCAGCTCCAAGCTGTGCGCATCGACGCCATATGGTAGAACGCCACTCCATCACCATCTACAGCGATTGAATTTTAGCATCTCCCATATATGCTGAACCATAGAATAAAACTCATGTCGGTCTCACAGCAGGAATACGAGACAAGCGCGGTGTAGCAAGTACAGCGATTTACATCATCGGGAGACAGATCGTCAAGGCTGAGACACAGACACTCCGTCGCAGGAACCAACGCGCAACAAGACCCCAGAGCTTGAGCCATGTACGCGTAACTAAACTGCTGCGACTTCCCGTTACAGCTATATGGTATTATTCACTGGAAAAAGCCGGATTTCGATCTGCGTTATCCCATGCTCGTCCATCTGTGGGTCTTTTTGGCGAATGAGATCGCTGGCGTGTCGTGCATGCATTACTTGGTAGGATATTCATTATCCGATTCTATCTTAACGCAAGGCCTAAGGTAGGATGTTTTGACAGCAACTTCAAAGAAAGACTTTTTTCGAGTGTCACTCGATGAATTCTACGAGACGTGGTTTGGGGTCTACACAGGATTCCGCTCATACTGCCATAATGCGATGTTGAGCTTTGCGCAGACTTACGGGAGCTATTACTCACCTAACATGTTCGGTGATGGCCAAGTTGAAGTATTGTGAAGACAAAATGCAGGACAATAGCAGTATTGTTTTCGTGATCTCGCTCTCTCTCAGGGATATCCTATCTGTTTGAATGATCCAAGAACGCTTTGCGCCAGCTTTCTTCGGGGACCCTTCTCTTACTCGTCATGTTGATGCACAACACTCTCCCAAATACAAAACAGCCCATGGATATTCAAATAGCGGCCTGCAATCCGCGACTAGGCTTGTATCCAATGCATTGCATCTTTCACCAGACAATGATATTGCACCGCAGCATAAAGCATGCGCGAAACTGCGCCAACCAGACCATAGGAATAGAGCAAAATGTCTTGCGCGTTCACTTCAGGCCGAAGCCCTCACTCTCCTCAACCGCGCCCCAAAGCTTCGCCTCAAGCACAGCTCGACTCGGGTAGCGCCACAAGACAAGCATGTTGAAGCACGTCCTCGCAATAGGGTAGCGCGCTTGCTCCACGCTGGTGGTACGTATACCATCGCCTCCGCAGACGATTCTCAGCACCAGACTCGTCGCACCGACCGCAGGAATGCGGTCTGAGCCCGTGACGAAGGTGAGTAGCTTGCGTTGGCGCGCCGGCGGAGCGGACGCGAAAGCAGCCCAGAACCACTTGATAACAGGCTCGTTCTCGGTAGGGTTGGGTAGCAGCAGGTGGGGCGGGAAGGGCTGCTTCCAGTTCTCGTGGACGGCGACGGCGCGTAGGGAGTCGACGTTAAGGGCTTCATCGGAGCCGCGCACGAGTAGTTCGATTTCTTCCGCGCGGAATAGGCTGAGGGCGTTGCCGGCGCAGACAGTGAAGAAGCCGCGCTTGAAAGGCTCGAATTGCCGCGCGACTGCGCCGTCAAGGAGGTAGCGAATGTAGAGATCGACGAATTCGACGCGGTTGGCGTTTGTGACAGGTGTATTTTCGCCGTTTGACATCAGTGGGTGCTCTACGACTGTGCCGTAGCGTTCGATTGGAACGACAAAGGACCAGCAATAGGTCGACTCAACATCGCCAGGAAAGTCGAGAAGTTGCTGGAGACCTGCCGCGAGCGAAGGGCGATACTCGGCGAGGTCGGCCAGAGTGTAGGTCATTTGGCCTTTTGTGCCTGTGATTGAAGTGATGTTACTCGCCGCGGCGCTGGAAGAAGCCGTCGCCGGCGCAGAGGCGAGTAGTTTTCGGAAAGCAAAGGGCGGAAGTGCGACGTCTAGAATGGTACTGTTGTAGATGGCCAAGCCTAGCAAGGCACCAACGAGGTAATACTGGTCGCTGGTCTCGAATGTGTTCGGGTTGAAGTAGCAGGTCCTGCTCTCATCGTCGTAGACGAACAAGCCGTGGTCTGCATCGAAGACCTCTCGTGCCACCATCAGGAACCACTCTTTGCGTGGCCCACCAGCGTCGACGCCCTCTTCGCCGGCAAAGTGCACGCGAAGGCCTTTTTTGAGCTCGTCTTGTCCAGCGCCAACAGCCTCACTGATCGCACGCAGAGAGTCGTCGACCATGCAGTCTCTCCGAACTTTGAGGTGGAAGTAGCCATCGATAGCGCGTTGACGGATGACTTGGTCGAAATATGCTTCTCGCGCCTTGATCTCCATCTGTCGTCGCGCATCGTACTCTAAGATCTTGATCTTCGCGCCCATGCTCAGGAAGAGAGGATACTGGCAGAATGCAAACTTTTCTCTCTTGCTCTCCCACACCTTGAAGTCGGCTATTAAATCGTGATAATCCAGCAGGGTATTATAGAAGCCGCTTGTATGCTGCAGCTGTCCAGTCCGACGCGCCTTGTCTTGGGGCTGCACGACCCCAGCACTCTCAAGTGGTGTCTCATCGCGGCGCTTGCCCTGCCATACATTGTTGGCAGCAAAAAGCAGACTCATGACTTTTGCTGCTACTTTAGCTTGCCAGTCATCCGCCCATTCAGTCTCTTGGTCTGGATCGTCGGTTCTCTTTTTGACACTGCCACTGAGACCCATTGCCGCATGGAGCTGAGCAGAAGTGTTCATGGCACCTCCACTAAGATCTGGGATCAGACCACCATCAGCCGCGTGACTCTTTCTACGAGGTCTTTTGGCGCCGCGAGCGATTCGATGTGTTACAAATGATGCAACGAGGTCGATGAGAGAGATCAAATGTATCTCGTCAAAGCGCGTGAACCAGGTAATGAGATATCTGTGACAAGTGTCGGATGCGTTGGCGATTAATCCAAAAATGCGCTTGAGAATCCCCGAGTGAGCGCTGCCATCCCTAGGTGGGCTTTTCGGGGGAGACATTGCTCTCAGCCCGCCGTTGCCTCTTCCAGAGTTCTTTCGATCCATGTTCCTGGCTCCTCCGGGTACGTTTCGTGTTGACAACTTTGAGGGATAAAGTGACGGATTTGCGAGGATGATCAAGAGGAACCGTACTTCAGACGGCTCTTTCATAAGTCTTGTTGGCCGCTTGAGCATATTTTCCGTAATCTTTAGCAGAGCCCGGACGGCATGCTCTCGCGCTTCTGCCAAATCTTCTTCAATCTCCTCTAGGTTGCTCGGGCCCTCGAGCCCTGCTTTGCTGGAGGCAGACGAAGCTGGAACCAAGATATCCACCTTCTGTCGCCAATTTTCTCCTGCAGAATGCACTGTTTGATACCAGCTCGAGAGCTGGCTCCAGTTGATGTTCGGCGACTTACTAGACACCGGCTTGGAAGAGCCTGAGCCGCCCTTTTTATTTCTGAACAGCTTATCAGATCGGTCCTTTTCGCCTTTCTCGGCTGCCCACCAGCTGCCGTTCTCACCGATGTCTCCCAGCAGCAGCATCTTCGCGTCTAGCTCGCTGAACATGTTCACTGGACTAGGCGAAAATTTATCGTCCATCGGCTCGGGAGGTGGTGTCACGATATGACTTTCACTTTTGGTCCGACCAGAGACAGTGGGGCGAATAGTGCTGAAGCTGGAATTGAGACATTCGTAGTCGCCAAACGTAGCCACCATGTAGTCTTCCAATGGCCGGAATATTGTTTTGACACGATCGTAGCGCTTCCGTTGTTCAAGCTCTTCAGGTGTAAGACGTGGGCTTTGCTGCGGCCTTGGTGGACGCTCTCCGTTCACAGAGATCGTAGGAGCTGAGCTCTGCCGTAACGGTGGCGGTGGCATGCTTCTCGCTGCGTCTATCGGTGGAGGTGGAGGTTTCCTGGTTGGGTGTGATGGGACAGGTTTGCGAGCTATTGGAGGTGGCATTGAAGTCCCTGACGCTGGAGTCGAAGAGCTCCCAGTCGGAGGTGGCGTGTCCAGTCGCGTTCCTGCGAACAGATCAAAGTCGGCAAAATCTCGAATGGCGGCACTAGGCGGAGGATCGGTCATTTCTGAAGGTTTGGGTATGTCTGGCGGCGATGCAAAGAGAGGCGTAGGTTTCGATTGCGTTGTCATCTTTCCCTGATTCGCCATGGGCGCTGTCATAGCTCGAGAGATATGATCCTCAGTAGGTGGAGTTTGAACAGGCTGATGTGGTCTCATCGAAGCCGATGATGATGGCATTTCCATCTTCGGTCCTCCAATGCGCTCTTCGTGTCTCTTGCATCTGTCTTGCAGATACACAGCCAGGCACTTCTCAATGATCGCCCTGGTCCTCTCCACGCTCAACGGCATTTTCATGTGCGCATCTCTACCAGCATCCTTACCATTTCCACGAGACACTACCAGATCGTTTACAGTCAAGCAACACATGCAGCGAAATTTGTCCAAGTCCCTAGGCACGCGCACGCGACTGTCACAGCACATGCACCTGTGCATCGTCTTGCCATCATCCTCTTCGCCCGGCCCAAGCTGTTTCTTCTTTCCACTAATCACTCTTCCTGGCGGTAGAGGCCGCGTGCCCAGCGGCTGATCCAGTACGGGCACAAGCGCATCGTCGACGAGTCCATCTCCGTCTCCGACAGTGCCCAGGTTTCCCGTGCTCCTCTTGCGCCCGAAGAATTTTGGTAGAGGGTTTGAAGCAGTACGGTTGTGTGATGCTTTGCTAGGCGAAGCCCGCGTCGGCGAGCCAGGGACAGCGTCCGGGACTCGAGGGAGTGGCTTGTTGGTGTTGTTGTTGTTCGAATTACTGCTGCGGCGCTGTGGCGCGCTGCTGCTCGAGGAGGACCCCGCTAGAATGCGAGACGACCATGTTGGAGGCATGGCGGCTGCAGCGAGGCATCGCAAAGCTTCGCAGCGATCAGAGGCTCTCGTTCAGGGCGAGGGGGTGTGTATGTCGCCGATCAAAGCTACAGGGAAATTGATGAGCCAGTAGGTTCCCTGCAAGGAGGGCTCTCGCAGCAAGGTGCGGCCGTTGCGGTACCTTAAGCTGACGTCGTTCCGCCTCTCCCAAGTCTCAATGGATCTTGTCCGAAGAACGCCCAAGCAGAGTCCCCCACAAACGGAGTTGGCCTTCCGTTGGATACGCGTCAGCCCTGTCAGCGATCGAGCGGTGGGTGGGAGTCAGGTCTTGGTGTCTTGCTTGGGTGAAGGAGGGGATGCTCATAGAGGGGAAGGCCTGATGTGGCAGTAGTAACGCAAGCAAGTGCAGTTTCCTGCAGGCCACGTGAAACAGAAAGGCGGAAGGCAGCGACCAGTAAATGTCAAGGAAGGGCTGGCTAGCATAGACACCGTCGATGATATGTAAATTGCATGCACATACCTAGTTGTGGACGCTACTACTTTGTGGCTCTTCATGGCGAGACTTTGAGCTATCCCTCCGTCTATCCCTATATTTACAAGCGCACCTCGGATACGAACGATCGACAACTGCTCCGAAGAATCCCCCCAAAAATAGGTGGCGCCCAATGGCATACTCATGTGTTACCGCCATAGCTGTAAGAGTCGGATGCCGTGTTTCAGAAGATGAGTGCAGATGGTCCGAGGGTGATCATCACGTGAGGACAGCTACGTTAACATCACAAAACATATGATCAGTGACTGGCAGTGAATCTGCTTGTCAGCTTGATGCAAGGAATGGTCTCAAAACGTATCGTAGTATGTCCTCGGAAATTCAGTGGCATGGTATGTGGAAACGGTCACTGTTGGAAAAATGTTGGTCGAGAATACTGGGATATCAAAAGTCGTAAAAACGCAGTAGCAGAGCTCGAATGCGATTGAAAGTGGGCTTTTCATTTCCTCCCATGAGTACTAGCATACGCCCTGTAATGCAAGGAATTGTTGAGTTTGCCCAATTCTCAAGCCACTGCACACCGCCAATGTGTTTGGCAATTGTAGCAGTCTGGAAACCCAAGCGAGACCCAACAGACACACTCGTCTGCCAAATCCTACACTTAAGCACCCATCTATCTGTAGCGCCAGAGGGAGAGGGTGTTCTGCTTCTTCCAGGTCTTCCTGCGGCCAGCGGTGGTGTTGTTGTACTTGTGGCCACGGTTGATACCACGGGACTGCTTGCCGGTGGCGGTAAGACCACGGGCCTCACGGTGCTTGTGCACCGGGTTGACGATCCAGTTGATGCGGGCATCACGGCGGATGGCCTTGTGCTGGGGGTCGACAAGGATGACCTCGTAGTACTTGTAGGTGGAGTCCTGGTTGATCCAGTAGGAGTTGAGGACGCGGAGGTTGGCGCAGCGGCGGCCGACACGCTCCTCAGCGGTGGACTTGAGGGCACGCTGGTACTTGAGCTGGTTGATACCCTGGTTGGTGGGCTTGCCTGTTCACGGAGTCAGTCTCGTGGTCTGGCCCGTTCACGTTTTTGTCTCTGCTTACCGTAGGTGGCACCCTTGGGGGCAGGGCGCTTGCGACCACCACGACGGACGCGGGCACGGTAGATAACGTAACCCTGCTTGGCCTTGTAACCCAGACGGCGAGCCTTGTCGGGGCGGCTGGGGCGGGAAGCGCGGTGGATGACGTTCAACTGGCGGAGCTGTATGAAAGTACTCTCAGCAAATGTTCAACGAGTACCCCAAGACACAGACGGACGAAGCGTCTTATGTCGCTCTTTTTCAGGTTTCGGTGTGTCGTACCTCCCAGCAGCGAACGCGAAGCAAGAAGCGCATGACATCGCTCTGCTTCTTCTTCTGCAACTCCTCGAGGTACTTGTGGGCGCCCATCTGTGCGAAACGTGGAATTAGCCAATGCTTCAAATTTGCGCAGGCAATTTTCGGGGCGGCGACGAAGTCGCGGTCGGCGGATCCGTTGTCGCAATCGTAGACTGTGGCTTCTCGTCGGGAAGTTCGAACATACCTTGTCGGTATTTGGCGTGTGTAGGTGGTGTCCCTTTGCTTGTCGTCGAGTCGAGCCCGGCGAACAGCTAGAATAACAAGAGGAGAATTCGATGCGATGGTGGCTCGCCAAGGTGCGCTAGTGTGCAAAGAGCTAGTGGCGGGAAAAGTGCGCTTCGCTCCGTCGTCTCCAAACCTTAAAGACCAACTTACGCGGATGACTTATGCGCGGGCAGGCTTCAGCATTAGAACACATTGCTGACTATCTGTATTTGCATATTATATCAATCTATATACTTGGTGGATGTTGACATTTCATTTTCGCGAGCATCAGAAGACTCTCAGATCAGCTATCACCTTGAAGCAGGCTTGATCTCCCCGCTGCTGACATTCGTCACTCGAGAGGGCTGTGCATCAGCTGGATCTGGATTATTGCCGTTGTGCCGCAGTGACCGAGACAACATGAGTGGAAGGTTTCGTTGAACCATAATAGACGACGCAGTCCGCCCTGATGAGACCCATATCAAAACTTATAACCACAATATCAACGACGGTGGACTCGTCCGGCCTCACTGCACACTGACCATTGTGCCTGAGCCTGCCCTACGACCCACAAAATGGTATACCGTGGCAAACCATCTGCCGGTTGCGAGAGCTGTCGGAAGGCCAAGAAGAAATGTACTCTCGAGCAACCGGCTTGCTCTCGATGTGTGAAGCTCAATAAGCAATGCTCTGGCTACCGTGATACCACTGGCCTGCAGATCCAGGATGAGACCCTCTCTGTCACGCGGAAGGCAGAAAGGAGAAGCGCACAGGCTTCATTCGCCATCACGCCGGCGACAACACTATCGAAATCGAGAACAGCAACACCAGCCCCAGAATCAACATGGACCGCCAAGGCCTCAAACAGTCAGACTATTCCGATTGACTCGCGACTACTCAGTGCACAGTCGAGTCTCGGTGTACAGGGCACGACACCGCTGTCATGGACGAGAAGTTCAACACCACATGGTATTCCAACGCCTAGAACGATACACAGCGAATCTTCGTCAAGCAGCGAAGGCACCATCGAGATACTACCAGATGAGGATGCGTTTGCCCTCGAACTGGATCAAGATCCCGTTCAGCAATTGTTCGATGGTTCTATTTTCGCATTCATGTCGAACACACTGCCGAAATACATTGAACCGAGAGCTGATGATGTTGCTGTCTCATACTTCCTCAATTGTTTCACGGCGAGCGGACATTGGACTTATATCTTGAAATACGCAGAGCGACCGAATCTGGATCCCTGTCTGACGTTAGCCATAAAGGCGTGTGGTATAGCGGCCCTAGAAAACGTCAGGAAGGTATCGCTGGGCAGAGAGTGGTCTCGCAACATGTACCTCAAAGCCATCGGGCTACTCAACGAGGCACTCCGTGATCCAAAGCGTAGCAAAAGTGATGAGAGTCTCATTGCTGTGACTATGCTGAGTTTCTTTGAAGTAAGTATATCATACGCTTTGCTCGTAGGTATTGGTGCTAACCTTTGTCAAGAATTTGGTTTGCGACAGTAAACAGTCTATTCAGTCTTGGAAAGCGCACATAGCAGGCGCCACGCAATTATTGAGACTCAGAGGCAAAGCGCAGTTCAAGACTGCTGTTGGCCGCGGGCTGTTTCGCGAGACACGCGCGCAGATTGTGAGTTGTCCCTGGTCAACAACCATGCACGTATCGCGAGTTGCAGGCCATTAGTGGCCTCGCATACGGAATATGGCCATCGCCAGTGACTCCTGCTGATACAGATTTCTCATAGATGGTGGCCTGCATATGGGATGACCTCGAGCCTCCCTCTTTCCTAGTGGACTGGAACCAGGAAATGCAAGCAGAAGACGATGACCCTGCTCTCTTCCGCCCTGCAGACACAATCAGCGACCTCTGTTATGAATTCGCCAAGCTCGAGAACAAGCTGAAGCTCAATACCATATCGGATGAAGATGCATTGAACGAAATCAACCAAATCGACACACGCATGGTGCAATGGAATATTGACACGTTGGCAGGCGATTCGCGCTGGCAGTACTACGACCTGCAAGTCGACGACTCACCTCACGTCTGGAACGGCCTGGTACACTCGTATGCAGGATTTCCCGGGCCAGGCGTATTCAACATGTACCGCGCCGTACGCATCATGATGACCCGGACGCAAGAACTACTTGCACTGCGCTTCAGCCCGTCGCCGTCAGCTCGCCAGACGCAACACTCCTACTTCCGAGCCATCCGTCGCCAATTAACGGACGAGATCTGCGCCACAGTACCAGTCGCTCTTGGGCACGCGCAGCCTGCCTTCTCCTCGCCGTGTGTGCTCGTCACGGCATACAACACAATATGGCCTCTATTCTTCGCCGGCACCTGCGTGCTCGAGCGCATCGGCCAAAGCTCCGGCAACATAGCGACGAACGCAGGCTCGTCAGCCGCAATGGCCCAGCTGGCCTGGATCCTCGGCCGCTTCGATTACATCTCGAAAGTCGTCGGCTTACGTTGGGCCGACGGCGTGGCTGCCACGTTGCGTGGAGATTTCAAAATCCACGGCGACATCATGCCTACCAACACCCAACATGGCACTGCTGCCAGGTCTCCTGAGCTGCAACGTGCGTTGTATGGCGGGCCCAGTAAGCCGGCGTGGATAACAGAAGTGGAAGAATCGGGACGAGGTCCTAGGGTTCTGATCGAAGGTGAACGAGATTTGCCGAGAGGACCTGGCGGGCTGTGGACTAATCAAGGTGAAGGGGGGCCGAAATGGTTGGGTAAGCTGGCGGATGATGAGCCGCAATTTGATTGAAAGACTTTTGCAACGCTGCGGATGTGAATGCGCATTGATACCACCGAACTTCGTCCACAAAGATATGCTGAATGACAGCAAGGCACAAGACAGCGGATTTGGGATCGGCGTTTTACCACGAAGACGACGACGACGATCTCCACAGAACAACTGCGGTCTTACAGCGCAAGTACGATAGACTCTTTTCCAGAACATCTGATCTAGACAGACAACTCATGATATGTCATTACAAACCAACGTAAATCGTAGATATAGATAAAACAGAAAGGCACGGTCGACCCTGCCCAGAAAAGAACACCCACAGCCACACAGTCACAATGCAGCTCAACCTAAAGCACACCTCGCTCGCTGAAATGCTACACACAACAATCCCACTCAGCCGCTTCTACCTCGCCGTCACGCCCGGACTCGCACTCCGTCTCCCTTGACCCGCAACAGGACTACTCTCCCTCGTCGCCGCCCGTTCAGGAGCAAGCAGCGGCTCTCCCTCCGGCAACACAACTTCCGGCGCAAGCAAACTGCTCCGTCTCGTCACAGCACGCGTCTCGGTCGCTGCACCACCAGCACCCATATCTCCAGCTTGCGGCGCCGGTGAGCGTGACCGTGGCGGTGTTCGCGCGGGATCATACAGCCAGGCGACTGCCGGGTAAGGCTGGGAGGCTTTTTCTTCGACTTCTTGCAGGGCGCGTTTGCGTTGGCGGCGGCGGAGGAAGAAGAATAGTGCGAGAGTTAGGAGGACGACGCCTGCGATGGAGCCGGTGGCGATGCCGGCGACGGTGCCGTTGGCTGCTTGTTTTTGCGGCGTTATGGGCTGTGGTTCGGAGGCGTTGGCTGTGAGGGTTGAGCTTGGAGTTGAGGAGGTTGAGGAGGATATTGTGGCGCTGCTGTGGGATGTGGTGGCGGTTGTTGAGGGGAGGGTAGCTAGTGTTGTTGGTTGGCTGGTGGAGGATGATGAGGTCGGACGCAAGGTCGGATGTGAGGTTGGGCGAGATGTAGGGTGAGATGTATGGAACGTTGTGGGTTGTGATGAAGGTTGTAATGTAGGCCGCGATGTAGGATGTGATGGCGATAACTCAGTCGCTGGTTGTATCGAAAACCTCGAAGTTGGCTGCTGGCTTGGCTCGGACCTTGATGTCGAGAGGATAACAGAATTTGTTTGTGGTGATGATGTCGGGCGTATTGTCGGATTTGAGGTGCTGCCATCCTGAGTAGTAAACAGTTCTTGCGAGAAAATGCTGAAGCCGGCTTCGATCGACGAGGCTACATCGCTGGGTAGAGCAGAGAGTAGTACCGAAAGGGCGTTCAGTGGTGGCCCTTCAGGTTGGAAGGCGGACATGATGAAGGAGGTAGGCCCTCGAGGGAGCAGACGTGAGTCTTGGCGAATGTGTCTAGGTTCTAAGTAGTCACGAGTAGGTTTCCGCAAGTCCAAGAGTATATTGTGTAATGGCGAAGATGGTTGCAGGCAGGAGCTGATTGCTGCCGGCAGGCAGCGAGGGGAGTATTACACTTGCATGCCCAGAGGATAGGTTCTCGTTCCTCCAGGCACTAGCTCCAGAGGATGAGCACCAAATAAGGAACAAGACTGCGGCTCTACACGTACACCTGGTAGGCTTATCGCCAAGCTTATGCAAGTAGCAGCACCACCACCATGGGGCCGGGCTGTGTACAAGGCTGACGGTAGTATCAGCGGCCAGCGGTCGCCTGAGCTTCTGGGCTATGATTATTTCTCTGCGCCGAAGACGATGGTTGATTGCAAAGATCCTTGTTGAATATGACTGAGGTTCACTGGATTAGTATCCACGGCGATACTGGCGCCTTGACTTTGCACTTGAGGTTGTCATTTTGGGTCACTAGACCAATCCCAGGTTAAGCACTGCGGGCCCGGTGTCGACCCTGCGCTTACACCTACATTTGTATGCAGGCCCAACAGGAAGATGCTTCCGCTAACATGCAGCATGAGCAGAGCTACTGCTCGGGCAAGGGTGCTAGGAAAGGTGACGAAAGCTAGTGCCTGAATAATGCCAACGTGATGTGACTACCGGGATCGTATTTTCGTACGAAGGAGCGAATCAGCAAGAGCCCAGGGCGATGACCAGGGACGTTTCAGTATTCCGACACAGGAACAAGCAGGTACACAACCTTGCTCGCACACATCTAAGGTTTGCTGTTGGGAGGCGGTGCTTGTGCCGTGAAGGTAATTAAAGATCGATGCTGCAGGAGTGTGGACTCTTCGCAAAGCAAAAGGGGTGGACGTGAGAGGCCGAACCGACTATCGCAGTCAGCCTGCATAAGATGTTGCCGGTTATAGCACAGAGGCGCAGCTGTCCGATCCTGCGGGCGTGGCGTGGACGTGGGGTGATGGGGCGAACGAAATATAACACCCGCTTATGCCTCGCGCGTGCCAGTCTTAGGTGTATCTTGCATCTAGACTCGGACCTGGATGGTGTGTGTTGTGAAGCGACTGAAAGGTTGTAGGCGTGCAGGCGCTCGTCTGGCTATGTGAATTGCGTTGCGCACGCGGTGCAGGCATGAAGCCTCGTGCTTTCGTGTTACCACGCTCGCGTGCAGGCACATGTACCTTGATTACATGTATGTGCCTGCATCTTCTTTGCATCCTTATAACTCGCATGTCTGTTCCTGTATCTGTTATTCGAGAATGCTTCGGATCCTGTGAGTGCAAGGAGAGAATCTAAGGAGAAGGAAAACGCTTCGTCGGATTTGACGTTCTTTGGTCGTGCTTGCCAACATAAATTTCCCTAATGGCGTTTCGCCGATATCTCCAGCTCACACCATCTGTGGCGGCTGCCAGTTGATTCAAGCACTACAAACAGCCCATTAATGTGTATCCACACCACCTGGGATGGATTAAGAGCTAGAGGGATGAGTACAATGTACATTCATCGATGACACCAAATCACATAGGGTTAGTGCTATACCCCAAGCAGCTCTTGGTGACAGTTTTCTCACATTAGAATGACGAGAATGACACCATTGAGGTATGAGGCGACCATCAGAACATGCGCAAAGCAACCTGACATTCCAGAGTCAAGATTGCCGGCTGCGGCGAGTGGTTGTTATTCGCTTATTCGCCTGGTATCGAAGCAGATATATCGCCAAACGCGCAACTTGCAGCACTAAACGACCTACACTTCTAGCTCATAAGTCTGCGCACATCTCGTATTATTATGCCTTTATCGGCATTTACAGAATCAAGTATTCATTCAACTTCCGGAGAGATGACAGAGGACACATCGGAAACTCTGAAATACCACTCTGGTCCTACCTCAAGCTCTCGTCTACTCCAGGGGATAGTTGCCGCTGAGGTGCTGTGCGCAGACTTTTGAGTAACGACTGTAGGGCCTTGGACCAGCGGAGTCTGCCGTACAGACACCATTTTCTTCTCGCAAAGCACCGGAGTCTGCCTCCATGATGCCCGACAGATTGCTCACTGCTGACGTGTATCGGCAAAGCTGCTCGCAAAATGCCGCAGCGGACTGCCATGGAAGACTCGCTACCTCCTAGGAGATCGAATGGCAGACACCGATCTGCGTGCACGACTGCCATGTGCGAGCCGAGCAATCCTCGTGCCCTTGACGTTGTTGCCGCCAGTGCCGTCTCAACCATCGCCATCACCATTAGAACATGGCGGCGCGGGTGGGTCAACGTCGACTTGTCGATTGACTCTTGACAAAACTCCGCCCTCGACCACTCCACGTCGCGTTCCTCCACCGGGCATCCCCACCCTCTCCAACTTCTCCGTCCGGGCTGTGCTCAGTGCGTTCTCAACTCCATCCACTACTAAACTTATCGCTCCACATCAACCGCTATGACGATGATCACACCCTTGGGGTGTGCGTGCAGACGTGATGCTTTCCCGATGGTACCTGGAATACTTAAGAGCTGTATGCTTGTTGCCAACTTAAAGTAGACCAAGCAATTGCTGTCGATCCGGCACATTCTTCTTACTCTTGTGCTGCATCTTTTTACGATGCGTTCATTCACATCAGCCGCGTTGCTTCTTGCAAGCACCGCGTTGGCCCAGGACACTTCAAGTGGAGATTTCGCCCACGACGGCAACCATGGCGCTCCGGTATGTTTTGCCGCCATCCCAATTTGCCAACTGCGCGCTGATGAAGTCGTATAGTTCCCTAACACTACGTACCCGGAGTACGTCAACGAGAATCCTGTGGTAGCTGCCGGTAGCAAGAGCCACCAGATCAGCCCTCCCAAATACCCGTCACCATGGACTGGAGGTGCCGCGGATGCTTCATGGCAAAACGCCTACGAGAAAGCTCGCAACTTCGTGAGCCAGCTTACTCTTGAGGAGAAAGTAAACCTCACCACTGGTACAGGATGGGAACTTGACCGCTGTGTTGGACAGACCGGTTCGATTCCGAGACTTGGGTTCCGTGCCATGTGTCTCCAGGACAGCCCTCTTGGTATTCGCTTTGCGGACCTGGTCTCTGCTTTCTCCTCTGGTGTCAGTGTTGCGGCGACCTGGGACCGCGGCCTTGCTTACGCCCAAGGTGCAGCTATGGGCTATGAGCACAGACACAAGGGTGTTGACGTCCAACTAGGTCCTGTAGCAGGCCCGCTTGGTAGGTCTGCGTGGATCTTGAAAGTGTGACATCGTTCTAATTCTTGGATCATAGGCAGGACCCCTGAAGGCGGTCGTAATTGGGAAGGCTACAGCCCTGACCCAGTCCTTACTGGTCAAATGTTTGCACAGACGATCAAAGGTATCCAGAGTCAGCATGTCATGACCAGTCTTAAGCACTTTATCGGCAACGAACAGGAACACTTCCGGCAAAAACCGGAAGCCAATGGCTTCGGTTACAACATCTCTGAGCCGGCTTCTTCCAACATTGACGATGTGACCATGCACGAGCTCTATCTCTGGCCTTTTGCTGAGGGCATCAAGGCCGGCGCTTCTACCGTCATGTGCTCTTACAACCAGGTCAACGGCTCGCAGAGTTGCCAAAACTCATACATTCTGAACTACCTTCTCAAGGGCGAGCTGGGATTCCAAGGTCCGGTGGTCTCAGATTGGCTCGCTACTCACTCGGGTGTAGCGAGTGTTCTTGCAGGTCTTGATATGACCATGCCAGGCGACTCTGATACCTACAACAACGGCTACACCTATTTCGGTTCCAACCTCACCATCGCTGTACTCAACGGCACTGTTCCTGCATGGAGGCTCGACGATATGGCCACTCGCATCATGGCTGGGTACTACAAAGTCGACATTGAAGCCGAAGGACGCGAGGAAATCAACTTCAGCAGCTGGCTCACCGACTCATATGGCTATGAGCACTGGTATGTCGGCGAAGGCTGGACTGAAGTCAACTCGCACGTCAATGTACGCGCTGACCACGGAGACCTGATCCGTAAGATCGGCGCCCACAGCACTGTGCTGCTCAAGAATGTCAACAAAACCCTCCCCCTTGCTGGCAATGAACCTCTGACGGCCGTCTTTGGTGACGATGCTGGCCCCAACCCCAAGGGACCCAACGGCTGTGACAACCGCGGCTGCGACGACGGCACTCTTGCTATGGGCTGGGGCAGTGGCACGGCACAGTTCCCATACTTGGTGACTCCGGACACTGCCATTCAGAACACTGTTCTTGAGAAGGGCGGCTCGTACGAGAGCAGCTTCGACAACTACGATCTCGAGACTATTGGTGCTCTTGCTAGGCGATCCAACGTCTCCATCGTTTTCGCCAACAGCGATGCCGGAGAGACCTTCATCCAGGTTGACGGCAACCTTGGAGATCGCAACAACCTCACTTTCTGGAAGGGCGCTGATGACGTTGTCGCCACTGTTGCTGGCAACTGCACGAACACTGTCCTAGTCGTCCACTCCGTTGGCCCGGTCTTGCTTGAAGAATACAAGAACAACCCCAACATCACTGCTATCTTGTGGGCTGGCTTGCCTGGACAAGAGAGCGGTAATGCCATCGCGGACGTCCTGTTCGGCCGTGTCAACCCCGGCGCCAAGCTACCCTGGACCATCGGCAAAAAGCGATCTGATTACGGAACAGACATCCTTTACAACGATAATAGCGATGATGGCATTCCTCAGCTTGATTTCCAGGAGGGCAACATCATCGACTACCGTGCCTTCGATCTTCACAACAAGACGCCCACGTATGAATTCGGCTTTGGTCTCTCGTACACCACTTTCGAGTTCTCTGATCTCGAGATTGTGAACCTGAACGCCTCTGCTTACGTGCCTTTCACTGGCTACACACCTGCAGCGCCAACCTTCGGCAACTTCAGCAAGAGCCCTGCTGACCACATCTTCCCCTCAAACTTTACTCGTGTGCCTCTGTACCACTACTCCTGGCTGAACTCGAGCGATCTCGCCACCGCTTCCGGCGACAAGAACTACGGCTCCAACGACTTCATCCCTGCAGGATCACAGAACGGCTCCGCCCAGCCTTTCCACAAAGCAGGCGGCGCTCCCGGCGGCAACCCCATGCTGTGGGACGTGCTGTATCGCGTCTCCGCCACAGTCAAGAACACCGGCTCCATTGTCGGCGACGAGGTGCCTCAGCTGTACATTTCCCGCGGCGGCCCGTACGACCCCGTCAAGGAGCTCAGAGGCTTCGAGAGGCTTTCCATTGCGCCGAACGCGACCACTAGAGTCAGCTTCGATGTCACCAGGAAGGACATTGCCAGCTGGGACACCGTTGAGCAGGACTGGGTTGTGCAGAACACTACTAAGCGCGTTTGGGTTGGTAGCTCGAGCAGGGAGTTGCCGCTCAGTGGTGTGCTTGCTTGAAGTACTCAATACGACCAGAGGATGGATCCTCACGCACTCACGACATGGAACTACACTATAGACTTAGACATAGATTCGACATAATTGTATTGTACAATATCTGTAATGTCCATATTCAAGGAATCCCTCTCCGGGTTTCACCAACCTTGGCGACTGTACATGACAACAACAATAGACCGACCCTATTCCAATTCCTCATGAACACGTTTTCGGTCAATGATCACGAATCTCCGCTCTCGAGAACCTCAACCTCATCCCCAACACTGATAATCCCGTACTCGAACAACGGCAGAATTTGCATCCCTAAGAACGCCGCTTTAGGCTCTTTCTCACTCGTCTTGCGCGTCCGCATCAAAGTCTTATACGGCTCGTTCTTATCCTTCACACCAGTATCAGGCTCCACATTCGGCAACGTGCAGCGCGAAGTGCCACAGCCGAACAGAAACTCTGCTTGCCCACTAGCACCATTGTGATGATCGGCTACCCGTCCCCGTCCTTCGCTGAAAGAATGGTCCTCGCGAGGTTGGATGCATCGACCGCAAGACACCTTGTTCCAGTGATCTTCCTCAAAAGCTGGAGGCCCGTCAATGTAGATGTTCGCGCGGAAGCGGCGGGCGTCTAAGCGGTTTTTCATGCTGGCGTCGGCGGGGAGAGAGGCGTCTAGCGCTCGCACGCTGGCGAGATTGAGGATGTGGGCTGAGTAGCTGTCTGCGAAACCTATTTCGAAACGACCGTCTGCTAAGTCCTCTGAAAGACCGCGCACGACTGGCCGGAGGCGCGAGTCGTCTCGTCGGAAGAGAGCCAAAGGTTTGCTGACGCCGAGGAAGTAGCGCAGCTTGTCCAGCGAGAGAGGATCGATTTCGTTCGTGACGTTGACGGCTTGCGGGCGGTCTTTCCAGACTGTCACTTCGGAGGTTGTGTAGAGGTTTGCTTCTGCGCGCTCCGGGGTGGGGTCTAGGGGGATTTTGATGGTGACGGTTTCGGTGCGGAGGCCGAAGGGGTTGAAGTCTGGTGAGTAGGGGAAAGTGATTACTAGACAGCCTCCGTTTGACCGCCAGTCGGATGCGATGAAGGGGATGGAGAGTTTGCGGCGCTTCTCGGCGTCGATGCCGGCTGATTCGAGGACGATGGTGCCTTTGCGACTTCTGCTACGGCCGCGGTCGCCGTTTGTCGAGTCGTCGGATATGTTCCTTGTATGGCTAGGTGGTTGCTTGGGTGCTTTCTTACGCAAGTCCGGAACCCATAGCTCGGTCTTGACGAGTGCCAGTCGAGGGAGTTCGCGTGCAGTGATGAATCGCCACTCGTGTTGCCAGTCCGCGGTAGTTTCGTGTGCTTCTTCTGCGTTTGGTTGTTTCGAATGCAATTGCGCGAATGTGAACATGCGGTCATACCTCAGACCAGTATGATCTACTTCGGATGCAGGAAGCTCGACTCCATGGCAAGATTTGATGGGATAGGTAAACAGGGCTTTGACTTTGGCTGTCCGCTTGCTGTCCGTTGATGGCTCGTGTTTGAACTGGTCTTTCAAATTGCTTTGACCTGCGGGAAGACCAAATCGGCGACATCCAGGTATCCGAAGCGTCCGTGAAGCCGATCTGGAAAGAGGTCTATCTTGATATGCACCATAGCACAGAGGCGCAATGATTAATAGAAGCGTAACTAAGATGCCAGGTGCCGAAAGATAGTCGATGTAGTGCTCCAAGAATTCCGCCGCGAGAGACATTTTGAGCTGGTGAGAGGCTGATATAGCGGCTTGGCCAGTAATGTAGGCACTTGGGCAATGCCAATGCCGCAATTCGTCTAGAAGATATTCGCAATGGGGACGTAAGGCGGAAGTGTGGCGTAGGCCACGGCGGATAGCAAGCGCAAGGCGCACGCTTATATCAAAAGCAGCATATCCAAGGTATATCGCCTCGATTCCAGAATGTAGCTGTGGCTGTATGGATGTGTTGGAATTGAGGTGGTGCTGGAGGTGGGCATCAATGGTGGAGACAGCCCTTTTGGCGGGGCTCCCAGCCGAGTCGAAGTCGCAAGCCGCGCGCGTAATTTCGATGAGTGAAGGAGACGGCAACGCGTCGCCATTAGGACTGGCCATGGGCAGAGCGCAGACGAGCTCGTGAGGAAGAAGACTTTCCGGACAACGTATGTAATTGCCCTTCCATCAGGGCAGCCATGGCTGTCCCGCCCGACGCCACCGTCAACTCTTCTGCTCTCCCCAGCTCGAGTGCTGCGAACAAGCCTCCGGCCTCCTCCCGTAAGTACCGCTCTTGTCGTCCGGAGTTTTGCGACTTTCTTGTATACTTGCAAGAGTCTGTGATACCGAGAAACTAATTTGCAACAGATCGCCTTCCGACAGTCTCGGCCTCTGAAGCATTTCGCCATCTTTCCGACGATGATCACCCACCCAGCAATGCATATACAGACATTGCTGCACTCGATGACGCCTTAGGAGGTGGCTTTGAGTCTGGTAAAGTGACCGAACTCTGGGGACCGCCTGGTGCAGGGAAGACTGCCGTTGCGTATGCTGTCCAACAACCAATATTGCATACATTTTCTCTTACTGACGCAACTGTAGTCTCAAAGCTGCCGCAACTGTTCTTGGAAAAGAATCGGCTGTTGTCTGGATCGGTATGTGGGCGAGACCTCGTTAAATCAACGCATCCAGCTGACTGTCCAGATACTTCACATTCCGTCTCGACTCACCGTGTGCACTCTGTTTTGCCGAAGGACCACCTCTCTTCCTTCCACCACTCCATCAAACATACGCTGCCTCACTTGCTCGCCCTTCTTCTACATCCACCCTCTGCTTTCCCACCCCCTGGAACACGCCTCCTGATCCTCACGAACCTACACACCCTTCTCGAAACATCAAATCCTCGCAACACCACCTTCTCACCAGCCATCAAACCTGACATTCAAAAATGGGCTGCTAACCGTCGCTATGCTTTGCTCGGTTCCATCATCTCCGCTCTCAATCGCCTGGCTGTAAGCCATGGGCTCGCAGTGCTAGTGACCACAGGATGTGCGACTCGCATGCGATCTGAATTTGGTGCACCCGGCGCACCCTTGGGCCTTGTCCCCGGCGTCGGTGGCAGCGAGTGGGAAACCGGCGTCTGGGCAAGGGCCGCCGTTTTGAGAGATTTTGGAGGAAGATTCGTTGGCGTGAGTAAGTCTAGAGGTACTGCTGTCGCTCCTGGTGCTGCTGGTCTGGGAACGGTTGTTGCCTTTGAGATTGGCGAAGGCGGTGTGGCGACCGAAGACGGGAGAAGGCAGCAAGACCATGCTGCAAGCGAGGACGCGAGGAAAGCCATCGCGCTTAGTCCGGTCAGAGGGCGCAAGCGAGCACTGGAAGAGATTGCTGATTCTGATGACGACGAGGAAGCCGACGAGTACGGAGGATGGGCAGGTTTGGAAGAAGATGCTTTGACTGGAGTGGACGGTGTTAATGGCGAAGCTACTGACGCCGATGCTCCCGACCACGAAACAACCTCGAATACAAAGGCGCCTCCGACAATCGTGATTGACTGAAATATTACTTTTCGGACATACATTTATACAGGAGAAAATAAAAAGCAAGCAAACGATCCAGGTCTCCCAAAACTTGTCTCAACGCCAACGACTCAAACCCCCATCAAGCTTCACACTGACAATAAGGCGCATCGTCGCATTGGATACTACACCACAATCAACAGTCAGCAAACCCTCGTCCAAAAAACAAGTATGCGAGCAATGCAAACTCACCACGCGCCTTCCAATCCCGCACATCGATACCACACCCGACAACTCGCACACGCGGTGCGATCGCATCCCTCATCTCGCTGGCCTGCATACCAAGTCTGCACCGCTTCTGGAACCGCTGTCGTGCCATCATCGGTGTAGCGGGTCAGATGCGCTGTGATCGTGCTGGTAGCAATATAGCTAGTGACGATGGTGTGGAGAGTCATCGTGATGGGCTCTTGCAGCGGTTCCTGTAGAGGTTGTTGGTTGGGCATGCCTTGTGGAGCGAATGTGACGCGAGCTGTGGAGGTTGCTGAGAGGGCGATGATGCAGAGCAGGAATGAGAGTGGTGAGGCGAGCATGGTTTGGTATGGTGCTGCGTCGAACTTGAATGTGTTGTACGCTGTGCAAGTGGGACAAGGCTAACGAGCAGATCCACGGAAAACGAGACGAATAGAGACCTGTAAAAAAAAAAGCTGTATCTGATCAACTGATGAAAGTCGAATCAAAGCACTAATTGACTCCAAAGAAAGCGAGGATATACGTCCATCTTTAAGCAAAAACTCCACATTCTCTCTCAACTCATCTCAACCTTGCGCGCTCTCGTACGCGCTGCTTTGCCACTTCGTTGCATAGAATCACTTCTTTAGTGCTGGTTGTACCCATGCAGAACACAACCGCATTAATCTACACAATACTCACCCATTGACTCGGCAAATGCAAGTGTCGTTGTGTTGCCGCCGGAATCCTACGCTAAGCATGACTAGAGCAATGTGCCGGGTGTTGGGTGGCGCAACGAAAAAGCCGGAGAAAGCGCTTAGGGAGTGAACATGGGTCGCGAAAATAGCGAATGGGAAATCAAGACTTTTGAGCAGGCTGGCAAAAATTGCCGCAGTCGCCGATTGTTCGACGAATTAACGTGTGGCGTGGAACTCGGAGGATTTGAATGGTTTGCAGTGGTTCGTGTGCTATTGCGTGATGATATTACTTTGCTACCTAAGAGTCAACTGAGCCAATGCATGAGGGCAGAAGCGACTGTGGTGTCCCAAAACAAGCAAATGAATGCAACGACAACCAAGAAGTATATCGGAGAGAGGAGAAGATCAAAAGCATTCCGCCCGCCCGTAGTCATCAGTCGAAACAAGCAAAGCAGGTTTAGCAAAGCAATAAGATTTAAAAACAGTAGAGAGTATCACATATTTGGTCCCTTGCAAGACGCCCGCTGATCATGAAAAATATAAAATGTCCGTTTCCCAATCCACATTCACCAATTTAACTTCTTTCGCGCAACTCTTCTTTCGCGAAGCAAAAGGACCTCCTTACTTGCCGCCGTAAGCAGTGTCGATCTCCTTCTGGAACTTCTCCAAGATGCCCTTGCGGTTGAGCTTCTGGGCAGAGGTGACGAGGCCATTCTGCGGCGTCCACTCCTCCTCCGAGAGCACCACACCCTCGATGAGCTCGATGCCGTTGAGGCCACCCTTCTTGCCGGAAGCTTGCATCTCCTTGAGCACAAGGCTGTTGAGCTTCTTGTCGTGGCACAGCTCTTCCAGCGCGGAGCCGGAGATGCCGTTGGAGTTGGCGAGCTCCTTGAGGGCGGGCTCGTTGGGGACGACGATGGCGACAGGCTTGTTCTTGTCCTGGGCGGCATAGACGCAGATGTTGCCGACCACGGGGCAGGAGCGGTAGACGGACTCGAGCTTCTCGAGCGCGATGTACTCGCCATTGAGTGTCTTGACCAAGTTCTTCTTGCGGTCGATGATGCGGAGGTTGCCAAGGTTGTCCCATTCACCAATATCGCCAGTCAGGAACCAGCCATCAACAAACGACTCCTTGGTCTCCTTCTCGAGATCCAGGTAGCCGCTGGCAACAGAGTCGCCGCGGATCCAAATCTCTCCCTGCGCGGGCTTGTTGGTAGAGTAGTAGCCGGCGTCAGGGAAGTCAACAAGCTTGACTTCAACGCAGCCGGGAACTTCACCCAGAGCCGAGTCAGTCCAGGCAAGAGGATCCTGGAGCGCACCCATTGCTGAAGTCTCGGTCAGACCGTAACCACCAATCATAGGAGCAATGCACATGGAAATGAATCGCTGGGTATCCTTGGCAATGGGACCACCGCCGTTCAAGCAAATGCGAAGCTTGCCACCAGTAGCCTCCTGGATCTTCTTGAAAACGACAGTGTCAACAACGCTGGTACCGAGACCGGCGAAAGGCAAGTAGCTTGCGTTGTTCATCATGAAGCTCTTCGCGCTCATAGCACCCCAGAACATGTTCTTGACAACCGGGTTCATCTTGCCGACCTTGCTCATAATTCCCTTCTTGACAGTCTCCCAAACAGCTGGCACGCCGACCAAGACGGTAGGCTTGAACTCCGCAATATCACCACGGCACTTGCGCATGGAGTTGTCGGAAATGGTCTTCGGGTGGCCATAACCCATGGTGCCACCCCACCAGATGCAAGCGGTCTCGAAGACGAACTCGAGAATGTGTGCGAGGGGAAGATATGCTAGCAGACCATCGCCGGGTCCGAGATAAGGTCCAACGATGACGTCGACACCGGCAATGGCGGCGACGACGTTCTTGTGAGTGAGCAGAACACCCTTGGGAGTACCAGTGGAGCCGGATGTGAACATGATGCAGCAGAGGTCGTCGGCCTTGGGAGGGACGGTGTCAACGGGGTTCTCCTCACCCTTCTTGATGAGCTCGCTGAAGCTCAAAATGGTCAGATGCGGGTGTGCTTCCTGGAGCTTCTTGACGTTGACCTTCAGCTCCTCGGGAGCCATCTTGGAAGACGGCGCCTCATCGTCATTGTAGATAACGTTCTGGATGTCCTTGGCCTCCTTGAGCGGGTTGATGAGTCTGGTGAGAAGGTGAGGGTCAAGGAACATGGCCTTGGCGTGGGTAGCGAGCAATGAGTGCTTCAAACCCTCCTCACCGAGGGTGTCATATGCGGTAACAATGGGCATGCTCTGGCTACCAGCACCATGCGCAGCTGCGAGCCAGTACGGGTGAGTGGCGGCGTAGAGGTGCACGCGGTCGCCGGCCTTCATGCCGAGAGCGCGGAAGCCGTAACCGACATTGCGTGCGCATGCCTCGTGCTCATTGAAGGAGATGAACTCGTAAGGCGAGAGCTCGTAGTACTGCCACTTCTTGTCGACCTCCTGCTCCTTGCCATCGACGTTCTTCTTGATCTTCTTGGTCTCTTCGTGCATCTGGATCAGCTTACGCTTGCCGGTGGCCTTTGCATTGCCGTATTTCTTGCTCGCGGTGGTGACGATGTCCCAGATGGTGTTGACGCCGGGCGCCGGGGTGGACACCAGGCCGTCCTTGGTGCGGTGGTTGCGCCTAGGGATGGTCTCGCCATCCTTCTTCTGCACGCCGGGCACCTCGACGGTGAAGGGACCCTTCTTGATGCACTTGGGCTGCGGGGTGAGGGTCTTGTAGTCCGTCATGGTGGACGAGCTGTGGGAGTGCTTCGGATGGGGGAAGGAGTCAAAAGACATGCGATGCTGCGGTAAAGAAAGGCTCTGGGCTAGGCGGCGGAGGGTGAGGCGCTCAGCAGATCCGCGTGCTGGGCTGGGCTGGCGTTTGGTGAGGCGTGTTCCTGTTGGCTGGTAGGAGCTCGCTACACCTCGCTACGTCACAACGCCTGCTCCACTTCCAACACACGGCCCGCGGGAACTTCGGTTTCGCAGAGGTGATCAGCATGTTACACGTTCTATACATGTGCCTGTCTCTCAACGACCACCGCCTGCCTCACCGACTTCAGCGTTTTGTGATAGTCAATACTGAACGCTAGTCATGGCATGTTTGTACGTCTGAATAGGACATTGCACATCAGACCAGCGCCTGCTTATCACGTGAATCCTTCACGAACGCCAGGTTCTTGGTGCCAATACTGCCAGGTCGACTGACCTTGATGTTAGCATCAGCAATCACAAACTCAAATGAGCCTGCAGTCAATGCTGTGCTTAGTCATGCAAATGGCTCAGAGGGCAGTATTCTGAATGCTCAACACACCAAAGCCGGAATACACTCTTGACAATGCGACATACCGTGCAATATGCAAAGGTACATTTCGATTCTTCATGAAATAGACTGTATCCAATGGTCCATTCAGCAGTACCCTTAGTATCTACGCCACGTGCCCTGCGCCACGGCAATACTCGCGCAGTCTTGTCCACCAAGAACCTAGCTCGCGAAGCGGAAGTCCAGCCTCTTGTTGCCCTCATCCTTGGTATTGGCAACATAGTCGCTCTTCTCGTCCTCGCTCATTGCCGCCCACTTGCGCTCTTTCTGCTTGTTCCTCCACACATAGTAGACTTTGGCTCCAACAAACAAGACAAACGCCAGAATGTCAATGCCCAGCAAAGCCTCGTTACCCTTGTGGTAAAGCGGCTTGTCGCCCTCGCGATAGATGTTTGATGAGATGATCGTGCCGGCTTGCACGCACATGTTGTAGAATGCTGCGGACACCGAGCGCGTGCGCACGGAGCCTGAGTTGCGCGAGCAGAGGGATACGTTGATCGGGTGAGTGTACGGTGTGCTGAGGGTGATTGTGATCAACGCAAATGTCGCCCACGCATTCACCTGCGCGCCAGGCCACCATCGCAGGGCGATCAAGCATGGGAAAAGCCAGATGTTCTGAGACGATGCGACGAGCATCCTCTGTCCGATGAACTCGCTGAACCATGTCGCTGCGAACAACGTGAAGCAGCTGATGACTTGGTTCGGGATGGAGAGGAGGTTGGCTTCGAATTGGTTGTAGCCGAGAGATCGGAGGGTCAGGGTGATGTATTGGTCTGGTGTGGATTGAGGAATCATGAAGACGACGCCGATGATGTAGATCTGTCAGCTAGGTTAGCAGGTGTCCATTTCTCGATCGCGTCTATTTGACTCACGGGCCAGAGGTCGTAATCCGCGACCGCGTCCCACAAGTTCCTCAGCGAGAGACCGGTTCTGTTGTTCATATCGCCCTTGGACGGGTCATCGCGCAAGACGCGGTTGACGACGATTCCGACTTGGCGATCTGTAAACCACCCCTTGGGTCTGAACCACGTTTTGGTCTGGACTGCTGATGCCGGCATCAGGAAGAAAGAGGCAACACCGATTGCCATGGTAATGATGCCTTCGATCAAGAACAACCAGCGCCATCCAGCCATGCCGTGTACGCCGCGCATGTGCAGTAGACCATATGCCATGACCGAAGTGACGACCATTGTCAAGTAACGTGAGATCCAGAACCAGCTCAACCTCATCGTCAATTCCCTGCTCTTGTAGAAGTAGCTGAGCCATAAGATAAGATCGGGGACTTGATCATCGTTAGCTCGACTCCGCCGTGGAGAGGGGTGATGGTCTTACTGAAACCGCCCTCTAGCGCTCCCAGCAATGCGCGGGTGGCGAAGAAGGTTCCTCGACCTGTCATTCCAGCCTGTGCAGCGGCTACTATCGACCAAAGTGTGACTGAGATGTGTCAGTGTTGATTCTAAGTTACCATGCGAGCCATCTCAGTAGCGGCGCACCTTGCATCGGAATCCACCTGTCTGGACCAAGCTTTTTCGAGATCAGTTGCGAGGGCAGTTCAGCCGCCAGGAACGAGAGGTAAAAGATTGTGTTTCCTGCAGGGAAGTCAGTGGTAGGTCTATGTTGGCAATGTGGACAGTGTGCGCCAACCTGTGTTGTAGTCATTGGTCGTCAATCCAAGATCATCCAACAAATTATCCGCAATGGCCTGCTTCAAATTGCCACGATCAACGTTCAAAGCAAAGAACATCACACACGCCCAGGTAGCGACATGCAAGTCCAGCTTGCGCTTGATCTTCTTCTCTTCATCTTGCGACCACTGCAAGTGCGGGTCGAAAGCTTCACGGCACTCGTATCCTGCTTCATCGTAGATCTGACGATACGTCTGCGCAACGTTCGGGTCCAGAAACGGGTTGTCTTGCAATTCTGCTTCTGACTTGGGCAGACTGTCGGCAGAAGCTTTCGAGGAGATGTCGATGAAGCCCGCCTGCTTGGTGGAATCGAGGCTCTTCTTGCCCTCGGCTGTGAGAGAGGCTGGGATGGGATCCGGCGCCACTGACATCTTCGTTTCCGGTTCGAAGAGGAAGCCTTGCCTGCTATAAAAGGAAAACAAGATACGAATGCAAGAGTACCAAGATCCAGCCACAAGAAGTATATAAAGTCTTCAAGAGCTTAGCGTACGCGCTCTCGCGGTAACAACGGCGAGAGAAAAATATTTTGGCTATATGCTGCCAATGCACGGCACATGGAGCATTGCCGGTCCATGCATGCAACCCCGAGTCCCACAAGGATGAGCCAAGACGAGTTCGAAGAAGTCACCGGAGAGGAGTAGGCCTCATCAATTGCAGCGAGTGTCAGCACGCCATCGTCAACGTGAGGTCGCGAGTGGGCCCGTTGTAGGGAATAAGTGAGACCGACGCCCACTCTCATTGCAGGGAGATATGCTGCCGCATAAGCGCAGACTCAAGCTCGATGGCAACATCGATGTAGTGGGGTTTCAATGGTGGGAGTCGGGTGAAGCTCAGGTATATCAGATGTCGTGCTCGGGTCCAAGCCATTGCGTGCTCGCTTTGAGCTTAAAGGAGGAACCTCGAAACTGTGCTATCAACGAGCCGAAACATAGCAGGCAGATCTTCCGGCAGATATTATTCAGATCTCGTCGATCAACGATTCTGATCCACGTGAGTATGATAGTTGTATCTTCTTGTTTTGCCGTATAGGTTGAGGATACAGTGTTGAAATCTTGATGGGCAACACGTGAGATCACGCCTTCGCGATTAGCCAGCTGGGATTGGACTGTGGTTTCGCGTGTTAGCCGCAAGATCAGTGTAAACATACAGAGACGCACTGTTGTAGTCTATAGCCAGATATGCAGTTTCGCGTGGTCGGCTCGTGGCAAAAACGTGGGCATACGTACTTAGACATCATGTACCCATGGTTTTCCTATCGATCGCAGCCTGCTGTCCGCCAAACAGCGCTCGGTCCAGGTCAACACCAGACTATCACGCGGAATCGCACAATTTGCATGTGTCCTTGTTCTTGGAAAATTCAGGGATTCATGAACATGATCATTAACTCACATGTAGGACTTCTCGAGGACTTGTATTGACGTTTCTAAGTTGGTGGCACTTCATCAAGTCAATAGTTAGTCCTTCGATGTCATCAGTCGAAGTGACCGTTTAGGGTCCAAGGGTTTGGGCGATAGTGCATTCGTGTTGTTCTCCAAACATGTGTGCTCTTAGTTATGTGAACCATTCTAACGAGACCTGACAACTTCAAACTTTTATATACACATACATACATGGAGTTACGCGTTGTTGTGGAGATGGACAACGTATTCGCTACGGGACTGTCTATTCCTGTGGCGTCGCATAGCCCACGTGATCTTTGCAGCCTTCTCTACCAATCAGGCAAGCTCTTTTGCCGCCACAAATGCATGTTGTAGCTGAGTCTTTGACGAGCTGCAGCCCCATGGGCTCATCTTGTCGAAGCTCGCACTGTCCAGACCTGACTTAATCACCATCTTGCGCAAGCAAAGCGCCCAGAAGTCATGAACGCGCTCCAACCCACCTTCATGCTACCCCCAAACTTCCGCTTCCCACCTGGCGGTAGAATCCAACCGGGCATTGTTCTAGATGAGGGAAGCAACGGCTTACCCGACCCAGGAGAGGTGCTCTCTGATGACGTGTCCCAAGTGAACGGCTTAGACACAACCGACCTTCCCTATTTCCATCACTCGAGCGACGAGCGGTCAAATCAGAAGCTAGGCTTATGGGCGGATATTGTTAGTCTGGTCGAGATCGGGCTCGGCGGAGAACGTGGGCATAATAGCAGCCTTGTCGTTCATACCGGTGCTGCGAAGATATCCGCTTTCAGCCCATCTAAAGCATACATTTCACAACTGATGGGTGACCCATTCCTGGCAGAGTATACCAAGCGCCCAAAACGGCGCCCCGTGTATCTCGTCACTGGTGTCATGGTGGCCGAAAATGCTATCATAGAAGTGCAGAAGGGCAGAAATTTTGCATATCAGGCCAAAATTGTTGTCAACGGCGAAGGCGTTGGGGTCCCTGTCAAAGCAGGCCCTGAATTTGAGCATGATGCGAGCACTGTGGGAGGACATACTTGGGACTTGACAAAGCCTTTCGTGCTGGCATATGCTGTGAAAAAGATACGAAGGAAGGTACTAGGAGGTCTTAGCAGTAAGGATGACAATAGCCGTGCCTTGTGGAACGATACAAGACCCCCGCTGACTGACGATGAGTGGGAGGTGGAGGATTTCACGCAAGAAATAGCAACGGAAAGATACGGCAATGTACGACAACGCTAATAGTATTAATACGGCCAATTAAGATAACAGAGTGGATCACTCATCCAGCTTGTCTAGCATCCTATCAAGTAGCTTCGTTGGTGTCATGTATCTCGTCAGCAAGTTGGTGGGCTGGAGGTAACTGTACCTGCCCGTCTTCACAGCCATTAATGAGAATATTTTACTCATGCCTGCTGCTTGCGATATCGCTTTCTTCGCACGACCCACCCGGTGTTGGACCTCGATCCTCTCGTGCTCCAGATGTAGGGCCACGTACTGTTCTTCCGTGCGCCGAATAAACTCGATGATCGAAGCAGCGATAGCAGCAGCGACTGGCGTTGCAATGGAGGTACCACTCCTATAGATCTGCTGCGAGATCTCCCGTCCGATAGGCGCTGTCCAGACAGGTACCATAACTCCGAGGGTGGCAAAGTTGAAATCGTTCTCCCTTGGAGGTGGATTGCCCTTATATTCGAAACCGTTCCCTTCAGTAGCACCCATCGATATTACGTTGTTTCGAGTAGCTGGCCAGCGTTGTGCACGGCCTGTATTGCCTCCGATGTTTGATGCCGCTGCAATCAACAACACGTTATGGTCACTCGCGATTTTGAGAGCGTCGTCGATTTCTTCGACCACCCTTTCAAACCCGAAAGACATAGAGATGATGTCGACACCCCACACTTCTACGGCATATTTGATGGCCTGGGAAAATATGTCAGAAAACTTCTTTCAGAATAGCGAGAGCTTTGAGCGCACCTGACTAATGCACAATGCATCGTCACTGGGTGATTGAATGTCTTTGTCTTCGTCTTCGTATTTCCGGCTTCCGAATACCTGTCCAATGTAGAGTTCGCAGGGTTCGTGTGTACACTGTAAGAAAGTGGTCGCGCACTGTGTTCCATGACCATCCGAATCACTCCCTCGATCTGATACGGTCGACGCATCCTCGTAACTGAGCCAGCTCCGAAACTGTACAGGCGTTGACTTATACAACTTCGATGTTCTCGCGCAGATATGGAAGCCGGTATCTAGAATGGCAACCTTCACGGGCGCAAGACCTGTGAGTCTTTGTGGAAGGAAAGCATGAAACCGTTGGAGTTCTTGTATGAATGCTCGCGCCTGCTCTGCTCTTATTTGGGTCAGCAGATTGCACGGAGGAAGTGATGCGAGAGACCTACTGATTCTGGTCGTAAAGATGCTGCGACCCGTCGTCATGAAGACAGTACACTAACTCGAGATCGCCTAGTGCGATTGTCGTGTCCCTTATGAAACCAGACGGGGAGACAGAAGGCCGTTTTGCCGGTCCATGACCTGTAGAAGAATCCCGCCGACGCTTCTGCGTACGCGCAATGAGTGGCTCCGGAGGCAAGGGGATCTTTGCAATTTCACCCTCGAGGCTTTCATTACACTGTGACAGTAATTTGTGAAGCCTATCGATGACCTCTTCAAGAAATCTGGTTCTCAGATTCTCATTTCCATGTATACCTTCTCGTTTAAAAGTGTTGTCGAAGAAGCATGGCCTGATGATCCCCCAAACATATGGTGCTCGCTCCGGATTTTGGCGTTGATAGTTTCCCATGAACCGTTCGATGCTTCCAAGTGCGACAGAAGTGCCGGAGATCAACTCCAAGATGAGTTTGCCCAGGACAGGAAGGCACGGTACATCGGAATTTGTCATTCGAAGCAGTGTATGATTGTCGCTTTGGCCTTCCCTGAGATCGTCGCCAATATTGAGACCAACCTCAAGAAAGGGCTGCAGCAGCACTGGCGCAGAACCATCCACTTGACGGAACCATATATTGATGTCATCGAGTGTGTAGGGGAACCAAGGGCTATTGCCGAGCTCCAGAAAAGCGTATGTCACTACAAGAGCCAGAGCCACACGCTGCGCATATGGTTGCTCGCGGATATGGTGGGTGGCACCTTCCTCGGTGAGACTGGCTAGTGATACCATTGAGCACGACTGATGATTGTCGAGTGGCTCGGACGTGAAAGTCCATGAATTCTTGTCGGAGAGGAAGTTGACCCTTGCGCTTGTGCAATGATCAAGCATTTGTACCAATTGATCATGCAGGCACATCAGCGGCGCTTCCTTGGCTGCATACTGGTCATTGATTGCACCTGTGACCGGGCAATCCGCCGTGAAGCCTGCTGGATCTTCGAAAGATCGCGAACTCCCATCAGCTGTGATGTCCAAGGACACTGTGCTCCAGGCTAGCTGCTTATGTCGACTTGTGGCGAATTTGAGAAGGCATTTCGTGCTCAGATCATGAGTCTGACATGGTGTAGCAAAAGATATCAGCACATGCGAATGCTTGTGTTCACAATGACAGCGACGGTCCCAATCCTGGAACAGAATCTCGTGGACACTTCGCAAAGGCTCGGACAACCTGATAGCCGTCCTCAATGCCCATACATCCTTCGTACCTGTATCATCCTCCTCACCATAGTCTCGAGAGTCTTGGTGCAGAAGTTGTGCTGCTGCAGCTGACCGTTGAATGATGGTCCGGCGCGATGAAGATGACAACTGCTGTAGGACTAAGTTCTGCTTCAACCATTTATGCTGAGTTTGGCCAAGATTTTGGTAATTCCAGCCGGAAGTCTGCATGCGAAACACTTCTAATTTCTCCACGGCAACCTTAGACCTGATTGTCAGCACGTTACTCAGTAGGCCGAAGGTAAGGAAAGCCAGAGTACCATACTCACTTGTGATGATTCCGTTGTGATGATCAGGTTTGAGAGGCATGTCAGTATGTTACGAATGTCGCTTCTTGCGCTATCGTCCCAGCCTTTCGGGTATTCAATCTGACCACAGTAGGTGCAAATATCGTCAAGATCCTGGCAGAGCGAAGACAAGAACACATCCCCTCCACTGGAAGAATGCCTCAACTGCGCCCTTGTTTCAGTCGCGTGCGAATCGAGACTGACCACATAGTACTCGATGAGGTCTTTGAAGGCTGTGAGAGTCGATCCTAGCGCGCTGAGATCAAGCAATAATTTGTCCATCTCTGAGAGCAATGAACCAGCCAAAGACGTCCAGTATACTAGCAGATGAGGCTCGTACACCTAGGAGGAAGAACTCACAAGGCTGGAGGCTGTGACCCAGCCAATCAATAGGTAGGCGCAAGTGGCTTGCATAAGCGGCGGCGCTTATGTACACTGTGATATCACCATTCCTTGTCCGCTTCCATCGACCGTGCAGGTCTCTGGAGCATCCCACTAACACTTCTTCAAAATGGAAGACAAATCAACACTCAAAGGTTTTGGCGGAATCTGCCGTGTCTCCCTCGAAAACCTCGTCACTGGACGCATACACCAAAGGGCAGCGTGCGGCCCCGAACTGCTCGCGCGCTTCAATGTCTGGGCTGACGAGGCTGGACTATTCGCTGACGGGAAAAAGTCACTTGATCATCAAGTACGAAATAATCCGAAAGTGCGCGCGATGATGCAACAGTTCCTTGAAGCTATGAGCGCCGACGCTCGTATGTGTAAGTTCATTTCACCAATTGAGCTTGATCTTTAATCTGACTGCAGATAGACGGCGAGGCTGAAGTGGTTTCACATCATTTACAAGATATGGTGATTGACCACGATACCTTGGACGGCGAGTTGCCTAACAAAAATGTTATACAGTCGCAAATCAAGGACACGATAGCCCGTTTGATCAGGCTCTTGAGACAGATGCGACAACACGCTAAAGACAAATTGGATATTGAGGGCCACAAATATGACCCCCGAGACCAAGACGACAAGCCGCTCGCATTGGAGTTCGACGAGCATGTCCGGTGGAAGCTGAACAACCACCAGCATTGGCAAGTCAAGAACGACGTAATCAGGAGTAGATTGCAAAGTACCATGTTGTTGAGATGGCGCAGAATTTACTATCATTCGATGCGAGCAGAAGCAACAGCAAAGACTCCATT
Source organism: Pseudopyrenochaeta terrestris (assembly GCA_022813475.1). Taxonomy (NCBI): domain Eukaryota; kingdom Fungi; phylum Ascomycota; class Dothideomycetes; order Pleosporales; family Pseudopyrenochaetaceae; genus Pseudopyrenochaeta; species Pseudopyrenochaeta terrestris. The sequence goes on along the minus strand of JAKLMJ010000005.1, from coordinate 1,349,101 downwards.
GATTTCACGACACAACGAGCTCACGACGAAGATTCCTGAGGTGCCGTCACTCGTCGTTTCCCACCCAAAAGAGGGTAAAGTAGGGCTGCAGCCCGTCCCGGGGGGGCAACGCATCGAGCCTGTTCGTCCAATGAGCTTACCCTCGGAAAGACTGACCGTTGGGTCCTCTTTCAAGCCACACGGGAACGCTACGAGTGTTGTCACCTCGAGAAGAACCAAATCTCTTATAGGAGCGAAAGCAGCCGACTTTCCGAAAGCGCCAATGTTGCGACCAGAACTCTCAAAATTTGTATGTCCACTCTGTGGCACATCTCAGCCAGCAACAGAGCGCGAGCGCAAGACATGGCAGTAAGTCATACGAGCGTATTACAACCTTTTGTGCTTTGCTTACTCACAAAAATTAGGTTGCATGTATTGCGCGATCTGGCTCCGTACATCTGCCTACATGAGAGTTGCTGTACTCCCCATGCTATGTATCATACGTCAAGGGAATGGATCGCTCACATGGATAACATGCATAGTCACATCGTCTGGTTATGTCAAATTTGTCAGCACGAATTTCCGAATGAGGTTGCTTACAAAGAGCATATATCTAACCCTTTCGCTCATGGTATGGCCACAAATCTATCACCCGAACAAATCACGATGCTGGCAAGCGTGAATGCAGTGCCTAAAAGCTTTGGGTCGTGCTTCTTCTGTACACTTCGAGAGGACGAGGTGGACGATCTTCGCATTCACATGGCAGAACACCTTCGGCAGTTCGCTTTAGCCTCTATTCCATGGCACGTTCTTTCCTCGGAAGTGCCCGATGAGGAGTCAAACACGGCACTTGCTGGAGCGAACTCGAAGGAATGCGATGGTAGTCTAGCAAGAATAGAGCAATTTATCGAGGACGAGTCTCTAAGCTTTGAGAGCAGTGACTTTGAGGCCGACTATGTGCAAAAAGTCGGACCTACATGCGGTCTGAACGCTCTTCCAGAGCATCACGACATCAATCACCGATCACAAGTTTTATCCTGGTTGTCAACTGCCAGAGAAGGTGCGGTCACTGCTCGGTCTCAGAAGCAACCGAGTTACCCAGCTGCACATCAAGAGGCTGCTGCAGATCACAGTGCGCTTGCGCAAGCAATTCCTGCGAGTGAACAAGATGGTCTCTTTTCTACGATTGACTTCTCTACGCTTATCAGAGCGACAAACTCTGAGCAATTGACAATATTCGCCACCATGGGCAAACAGCCCTCTGAATTCCCTGTGGATGAATCGACTGCCCTTCCAGCATACACCAAGCGTAGCTCTAGGAACGAATTGAAGCGACAAGCTAAGGATAACTCTAATTTGCTTACAAAACTTGATGCAAAGATAGCACAGAGTGATCTTACATCTGCAGCTTCATCTCGATCCCAGTCGCCGGGAGATAATATCATTGTCGTGCATCGGAGATAACATTCTTGTCTTACATCGCGAGGTCAGATCAGGGAAGTTTCAGTGAGTACGAACAAGAGATGGACGTGGACGGGGAGGTGCAGCTCCAAGGAGAGTACCTTTTTTGGAAGGCATACACGGGTACATTCGATGGGCACACATGCTCGACCTGCGACCGGCTCATCATAAAATTGCCATGGTGTAAGCAACCCAACGTGGAGAGAAAGCTGATGCATCGAGCACCACTCACAGCATGTTGTCTCGAGTACTATCAGGCACAATACAGCGTCGATAGCCACCCTGTACCATATCCCGTATGGCATGCCCACAAGTCGCACGGAAGACCGCCGATTACGACCTTGTTTTAATAATCGTCGATGACACGATGGTCGATTGCTTCAAGTCGCGCCTCGGCCATGGTAGCGTCGCTGACAATGGTCCGGGTGAGCCTGTATGATAGATACAGAATGTAGTGTTAGGCAATTCGCGCAAATTTGCCTAGCCGATATCTCTCAATGACAAGTGTAGAAGCGCTGCTAAGTCCGAATTACAGCGACTGCGATTTTCTTGCATGTTGATAGCGATAAGGAAAGAGTTGAACAACCATCAACAGCAGTGATGCGACACAGTTCGTGCTTTACCAAGCTACATGTGCACGAATCAAAATGGATGAAGTGTACCTTTGCATGAACCCTGTACCTTCGTTTTCTCAGCAAACTAGGACGTGCTCCTCGCCACCTTCGCGCACTTTTAAGCCTCTCAAGGTGCATGTGACTATTCGGTATGACGTTCAACTATCAATACATTAACACTTGATACCTTTCCTTGTGGTGAAGCTGGAAGAGGGAGGGGAGGGGGAGGAGCAAGGAACAGGATGAGATCATCACGCCCACCTGATCCCGCCTACACGAGGCTAGTTCGTCTGGGCGTTACCAAAACCACGAAACTCAAAGAGGGGAAACCACAAAGGACGATATTCTCAGAAGCTTCCCGAGCACCCAGTAGCCTCCATATAGCATGATTGCTACCATGTCACCAACGCTGCGGGTTTGCTGTGTAGCGCTTTTCATTCTCGCATCTCCCGTAGGCCTCCTGCTCGCAGCGGAGCAAGCTCCCCTCGTCCATATTCAAGCCCCCGAGACCGTGACCACCACCGCTCTTCCTTTCCCGAGCACACCAGCAGAGCACTGGACGCCTCCAGACCGGCAAGATCCATATATTTGTGAGTATCTCGGAGAAAATGACTGCTGGCAGCCTTCGCTACCCGGTGGCGGAGCGCCATACTCACACGACGGCAACTGGCCAAAACGGAACAAAACTTGCGTCGTGAAGGCCGGCGAGAATCCAAGTGGCGACGATACTCCAGCTATCCTTGCGGCGTTCGATGAATGCAAGTCCGATGGCCACATCGTGTTCGAGAACACGACCTATTATGTTCGAACTGTGATGAACACCACGGGTCTGCAGCATGTGGACATCGAGGTAAATGGAACTTTGCTATGGAGCGACAATATTGATTACTGGCTTGGAGCTTCTCTGCCTATTGGTTTCCAGAACCAGACTTCAGCTTGGCATCTCGGAGGCGATGATGTCCATTTCTACGGACATGGAGTGGGCACGCTTGACGGCAATGGCCAGGTGTGGTACGATTGTAGGTAGCCAATAATCCCCTTGAGCAAATCGCGATTACTAAATTTACAACACAGGGAATCAAGGCAGGTCGAATATGCATGGCAGACCACATTCCATCACGATCACCGAGACGACCAACTCTGTTGTCGAGGGACTCCGCTTTGTACAGTCTCAAATGTGGACAATGACTGTAGCTCGATCGGAGCGTATGTTGCTCCAAGATATCTACGTCAACAGCACTTCTGGACCTGGGAGAGACTACAGAAGTATCGTCAACACAGATGGAGTGGATGTGAGTGCACCTCCCGCCGACTTCGTTGTAATATCCCCTTCGTTGACATCCAACTGTAGACCGTATATGCCAATAACATCACATTCTTGCGCTGGATAGTCAGCAACGGCGACGACTCGATCAGCATGAAGCAAAACTCGACCAATATCTATATCGCAAACTGCACCTTCTACAAGGGCCTCAGCTTTGCTATGGGCTCCATCGGCCAATATCCTGGGCAAATTAATGTCATTGAGAATATTACTGCAGAGAACATAATTCTATATGATACAATCTGGGGCGCTCGTATCAAGACTGTGCGTAAATCCAGACCTCATCGCACTTCGCTGACTGACACATTATGCAGTGGACCGGAGTCAACACTGGGTATCCACCCAATGGTGGAGGTGAGTGGCTTTGTCACGTGCGAAAAGCACGAGTGTTGATACATCTGACATGTTATAGGTGGCGGCTTCGGCTACGCACGGAACATCACGTTCCGTGACTTCGAGATGCACAACGTGGAGCAGGCATGGGGCATTACGCAGTGCACGTCCTACAATGGCGTGCCAGGCGGCTGTGATACATCTAGATTCAAGATCAGTGACATGCATTGGGGCAATGCTCGTGGTACGCTGCGTGGTGACAGGGTGGCCACGTTGGATTGCAGCGGTGAAGCGCCGTGCCAGAACATCGAGCTGTTCGACAACGACCTGACCGTAGCTGAGGATGGTCGAGATGCCAAGGCGTATTTGTGTGATCATGTCGATGGCGAAATCGGGTTCGAATGTACGGAACCATGCAACGACCGCTGTCCATCCTGAGGGCAGGGATGGTCACGTTGGCCGTGCCTCTGCAGCTGTCAACGATAGTACGTTCCTGCATGTCTCGATTCCATGGTACACCGATCTCCATTCTTGCGTCTCTTGTTGCTCACGGCATCACCGTGCGCTTCGGCTCAGTGCTGAGACAAGCGGGATGAATCAGCCAGAAATGCAAGTAGTGAGGCCCAGCCGTGTGCTGGGCTGACATGATGTTGTCCCAAAATATTGCCCAAGCCCGGCACAGCGTTTATTCTCCGATAATCGTCGCCAGGAATGGACTGCAAGATACTGCAGGGCAAAGCCCAAATGCGGCGTTCAGCAGGCCAAGCCCGACAGCGAGAGGTCAGAGTCGGAGCGAGTCAGATCAGGCGAGAGGGGGAGCCTAAAGCAGGAAAGACGTCTTGGCCAGATTGCTTGTGGTCCAATAGACTCGCCCGCAGCCGGTCGATCTCCAGAAGCCTCGCAGTTCGTCTCCACTGCCAACTCACGTCCATCTGTACTGCTCTCTTCAACCATGTACTACAGCGTCTGCTTTCCTGCCTCTACTGCTGTGCGACTTATCTGCTGCACGCTGCAGCGTTGACTCCACACAAAGGAATTGTCCGACGCCAGCCATGCAGCCATCAATATGCGCTACTGGCGCGTCTTGGCCTGGTTCTTGGGATCAGCAGAGACCGCCTGCCTTGCTTATACCAAGACCTGCCGCGCCCGCAACAGTAAGGCTTTGCCATCACTAGAGGCTTGGAGACTTCTATTGCTGGACGCTCTGGCGAAGGTATGGCAAGACGTCAGACCAGAGCAGCAAGGTTTCGGCTCACAGCACACTGCCGCTACTGCCATCTGTGGCTCTCCCAAGGCGGCCCCATGCAAACACCGACTTGGTATCAGCATGATAGACGACCATAGCCTTTTGGCCAAGATATGCGATGCGATGTTGCGATCCAGCTGCCAGCATGGACCGCAGGTGGCAGCTGCATATGCACTCACATGCACTCGCATGCTGGCGGACGGCGAGTATATCAACTCAGGTATCTTCCACATGTTCTTCGATTTCCTACACCATCACACAACAATCGCTCCTGTCTATTCCAAGCATTCCACAGTTTCCAAGAAATTTCCTAGCATCACTCGCTACTTTCCACCATCCCCCGAAATCCACACTCAATCGCTCATCCAATCCGTCAACATGCGCACCGCAGCTATCATCGCAGTCGTCTCGGCCATGGTCTCCACCGTGGTCGCCGCACCCGCTCCTATCGCCGCTCCTGAAGCTGTCTCAGGCAACTGGAAGCCCAAGGGCTCTTGGGGCTGGGGCCACGCCGGTGCCTGGCACAAGAACAAGGGCAAGGGCAAGGGTGACCAGTGCTTGAGCGACGAGGACGCCATTGCAGTCGCAGGCGTCTTCCAGCAGCTCATCCAGGGCTACACTCTCGAGCTCACCGAAGAGGCTCTTACCGAAGACTTCGTCGACTGGAGTTCCGCCGTCAATATCATCCGCAACCGTGGTGGCGAGGGCCCTAACGTCGTCAACGCTGTGACTTTCACTTCCCGCGAAGAGTTCAGCGCCAACCACGGCAAGCAGCCCAACATTCCCTTCGAGACCCTTAACGTCTTCCACGGTTGCAACAGCACTTCCGTCAGATGGCAGACATTGCGCTCTGGCAACGGCCAGCCCAAGGAGCAAGCCGCTATTGTAAGCCATTCCTAGTAAACCAATACTTGCCTTTCATCCCAACTAACATTGAAATGTAGCCTGTCGTTGGCACCGCCATCCTCGAGACCATCCCCGACTCCCAGAACAGCTTCGGCTGGCGCATCAAGACTCTCTTCTCCGAGTTCAACACCGCCGCCTGGCTCGTGAACAACGGTGTCTTTACTCCCAACAGCACCCTCACTCCCCCTCCTGCCAAGCGTGATCTCGGCTACGGCATGAGGATCAGGATGTAAATCAATCGCAACGATCGATCAACCCTGGACAGCAGAACAGGGTGCATGAAAGCAGTACCTCGCTTGCGCAGGTCAACGGATAATGTTTCAGCTAATGTGTCGATGTCGAATGCTACGGGTGTGGTTGCATGTATACACCGGAGGGGTTCATTCCTCTTTTTATTTTGCGATGGCGATTCTTGCCAGCGCAGTTTGCTTTTCTGTTTCGTATTAACCACTGCTATTTTTAGCCAGGCGTTAACAAGGATATCTGTGCGAATTATACAAACATTTGCTCATCAGTCCATGCACATAGCCTCATTTTGCCTCACCCGCCGCATCATCTTTGCCCTCGTCTGCCTCAGCCGCCTCCTCGGCCGCAATCTCTTTGACATCAGTCGATACTGAAAACCACACCCAGCACGCTACAAACGCAATACTAAGCAAAACAAGCAGCGATACCGCCAACCGCCCTCGCGCCTCACACTCCGGCATAGCCCAACACGCGCACCACCGCACCACAGGCGTCACGAGTGCCGCGCGCTCGGCTTGGAGATCCGGATTCACGGTGATCAGCAGCGCCATCATCGTCAGCAATAGCAGGCCCAAGATGACCACCGTCACAACCTGAATCGCTGCGAGCAAGATGGAAATGTTTTTCGTGGTCTGCAGCACTTCGAAGCCTGCCGCGACGAGTGGCGTGACTTGGTCGAAGGCCGCGTGGATCTGTCGACTGTATGGGATGCCCATGGTGGTTTTGCGCTGGTGTCTCGGAAGACTGCGTGGCGCACCAGCGCGTGGGGTGCGGGTGACGTTGGTAGATGCAGAGTTGGATGCTGTGTGTCTTTGTTGGGTCTTGGCTGTGCAGACGTGTTGTGCAGCCTTCCGTGGGTTGTTAATTGCACACACGTGTGTTGCAACAGGCGGTGATGCGCGTACACGTTGGTTGGCGGGGATCAGGCTCACGATAGATTGCCAAGGGTATCACAGGTTGCAATCTATCTGCAACTTGGGCCACAGCCACATCCATTGAGGCTGAAGCTACAGCTATGTCAGATTGCTGACACATCGTCAGGAGCGCCCTTCTAGACTCTTCACCTCATCGGACAGAGCCTGTTTCATAACCTATCTGCCTTCGGAGTCTCGAGAGAGCTTTCAAGTCAGGAAAAGTGAAAGACTAAGCAGTTAAACCCAAGTGCAAGGTCTTTTCCCTTCATTCGTTGTGGCTTCCTTGTCGAATCGATAAACACACTGTTGATCTCGAAACCGCCTGCGGCGCTCAGGTCAATGAACTGGCATTCACAATTGCTGCTCACAGGTCTGCGCACAGCCTCTCTTTGAAAGCCTATTCCAGTATTCATGAATACATACCTGAGGGTAGACGCATGACATCTTCGGGCGAACTGATATATTCTAGGTCTCATCTCAATGATGGGCAGAACGAGTTCGAGAGCTATAGCCGCTGGTATATGCACTGAAACACTTGGGATTGTGTGCAGGCTCATGAGCTAGAACGAATACAGAGACCTTCCTTCACCCTCTTGATACAGAAGCACGATACTGGAAAGGGCCCGGTCACGGCAGCGAGCCCGAATGGCACGAAATGCTTTCCCGCCGTAGGCAAGTGTGTAAACAGTAGTCGAGACGATCACACAGATCAGGAAGTAGAGTCGATCTGTACGTGTCCGATTCGCGCGCAGGTGTCAAGCGAGTCAAGTTTCGGCTTTCGGCAGCGCCCCAGCTTCAATGTTGTTGTAAGGCTACACGATTTTGTGGGTCTGTGACGGAGCAGGGATCCGCTTTTGCATCCTAATCGTCCAAGCTTTCCAAGCACTTCCAGGTTTTTGCGCCTCAACTCTGGTATTGCGATCATCCTCACTCCTAGCATAACTATAATGGTGATGTGGCTGAGGCCCGTGTGCCGCTCGCTTCAGGGCATCATGACGCTGTAGGGCGAAAAAGACGTCGCATGACAAGGTAGGCCAGATCGAGTACAGTCCATCGTATAACAGTTCTGTGTTCTGCCTGGTAAGTTGTTCTTCCTAGACTGCAACCCCTCGAAACCGATCAATATGCTGTCCTACCTTGCCCTCCTTCCGGCAGCCTACGCCTGGCAACAGCGCCCTTTGTACTCGGACTACGAGTTCAACCCGCTGGAGCACCTTGCTGGCATTGCACCTTACTACGAGCCCAATGACCCTCCCAGAGATCCTTCTCCTCCCCAGGGATGTTCAGTGACCCAGGCAGCATACTTGGTCCGCCACGCTGCCATTAATGCCAACTCCTTCGACTACGAGACCTACATTGAGCCATTCACCAAGAAGCTCGCCAACACCACTGTTGACTGGAGCAAGATCCCCGAGCTTAACTTCCTGGACACCTGGTTCCCTCCCGCGATCGAGGAAGAATCTCTGCTCACCAGGACTGGTCGATTGGAGGCCAGCCACCTTGGTGTGCAAATGAGCTACCGCTACCAGAACCTGAAGCTCCCCAAGAATGTGTGGACCAGCACAGCTGAGCGCACCGTCGTCAGCGCTAAGAGTTTTGTTCGCGGCATTGAGGAAGAGGAGAATGACATCAACGTTGTCGAGATCTACGAAGGCGAAGAGTCTGGTGCTGACTCTCTTACACCTTACAAGGCTTGCCCGGCCTACTCTGGTTCTACCGGCTCGAAGCAGAGCGGTGAATACGTCAAGACCTACACCAAGCCTATCATTGCCCGCCTGCACGCTCAAGCACCTGGTTTCAACTGGACCTCTGCAGATGTGACTGCTATGTTCCAGATGTGCGGTTACGAGACCGTGATCCGTGGCTCTTCGCCTTTCTGCTCGGAAACCCTCTTCCGTCCCGATGAGTGGCTGCAATTCGAGTACTCTCAAGATCTCATGTACCACTTCAACTCTGGTTATGGTGCGGAGTACACTGGCGCCATCGGATTCCCGTGGCTCAACAGCACCATGGACCTTCTTACTGCCGACCGCACTGAGGATGACGAGGACATCTACGTCTCTTTCACCCATCGTGAGCTTCCTCCTATGGTGCTTGTTGCCCTTGGCTTGTACAACAACTCCGCTTTGACCGGCGCCGATAACATCAACACCACCATGCCACTTGACCGTGTCAACTACGCTAGGCAATGGCGCAGCTCTCGCATCCTTCCCTTCCTGGGCAACATTGCCATCGAGCGCATGAACTGCTCCGAATCGTACGGCTATGAGAGCAACGGCACCGACTCCGACTACTATCGCGTTCTTGTCAACCGTGTCCCTCTCACTCTTCCCGACTGCTACGACGGACCTCAGGAGAGCTGCTCTCGCGAGATGATGCAGGGCTACGTAAGAGAGCGTGCCGCCGTTGTTGGTGACTTCAGCGACAAGTGCAACGTTGACTACCAAAACTCGACTGACATCTTGAGCATCTACACAACGAACACGACTGGCAAGGCTGTCGGGAAATGATTTTAACGATGCAGAAAAGTTTGCACATCACCAATCTCGTAACTTAATGATCTAATGTATATACCACACAAATTCACCAATTTCAATACTCCCACAGAACAATTCTCAAGCATGATCAATAGGCGATGGTCCGACTCCAATGTCAATAGTGAACACGTACAAAGGCTTTTGAACAAAACTGCTTCCATTGTTGAATGGCGTGCCACGATTCAATTGAGCCGCTGGCATCCAGAGTTTGTGCTGCGTGTCAACCCACATCGCATCGACCCAGAGAAGACGCTCGTCGTGAACGAACACAGACCATGTGCCGTTGGGAGAGATTTTCAGTATCTCTTGTCGATCATTGTCGCCGACATAAATGTTGCCCTGCGCGTCAATTGCTGTGCCACCTGTACTCGGTCAGTCAACGCGTTATACTAACTCATGGATGTTTCCAGACTTACCTGTCGAGGGAGTAAGCGCATATGGCTCTGTGTACTGTGCCAGAACTGATGCCATCGACGAGTTGTAAAACGCTTGATCCAGAGCCTTCGTGGGAATACGATACATTCCGCCCGACGCCGGCTGATAGTAGAACCATTCGGCGTCTGGCGACACTTCGAGCTGATCAGCGTAGATATACTGAAAGCTGCCGTCTGGACTATGTAGGAGATGGCCCTCCGCTGATATCGGCATGCTTCCCATTGTTGAGATATCGCCCTCAAGGAATCGTCGAGCCTCGCCAGAAGCAAGATCCAAGACTATCAGCGCTGCAACGCCGGCGTCAGTCAGGTAGGCTTTGCCGGCTTGAGGATTGAAGCGGACATCATCGAGCAAGCTGTTCGCAAGTGTAACATTGCCCATTGGGTATATCCTTGAGACTTCGTTGGTGTTGAGATCAATCGAAATCAGTTTAGGACCCTCGGGCAAGATCACGGGCTCGCCGAAGGATGGACTTCCAACGTCAACGATCCAGAGATGGCCATCTGGTCCAATGCGCTGACTGTTGATTCGCACGAAATGAGTGGCCGGGTCCTTGGTCGAGTCGTACGAGTTCCATTCGAGGTTCGGATACGGTACAGTCGCATTTCCGACCTTTTCGACCACTGTCGGCCCCTTCGATCCGTCCACGCGAGCATATAGGAGGAATAATCGACCATCAGGTGTTGTGCTTACGCCGTTGATGGGTGTCTCGGACACTACAGCCGTTTCGATGCGTGGATCTATCTGTGCAAGGACACGGGTTGATAAGAGTGCGCTAAGCGCAGTCATGCGGAGGAATTGAAGCATGATGGGAGAAATATTGCGGTTATAGTGATATGAGAGCTTCACTGATACAATAGCCATAAGAAATGCTTTACTATTACTATTTAAGCTTAAGCTTAGTGGGCGTGACGTAGCCCATGCAATGCAACGCGAGGTAAGAGGATGAGGGGAAAGCTAATTCATTGATGATTCGTTTCATTATTGCCGAGATCGCATGGAAGATCGTCGCGCGGAGAAGCCATCGCTCGATATCTACTTCAGTTGTGCGAAGAGGAGAACATTGAAAATGTATGTGTAGAAAGCTCGAAAGCATGCATTATAATCTATGTCCATGTACTGCCAGGGTATATCGCCGGTCGTTGTCGCCGGCATGCAAGTAAAACAAACGTTGTCACCCACATGTAAGTAAAAACAAAAAGCCCCTCCTAAAACTCCAATCGAATGCAATCATTAGTTCGTTCATCTCGCCATCATGGTGCCATTCGCATCGACCGCAAAATCAGTACTGCGCCTCCTGCAAAAGAGCCGATGCCAAAGAGTTGTGGCCGCCAACAAAGATCGTCAAGACTTCTGGGTTGTTTCCCGTGACGACACCAGCGGTATCAGACTCCACGTCTGGGGAGACGTCGTCGTAGGAAAAGGCGTAACCGCGGTTGTCGAGAGAGTTCTTGTGAGTCACGGCGCTGTACCAGTTGAGAGTCTCCGTCTTGTAATACTCATCTGGCTTGACGCTTGGTTGAACGTTACCACCCTTGACCGTGAAGGTTCCGCGGTTGTATGCGGCGCAGAGACGAGGTACTATAGCCTTGTGCACTTCGTTGTCGTCGGTTTGAATGGCGAAGGGGCCAGTGTTGCAACCAAAGATATCCTCCGCGGTTGGAGGGGCGTAAGGTCGGTTGTCACCATCGCAAGAAAGTTCGCCAGAATCTTGCCATGTGCATTTCACCATACCAGCCTTCGCTTGAGTGTTGATGGTGAGCGACTCTTTTGCGTACAATGCCTTTGTCTCGTTGGTGTATGGGTACCAGTAATCGGAGAAGGCGGTCTTGTTCATGGAAACGAGACCAGCGGGCGAAAGAACGCGCATGAGACGGCCTTCATCGTCGTTGATACACAGCTGATCCCATGGCTGACCGTCCTTCTTGGCTTGATCCTTGAGATCATTGCAGATCTTGTACTTGCCACCTGTCGGTACACCCTTGACTTCTGTCGTATCATTTCCTGAACGACGGAGCTTGAGTCCAAGCGCCATGCCCACAAAATCGACGAAGCTTAGGTTCGCGTAAAGGCCCCAGGTTTTGGCGTTTGTGAGTTCTGCGAATCCCCAGTTGAGGTTTTTGTTGGGATCGTCGGGGTTGAAAGGTGAGGGCTCCGCGAGGCCTTGGCCATCGGGTGTTTTGACGAGGAACATCTGCAAGTCTCCATCGGAGAAGTAGATGCGTGCGCTGTAGATGTAGTCGGGAATCTTCAACGTCGTTGTGCTATCCTTGGGTCCAAGCTTGTGTTTGACAGTGTCGGGCAGAGGAGTTTTGTCACCGTCTGCACCGCCTTGGACGTCAGGGTAGTAGAATTTCATGTCCTGATCTAACAGGATCATCTTGCCTTCTTCGTCGCGACCAGAAACGATTGCTTGAACGTTGTCGCTTTTGATATTGTTCACCAAGTCCAGGGTGAGCTTGCCACCAGTAATGTTGTTTGCGATTTCCTCAGCCAATAGTGTAGCGTTCACCATACTTGTAGTTCCATTGGTGGCAGTGGTATTAAGAGCAGGTTCGGCAGGGCCAAGCGTCTGAGTTGCGTTGCTGGTTGAGTTCCAGGAACCAACAGGAAGGGCCGTGCTGAAAGCTGCAAAGACTGCAGCGCAGGAGATTAATGTCGAAGGCAGATGCATGATGACGGATGATCGATGTGTTGAAGAGAAGAACGATTGTACGGTTTCTTCATGTTGATATAGACAAAGCGATTCAACGCGTTGAAGGCCATTGTGGCTATAGCAATGGCTGGCAGTGAAATCTAGAGGGCAGACGAAAGTCACTGGAGTACAGTGGCTTGTAAGACAATAAGGTTGGGGAGGAAGACCTACTCAAGCCAGTGAATTTCCTATACCAGCGCGAACGATGATTCTTGGCTTAGTGGCTGCTCGACCGATCCTCTTCGATCATGAAGGATTCGCCGCTATAACCAATTACTATTATTCAGGCACAACGATTGGAATATCGGTATGATCGCCATCGTCCACAGGATGCTACGAGCTGATAGAAAGTGATCAGCACTGGTCGGGCATCTACAGAGGATCGAGGCCTCATTTCCTGATGGCCACATGGCGCCGCCACTCCAAACTCTCCGACCACACTTCGAGTCGCCAGTGGCTGGTGTAGATGGTCCGGGTTGAAACAAGGTTGGCGCAGCACTGCCGAGAGATGTCTCGGTTTACAGCTGGGTGTCTTGCATCGCGCAATCTAGACGCGCGGTCGTGACGAGCAACGTTGAAGAAGCGTCATTGTTGTCATGACTAGGCCTGCGTTGATAGTCGAGTACTGAAGTTCAATGTGAAGCCGAGCATCTCTTGCTTCTGAACCAGCATGCTGCCTGGACGTAAGAGTCTTGTACTTCCATTGTAATTTTCGAAATCCAGATGACATGAAGTCAACGATACATGGCCCTGGCAGGTCGTAATGGCACAAGATCGGGCACCGCAATACAGGAGCTCGATGCGTCATTGCCTGCATTCGTGACGAAAACCGTTTCAATAGTCAGTACAGATGATGGAAGACTGTAAACAAAGGAAGAACAAAACGGGAAGTCCAGCCACAGACCGTTGGAAACTGATGGTCTGTGCACAATGCCATTTCCCAGCCGCCGCATTCCTACGATCCCGCTACCGCAATGATTTGTATAGACTTCGATAGTCCATGATTGCCGAAATGTCCACGTTTAGGCGCTTATACATACTGAGGCAATGCGTGCGCCTATAGCAACTTTACATAGTATGCTAGCGCCCATCAGTGACTGGCCGTATGTGCAAGGAGCGCTTTTGGTTTCGTCACCTCGGAGGGGCTCCTCCCGCATAGGCTATACACTATGAAGTCGATGTCCTCATAAGACTCGCATCCAGTTCAATATGCAACAACATATCGTTAGAAGTCGCTCCGATTTGTGGTCTGATCAAGGATCGACTGACGTTGCCTCCTGAGAAAGACGGAAAAGCGCGCCGACAAGCCTCGAGTCCTTGTGAGTCGTGAACTGCGGAGAAACGGAGAAACCGCATGAGAGCTCACAAGGACAACTATATCAGCCTCTGCTGGTTACAAAAATGCAAGGTTAAGCATTGCCATTGTCCACAAGAAAACACCGTCTTCACATGTCATGTCTGCTACAGCCACTGTGCTTGAACCCAACACCGTATCTGCCGACGACGTCGAGCTCTTCCCTCTAGGCCGTAGGCAAACTACCGGCAATCACGAAGAGGAGCTAGATTCAACACAACGTCCAGAAGCGCCTGGACGAGATTGGAAATTTCTGTTCCAACTTGTCAGCTGTGGAGTCTCTTTCTTCGTCGCAGGCGTCAACGACGGTAGCCTCGGTGCACTCCTACCATACATTATTCGGAGCTATGGACTGACTACCGCGATCGCTTCCAGCGTGTCAGTTGCGACTACTATGCCCATTGTGTACATCTGACTTGATTGCAGGTACGCTGCCAATTTCTTTGGATGGCTCACGGCGGCTTTCGCGAATACACACTTGAGCCAATATCTCGACCTCGGAGCATTACTTGTGCTCGGAGCAGCGCTGCAAGTGCTTGCGCAAGCTTTACGTGCTTGGACGACACCATTCCCGCTCTTCGTGATAACGTTCTGGTTGACCAGCATTGGCCAAGCTTTCCAAGATACTCACGCGAACAGCTTTGTTGCTGGTTCAAGCAAAGGCGCTCATCGTTGGCTAGGGTTCATTCATGCCATGTACATGGCAGGCTGTCTTGTGGCTCCATTAGCTGCGTCACCCATCGCTTCTGTAAGACGGCCATCAGTGTGGTATCTGTTCTACACCTTGCCTGCTGGACTCGGCTGCCTCAATCTGCTCATGTGTCTGTCTGCCTTTAGAAGCACGTTTCGACGGAAGAGCAGTCCGCAAAGCCCCACAGCCGATACACTTCACTTAGACGACCAAACAACCGAGTCGCAGCACAAAGCTGCTAGTCAGCTGATCAAGAAGACCCTCAAACAAAGTAGCATGTGGTACATCAGTGTCTTCTTTTTCTTCTACCTCGGAATGACATTGACTGCCAGTGGATGGGTAGTCGAGTACCTTGTCGATGTTCGGGACGGCGACTTGGAACGTGTCTCGTATGTGCCAGCAGGCTTTAGCGGTGGGTGCCTGTTGGGGCGACTCTTACTTCCGGAACCAACGCACAGATACGGCGAACGACTAATGGGCACCATATATCTGGCCATCTGTCTTGCGTCTCAATTGGTCTTCTGGTTGTGAGTAATATACACTTTGGTCAGAGATCGAGGAGCTGATTCACAACTACGGAGTACCGAACATCATTGCTGCATCAGTTGCAATCAGTGTGTTTGGTTTCTTCTCAGGTCCTCTGTTCGCGGCTGTATGTCATCAATTCATCTATTATGTAACTCGTTTCGCTTATGCTTACTTCTTCTCAGGCAATGTCAGTAGGATCAAGACTATTCACCAGCGAGACAAAATCCACCGCGCTTTCTATGGTCTTCGTCTTCGCGCAAATGGGCGGGTCCGCATTCCCAGTCATCACAGGGCAACTCAGCACCAAGATTGGAGTGTGGGTTTTGCAGCCTATTTTGGTATCGTTGATCGCTGTCACTATGGTGTGCTGGTTCATCATACCCAAACCGAAAGACTCAGAGAACGATGAGTTGCACCGTGAGTGAGCAAAAACGTTAGCCCTCGACATTTGTGTGCTACACAATACGTAAAGCGCAGACAATTCAATGGAAGACCGTTCTGTCGGTCGCTATCATGACCTATATGCATTCTATCTTGCAACGTGATTTCATTATCATCCTCGTGATGTATGCTCCCCATCCTCAAGATCTTCGCTGCTTGCCCTACGCCTACTCTCAGGCGCTACCTCAGGTGCCACAGTTTCGTGCTGATGCAATTTCATGTTGACAAACAATGCGTACAAGCCGAAATCATATGCTAAGCGCAACGAGCCAGCTACCAGGAAAGCAATCCAGAAGCGATCACCCGCCGCCAGGAGCCCAGTGATGGAGGGACCGATCATCGCAGCGAGCGTGCGCAAAGTGCTAGTGATACCCATGACTGCTGTGCGCTCTTCTGGCTTCACTACTGCAGCGATGAAGGCTGCACGAGGCGCTTGGTCCATGTTGTTCAGTCCGGCACGGATGAACAGCAGGACGATCGACATCCAGAAATGTGATGGCAGGCCAAAGAGTAGCACAGCCGCCGATGATGGCACGTGGGTGAACACCATGGTATTAATTAACCCAATTCTGCGGGCTAATGGTCCGGCAAACACGCTCGAGATCGCTGCCAACAAATATGAGACTGCAGTCACATCGCCAAGGGTAGCTTTCGAAGGCTGGAACTGTCTCTCGAGCCATAGATTGCACAGAGCAAACGGTACCATGCCATCTGCAACGCTATCGGCCATGAGTAGAGCCCAGAGTTTGTACATTATTCGGCGAGTCGGGCCCGAGATGTCGGCAAAGTAGGTACCCATTCGGGACAGCCAGCCAGTCGCTTGCGCTGGGAGCGGCTCTGAAGCCTTGTGTGTTGATTGTATTGAAGGCTCTTGCTCGTCGAGCTCAATGTCCTCGCTCTCGTTCTGCGAAACTTGAGCATAATCGTCGGAGTCATTGCTTGCTTCGCATGCATTCGTCATAAAATATACCAGGGAAGAATTCACTAGGCCCATGACTGCGTATCCGATAAAGATCGAGTGGTATGCATTGGTCAACGTCCAGCCTTTGGTATCTCGGAGAAATTCGATGATTCTGCCGGCGGCTTCACTGCCAACAGACAATCCCCAAGTCGAGATCGTCACATACCAAGCTAGGACATCCGAGCGGGTTGTTGGCGTTGTAAGCTGAGAAATGATAGACCTGAGAGCATCGATCAGCTTCTGTATCAATCTTGAATAGTTGCGCAATTTCATCATACTCTTCGATGGCTCTGAAAGGACCAAAATCACCACCTGTCGTGCTGACGACTCCTTCACATGGTCAGCACATGAACCAAAAATTACTCAAGTTTGATCACTAACCAACGATGGCCGCCAATAGTAGTATCCAGAAATTCTCAAAGTAGGAAAACACAAGGCCCGAGAAGATCATAAGCGCGGATCCTGCGAACAAGATCTTCCTACGACCGACGCGATCCGCAATCATCGTCAGGAAGATTCCCAGGAACACATCTCCCAGCAGCGTGAGAGTCATGAACAATCCAATCTGAAAGTCAGTGAATTTGAGTTCAGCAAAGAATAAAGCTATAATGGAATCAGTCGGGAGATCGTTATGAGGCAACAGCGGCTATTGCTTACCCAGCATGACCTGCGTCATGCCAAAGGAGATCATCCTCATGGTCCGGGCAGTGATGATAAGGTAGGCATTGCGACCTGTGACCTGGATCGAACCCAGGCCGAACTCATTGTAGAACCAGTTGAACCAGCCGAGCGGACGAGTGACAGATGCCATGCGGCAATACTCGTTTCCTGACAAAGGCGGGAGAGAGTTCGCGGAGCAAAAGCAAGCCGATGCTTGCTGGAAGTGTATCTAACACAAACTATGTGACGGTGAATACGGCAGAGTTGTGATATGCGGTCAGCCTTGCCAGTCACTTCGGTTGGCACTAGCCGATGTCGGGATCGCGTAGCGTTAACGCCGTGGTAGGTGGTTGGGAAATCTCTACATCGGCTCTCGGTGGGAGTTTTGTCCGAAGTTGCATTATCCAGCATTACGATATATTACATTATGTACGTCTACGATCTGTGACAATGAGCTTTCGACTTTTTCCTCCTGATACCTCTTTCATGTCACTTCCAATATTCTTTCACATGCAATAAATTTATCCATCAGAGAAGATCATCATCTCCCCATCAACTGACGTTTTGTCATTTCTGTCCAAACTAGTCGGTTCCAATTGATGAGCCTCTTCCTGACAAACTTTCGAGACTGTCGAGTCTTATAGTACATGATTGCAAGACACCTAAGACCAGACTATGAGCGCTCAGGCCAAGCATCTACAAGTCCCTCGTACACAGTGACATTGCCGAAGCTAATCTCTTCCGAGCCCTCCACGATATAGCCAATCTTGTTCGAGGCATTGTACCACGACCTGCAAAATGTTAGTCACAATCCAGCTATAATTGACAGGAACTCCAAACATACCAAACCCAAGTGCTCAGCACGAATCTGTCGTTCGCCCAGACCTCTACAACAGCATTGTCAACAATGATAGTAAGGTCGAGCGTCTCAATTGCTGTCTTGCCAGAAGGCTTGAGGATGTCGAACAAGCGCAGCTTTCCGACTTGCGCGTTGGTCTGGATACCAGGCGTGAGAGCTGCCGCCGCGCTAGAGTTGGAGCGGTCAATGATGAGGGTTTCGTTGGAGAATTCTGAGCATCAGTTAGCGATTGAGCAAACGTAGCACTAAAATCTTCAGGACTTACGGTAGTAGATGCTTGTGGACTCAGCATTAGACTCGAGGATGCGGAAACCAGCTTTCACGTCGCTGTCGTTACCACGAGCAGACTTAGGGAAGTCGATTGTCGCCCTCAGGACATAGAACTTGGAACTCGGGGCAAAGTCCAGGTCGGAGTTTGACTTGACCTTGCATGCTGGCTGGTGGTAGACCTCAGTGGCGTTCTCCGTGAAGGCGCTGTAAGCCTCGCGCACAATCTTCTGACCGAGTGTGGTAAGCTCCACAGTTCCTGCGCTGTCGTTGCGAGCTTCGACCTTCCAAGAAGCCTTCTCATGGACAAGGCTGTTGTTGACAACGTTGGAAATGGTTCCCTTGCTCAGTTCTCGGGCGGTGAGGAGCGCACCGTCCCAACCTTGTTGGCGCTTGGGGAAATTGCTTTGTCCGTAATCGTCGTTGGTCAACCATACATACGAAATGAAGCGATCGACAGTAGTTCCGCTGTTCTGTGAAGCTTTCGAAGAAGCTGGCAACAATTTACCCGCGGCTGCGTAAGATGAAATACCCCAGTCAAGAACGCCTGCCATAGTAGGGACGAACGTCACAGTTCCGTTCTCGGTCGTGGACACATTGCCATTGATCCACAGCATGTCGTGGTTCGGTGATTGTTGCAGAGGAACGGGGTAGTTGCCACCTTCGGTGCCAATGGTGGTAAAGAAGTCGCTGGAGACGTCCTCGTTGCCGAAGCCGGTTTCGGACAGAGTGAAGACGTTGGCAACTTCGAAGTTGAATGCCCAACGACCGGCCCAAGTGCCATCGCCCCAGGTGGAGTTCACAGGCTCCTTCCACCACTCGCCCAAGTATTCCCAATCACGGAATTCAGGGTCGGCTTGACGGTACAAGAATTGGGAGCCTCCAACATCGTGAACACCGCCACTAATGACATTGTACCAAGTGCCGTTGTCGCTTCCAAGCAGGGTGTCGAGGTATTGGTTCTGGAAAACGTAGGGATCACGGAAAGCGGTCACGTTAAGCTGATCGGAGCCCTGAGGCGCACCAGGGATGACAGGTCCCTGCCTGACCTTCGTGAAGTTGGCTCCTCCGTCGTATGAGACGGCAAGACTGGCAGTCTCGGCACCTTTTGTGTAAGGAATCGTCCAGTGGATGGGCAAGTATGAGACAGATGTATACAGCAAAGTCGCTGAATCATTGATGCCTGAAGGAATGACAGATCCGTCAAATACTGCTACCTGTTCATGCGTGTCAGTCATCCAGTTGTCTTCGATCGTTCGAACACACGAGCCAGCCATACCGGATCATTGATGCCACCTGGGCTGATAAACAGCGGTTCGCCAGGCTTGATGTCGCGATAAGTCACCAAATTGTCGGTGACTGCGCCAGCGGCACCAGACGAGTTATCCGAGCTGTACAAATATCCGACATGGAAGAGTCCGGTCTTGGGATCGGTGTAGTGCACTGAAGAATGTCAACTGGAGGACTTGCATGCATTGGCAGGACAACCTACTGCACGGATCACCAATGTGGTTTGAGGGAGGCAAGACGTGTGCCTTCGGTCTCCAAGTATCATAAATGCTGTTGTTGGCTAATGTTGACAGGTTGGGCGGTGCAGAATTGTAGTCAAGACCGCCTTCTTGACGTTTGGCAAGTGAGCCTAGAGCACTCAATAGGGCAGACATGGTGAATGTTCAATTAGACGTGAGGCTTTCAGGGAAATAGGCATTGATGAAGCACCCAACCTACATTTATACCACCCAAGATGTCGCGAGAATCTTTCCTCGAGCCATTTATGTGCGGCGTCATCGCGGGCGTACTCTCTTCGGCGCGCCAGGAACCATCGGTCACACTCGGTGCGCTAGAATAGGTGATCGCCATGAGAAATTGCGGAATAGAGGATGGAGAGGATGAAATCTATGGGTCGTGAGGAGCGCATCGGCCGGGGAAAGTGGAGACTGACGTCTCGGTGTCTTTGCGGTGCAATTGAGCCAAGGACGTCAGGAAGACGAGCTCAACTTTGCCCTCAAACAAATCAACACGGCAGCCAGATGAGGACATTGCCGTCTACGACTTTAGCGTGTCTGCAAGACCGCACCGGCGTGTGGAAAGATGGCAAGGCACGTGGGTGGCTCGAGCATGCAGTACGCTTTGTCAGCGTCCGCGGCAGAACTTGGTGCAGCGGCAAGGCGAGTTGGAAGCAATGGCAACACCAAACGAGGAACACACTCCAATGTGACACCAGACCGACGCGAGATGTTACTTGATCTGTTGCCTTTGATGAAGACTTAGCCAGCCTTGAGGATACGGTGCTGCTGAGCTTCTGAACGCGTTCAACAGTATCATGCCATGGCATATTCGAACGCAGACACAAGGAAAAGAGGTGGAACAGGTCATAACGTACCGCACTTCATCGCGTCTACATAGTACCGTACTTCTCAAGGTTGACACTGCATGTCAGACGCTTTGCTCTCGAAAAACATCCCATCAATCCGCGTGAGGGGTAGCGTGTGTAGTTCGACCTCGGTCAGCAAAAGGGCTCAAAAGAGCTCAAAAGCTCATCAATGGCAACCTCAATTGTATTTTCAATGCTTTAATCGCTAACCGATTGCGGGTAATAACTATTCACGGTCATCATGAGTGACGGCAAAGAGCGCACTGTCTTCCAGAAGGCGCAGGATCGCCTGTCTTCTATCACCAGCGCCATCACGGGCATCTCAAACTATCAGTTCCCTTCATTTGACCAACTCCCAAGCGTGCAAGGACAGCCGCAAGGTTGTCTTTGGGGCTTCTTCGACAAGGACGGGCGCCACGACGAGATTGGAACTCTCAACCTCCTCACATCAGATGTAGTGCGCCGAGCAGCTAATGAGATCAGGACCGGTGAGCACGTCCAGCTGGACTGGTGCCTTGAGAATGTTCAGTACCCAGGCTTTGGAAGAAAGCCATTCGAGCAGAAGGTAGTGGATCTGGCGTCTCTTGGTTTCGCAGCTCTTGACGACGAGGTCTACATCAATACTCAATCTGGTTCTCAATGGGACAGCTTGAAGCACTTTGCGCACCAGAAGTCTAGGATGTACTACAATGGTCTTTCGCATGAAGAAGCTGCTCGCACGACCAAGAACGGCATCCACAATTGGTGTGAGAGAGGCGGTATAGTCGGAAGAGGCGTTCTTGTCGATTGGCTGAGCTGGTATTGCCACTGATACACTTGCACGCCACGTGCTTACTGACAATTCCTCCAAAGGTACGAGAAAAAGCACGGAGATCCACCTTCCGCCGTCAGTCGCCACGAAATTCCAGTTTCTGAAATCGAAGAATGCTTGAAATGGCAAGGAACGTCCTTGCGGCAAGGCGACATCCTGTGTATACGTAGCGGGTATGTCGAGATCGCGCTATCTCATACGATCGCTACATCCACTAATCCTTCGAGCAGATACGTCCGCTGGCACAACTACGCCTCGCCCGAAGAGCGCCAGAACGGCACACAAACGAACAGCCGAGCCATTGGGTTGCAGAACAACGAGACCACAGTCCGCTGGCTTTACGACCATCATTTCGCTGCTGTAGCAGGAGATACTGTGGCGTTCGAAGCGTGGCCTCCACCAATGGAGACTGGTTGGTGTCTGCACGAGTGGCTTCTGACCGAGTGGGGTACTCCGATTGGTGAGATGTGGGATCTGGAATCCCTCAGCAAGGTCTGCGAGAAGGAAGGTAGGTGGACGTTCTTCTTGACTAGTGCACCGCTGCACGTCAAGGGAGGAGTTGGTAAGTGCAACGAAACACTCGGAGGTGCTTGAGATAGATCTCGAACTAATGCGTGAGCAGGATCTCCGCCTGGCGCTATAGCAATCTTTTGAGAGGGGAGACATGACCAGAAGTGAATCGACGCAGATTGTTGTTTCATACGTGAGGGAAAATATGATCAATTTCCACATCAGCAGAAATGGTCTCGCCGTATCCAAGGCTTATGTGAGCGGCTCGATTGAGCAGATGTGTCGGTCTCGTCATGCGTGGGCTGTTGTCATCAAGTGTAAGGGATACTGCATGTTTGCTTGCCATTGAGACATGATCATGTATCATGGAGTGTCTCAATGGCCTTGCGAGAGTGCCCGTGATATGAGCGGCAATACAGCTACGGCTGCCACTGGAAATTTTGGCGCTGACCACTGAATATCTCAATGGAAAGAAACATTTTTATCATTCTCCAGAAGCGAAGGGAGAACTTTGGTAGCACAAGGGTGACACGGCCAGGAGTTCGCGCGGCTGCAGCCGCTTCCCCACACGGCTAGCGACGCGCGAGCCGATCGTTCCTTCCTCGACTTCGAATAATTTGGTCAGCTCCTGCCACAATAACTAAACATCCATTGTTGATTTTTCTGAACAATAACATGAGCACGTACCCCCGCGCGTAGGATCACAACTTCGCGCGCGCCGCTGAGAGCTTCACACTCTCGACACACAACCTCTCGCGCCACCACCACCACCTCCTCCAGCTCCTCCCACCACCACCACCACCATCACCATGCCTGCGACTCGGTCGCAGAAGGCGGCCCTGGCCTCGCCGCTCTCCACCACCACCAGGAAGCGCAGCGTCTCGCGCGCGCTCTCCAGCGAGCCAGCGGCTCGCAAGCCACGATCGAGGGCGGTGTCGAAAGACCCGTCGCCGGCGCCCATCGAGGCGGCCGCCCTCACCACCACCGCCACCACCAGCACCGCCGCCGCCAAGC
Source organism: Pseudopyrenochaeta terrestris (assembly GCA_022813475.1). Lineage (NCBI taxonomy): Eukaryota > Fungi > Ascomycota > Dothideomycetes > Pleosporales > Pseudopyrenochaetaceae > Pseudopyrenochaeta > Pseudopyrenochaeta terrestris. The sequence goes on along the minus strand of JAKLMJ010000005.1, from coordinate 1,325,941 downwards.
GCAAGGCCGACGACGACGCAGAAGAGGGGCGCGGGGCCGCCGAGGGCCCCAAGAAGAAGGCGCGCACCTTCCGAGAGAAGGTGTTCCAAGAAGACCTGGCGAAGAGGGTAGCAGAGAGGAGGGCCGCGAAGGCGGCAGAGAAGACATTGCCAATGTCAGAGTTTGCGCCGGGAGCCTACCCGTCGCCGTCCAAGCAGCCAGGCGATGCCACCGCCTGGATGTCGCGCGCGGACGGCGACGGCGGCGAATTTCAATACCGCTGGTACAAGCCGCCAGTCACTCCTTCCCAGGCGACCGCGCCTCCGCAGCAAGTCGCGCAAACCCAGCCACAACCGCGCGGATTCTTCGGCCGCCTCCTCGACACCATCACGCCCTTCAAGAGGCGCTCACAAACACCCTCGCGCGACACCCGCCTCCCGGATGCACGCATCGACCTCTTCCAGCTCACACAGCACGCCAAGCTTCAACAACAAATGAACAGTGAGCTGAGCCAAGCCATCGACATGGAAGAGCAGAAAGTCTCCAACACCGCCCCTCACCACGAGTATGAGGTAGAGCAGGAGGAGCAGACAGAGCCCGGCAGCAAGCGCAAGCGCACCGCCAACGAAACCACTGGACTTCCACCGCTGAACATCATTTCTGAGTCACCGGAAGCCAGATTCACAGACAACATGCAGACACCTTCAAGAGTGAACGCAACCACATACAACGGCTTAGTACCGAAATCTCTGCCCCGTCGCCGCACTTACAAAGATGCGCGCGCAGCGAGAGGCACACGCAACCCCACAGACCCTCCCACTCCCGCCGTCACTCGTACTGCACCATCCACGCCGTACGACAAGAACAACTATGAGCGCATTCGTCGCGTACGCGAGATCGAGCAGCTCAGAGCTCAACAGAAAGCCATGCAAGACAAGCTCGCCAAGCTCCAAGCAGAGCAAGAAGCTGAAGCCGAAGCACAGCCACGCAAGACCAAGAGAGTCAAGATCGAGCACCTGAAGCAAATTCCTCACAACCTACCTGGCGAGCCTTCGGGATCCTTCCGCTTCCCAGAAGCCGACTCTGATGACGAAATGGAGGTTGATGAAGATGCCGAGATCATCGACAACCCCTTCGATGCAGCAGACGAGCAGGCCACAGAGCCAAAGCAAGCCAGCCCAACAAAGGCACCAGCAGGAAACCCATTCGCTGTGCAGCCACCTACGAACATCTTCGAGACTCCGGCGAAGGTCACATCGCCAGCCAAGAAGGCAGTCTCACCATCAAAACAGGCACCCTCTCCTTTAAAGACGGCACCCTCTTCCACCACTCAGGCACCCTCTCCTTTAAAGACGGCACCCTCTTCCTCCACACAGGCACCCTCTCCTTTAAAGACGGCACCTTCTCCCACCACACAGGCACCCTCTCCTTTAAAGACGGCACCCGCACCCATCACACAGGTCACTGAAGTTGTCGAGATCGACGACGATGCCGCAAGCGCTACCACCAGCCCTGAGCCGGCGCAAGTCTTCTCCGACACAGAATTAGATCCTGATTTCCACACCGACGCTGAAGACTGGCCTGAGCTGCCACCAAGGAAGGGAGATGAGCCAGAGCCTCCGCAATGGTGGAAGGACCAATGCTACGAAAAGTTCAAGAGGGGATTTGACCACTGGCAAGCGACAGGAGAGATTCTGGATGACTGAGCACCATCACTGCGTCACCCAAGCACTGAAGATCAACTTCTGCACAAACAAGCCGCTCATACGACACTCACTCACACATTGAGTCATGGCTTCCCTCAAAACGTCACTTGTACATTTGCGCCTTATGATCTGCGCGACACTCAAGCGTTTATCTATTCGACGATTACCAAGCGATTTCCCGACTTCATTCCGGAAAGGTTCTCCTCACGCACGACGATTTGCAATGGCTGCATTCACTTGTCCATTCAAATATGTGCTACCAGGATTGGTGTCTGACTCCAGCATCATTTCACTCACTCGACGATCACCAGGCGATTTTCCGAATTCACGCCGGAAAGGTTCTCCTCACGCACGGAGATTTGCAATGGCTGCATCCACTTGCCGTTCAGATATGTGCTGAGGACTGGTATCGTCGACAACTTATTCTGGCGAGAAACGAACACAGGAAGGTCTACGTAGAAATGTATCCACGCTTTGACACTCAGTTCTTGGTTATAGTCGTTACTCAATGGTCTACAGGTGATATCTCAGCGGAAACACTTATCTTCCTAGTGTAGACGTTGGCCAAGGTAGAACTGTAAACAAGTTTCGAGTGTCCCCAATCATCTCAATGGGACGCAATTTGTGCTCTCTGCCTATGTCTGCCGACAGCACCATTGTATGAAACCCGGACATGTGCAGACTTATGAGCTATACTGTGTGTGCAAATAATTCCTTGCTCGTGTGAAGAACAAAGGACAAAGGTCTTGCAATTCCACGCTCGTAGTAGCATCCGTTTCCGGCCATGGTCAAGCTTGCGTTAGAGGTGTGGTCGTAAACAAAGAACGGTCTCTACATACACACCATCGCATTTCTATGTAATTCCGAGCTTGACGACTTTCCTTCCTGTCTCCATTGAATCACAACAGAAACAACGACAAAAATATGGCGCCAATCACTCGATCGAGAAATCCAAAGCCTGCGCCTGAGAAAGCCTCAGCGGCAGCAGCAGCAGCAGGCTCGAGTAAAGCGACTACTGGCAAGCCTAAATCAGCAACAGGCAAGCGACCCGCCACCACTGGTACTGCCACTGCTACAGACACCTCGCCGTCGAAAGTGAAGAAGAGGAACAGCTTCAAGAAAAAAGGCAAAGGCAAGAAAGCTTCGTCCAGAACCTCATCGTCGCCGCGCAAGCCTTCCTCAAAAGCCGCTTCGCCCAGAGCTTCTTCTGAGCCTGCTTCTGAGCCTGCTCGCAAGGCCTCGACAGAGAAACCGACCAAGCAGCTTGCCGCTCCGATCAACGAGCCCGCGGAAGAAGAAGAAGACGATGATGATGATGATGATGACTTTCCCGAACTGACGCAGGCATACGGCATCCTCCCTTACCTCGACAACCCGCAAGCGAGTCCGCTCCCTCTCCCTGGCACGCCTGCACCGTGGCATCCAGCTGGACGCGCTGTCGGACCCGATGGAAACCATCTCATGTCGCAATTTGCACAGCACATGGCGAATACCGCGCAGGGAAATCCAACCCCTGGCGCCGAAAGCGACCTGATGTCTCAGTTCGCACAGCACATGGCGAATATTCCACAGATGAACCCTCTCCCACCCATGCCACCGCCAGCACAATTCTATCCGGCTGGGCATGTTCTCAGACCGGATGAAGACGCCCTGATGTCGCAGTTCGCGCACCACATGGTCAACCTGCCGCCGTGGGCCAGGATGCCGGGAATGCCTCCCATGCAGCCCATGGAGATTCCGAGAGGGTTCGAAGCTGCGAGGTCGCCTCCTCTGTTTCCCGCGACAAGACCGGCGTCTGCTGAAAGGCGGAGGTCGAGTGCGCGCTCGTCTGGAGCTGGTAAGTTCACGGCCGCAGCAGAGAGCGAGCATGGCAATAACGCCAGTCAGGATCTAGACCGCAGCGGTCCGGCGCCAGCTTCTGGTGGCAAGTCGCAGACCACCAGCGGCAAGGCGGCCGTTAAAAGACGTCTAGACGCGGCTGTCAAAAGGCGGGCCAGCAGCGTTGCGCGCGACATCGCTCAGCACGTACGAGAGCAACCCGCTTCGCCTCCTGGTGTTCGCAAATCAACAAGACGCACCAGCGGCGTCGTTCGAGACATCGTTGCGCAAGTCGAAGAACAGGAGCCAGAGACGCCCGTTTCGATCAACAACGCGCAGGCCTTCAAGCGACCTACGGTTGCGAATGTGAGGCGTGAGCGAGGACAGTTGCACGACGAGTTGGGCGCTTGGGTGCAGCGATTGCGCAGGGCGAGGGATGATTTCGACGGAGTGATTGTGGAGATTGAAGAGAGGATGCAGATTTTGAAAGCTGTGAATCGCATGCAGGCTCCGTTGAGGAGAGCGGCGTTGGGCCGTGGTCGTTAAGTCATTGATTGTTGCGAGGGTTTGAAAGTTCGCTCATGTCGATATCGGAAGAGTGCAAGCAATGCTCTGCGCAAGTGTTCAAGTTGATTTTAGGTCTCTCGGAATGACAGTTTTCGTCTCTGCGTTGTGTTTGCGGCTGGTGATGATGTGAAAAGTAAATGCTGCTCGGGATGAGTTGGCGGCGTCGGTGCGTGTGAGAAGAGGCACAGGGAATGACCTTGTCGATGCTGTCACCCAGATCCTCGAACGAGTAGTTTCCAAGTAAAGGATGATCAGGTGGAATACAGTTTCGCCAGCCTGCAGCTTCCTTGTGCGGTGTCCAGTTCATACGATCAAGGTTTCGTCCGAACATATGCATAAACCAAGAATAGAGGCCAAGGCTGTGTGTTGCATCTTTGTCGACAGTGCAGGACAAGAAATGCACTCTAAGATGTTGTGCAGATGGAAATAACCGCCCACAACAGCATTTAAATGCTTCTGCGAGTAGCATATGCCATAGTCGGATACCGAAAGGTCTAGAAAACCGAGCCTGCTCAATGAAGCTCTGCATCTTAAAGCTATAAGGACCTTAATGCAGATAGACGCATGGCATAGCGTCGGATATAGAACGCTCGGCAAGTATGCCATAGTCATCCACGATGTGTTAGTCGAGACTGATTCCCACAGATGATGCAATGGGACTCCCCAGTGTACGACCTCATTTTCTCGAGGAACCTTAGGCGAATAATACATCTATACTCGTCGAAGATATCACCGAGCGCAGTCTGCTCGGTATACGTGACTCCAGTCTGCTCGGTACACGTGACTCCTTTATACAACCAAAAGCAAAGTTTCCTTTCATGCATCAAACCAAGATGCTCTTCAAATGGTGACAGCAAGTGCACCAGTCCGGCTTCGAAAGGACGATCACAATTTATTATCAGTCCGGCTTCTAAAGAACGATCAGAGTTCGCCGGCTGTCGATATTTCTGGATGATTCGCTCGAGTTCCAGATGCGCTTCCCTCTCACCGTCGCTGGAGGAATCCATTCGTAAATCGCCGTTCCGGGTCATCCGAATTGTTCTAGTAAGACAATCCTTGAACGAGTCATCGGTATAGTGACTGCGATGCTTCTGGCGATACGCCACGAGTTCTCCAAGAAGCTCTGATGAAAGCAGGCCAGGAGGAAGTGACAGATTCGGATTGGGAAGAAGCCGTGGCGGCGGCTGCGGCTTATAACGCTGCCCCTGAACCAGACGTGTAATGTCGATAAGAGGTTGGGTCTCGTCAGAAACGAGAGGTCGCGGATGTGATGCTTGTCCACGTGGATTCAGAAGCTCACGAGAGCGAGGGCTCGGGGGAAGCGACAGCGGCGGCTCGGAATGCTGCCCCTAAATCGGATGTATAATGTCGATAGAAGGTTGGGCTTCGCCAGAAGCGCGAGGTCGCGGGTGTGATGCTTGTTTACGTGGATTCGGAAGCTCACGAGAGCGAGGGCTTAGGGGAAGCAACAGCGGCGGCTCGGAATGCTGCCCCTAAATCGGACGTATAATATCGACAGAAAGTTGGGCTTCGCCAGAAGCGCAAGGTCGCTAATGTGGTGCTTGTTCGCGTGAATTCGGGAGCTTATGGTGGTGAGGGCTTGGAGAAAACGAGGTCAGCTGATCAGAATGCTGGACCTGGGCTGCATACGTAGTGTCACTGAACTGTTGGGTCTTAAGAGAAGACGAGGGTTGTGTCAACTGGGTTGGCATCTCAGGCGAGCCGGAGAGATCTCGTGAAATCCTAGGAGAGTCTATCGAATGAGCGAGCAGAGAATCATCGAGGGCGTGAAGAATCATATCTTCTCCGGTTTGGTCTTTCTATCTGCTTCCAGGCTGGCTTATGAGTGCGCAAGGCAATAGTTGCTATTAGATTATGAGTTAGCTTGTGAGTACGCGAGGCGATAGTTGCTATCAAATCACAAGCCAGCTCGTAGGTGCGCGGGATGATGGTTGCAGCTTAATTATAAGCTGGCTCGCGAGTGTAGGAGGCGGAGGTTTCTGTCCGATTACGAGCTGGCTTACAGGTGCGAAAGGCGAAAGCTTCTGATTGCCGAAGAGCCAGATCACATTTACGCGAGGCGATTTCTTCTGTGAGATAGGGAGCCGTCTTATATGCACGCGAGTTGACAGTTCCATCTGGTAGAGAGACCGACCGGTATACGCGTGGGGCCGTTGATAATGCAAGAGAAACTTGCGGCAACGATATCAGGCTATTGGCAAGAGATTTTGCACCCCTCTCTGGTGGAATGCTGCGTTGTGTTCTTGTGGGAGTGAGAGAAGTTGTGGGAATAATGCTCTGTGCAGACCCGCTGGCAGCAACAGCTATAAGATGTTAGTGATGGCGACCTAGATATTAACCACAGCATATATACCATTCATGACGCGTCTCGGAACGCCGAGCTTCTTCCAAAACTGTACAATAGCATACTCGTCCCATTGAGTTCGTAGTGCTCGTAGTCCAGCTCGAAACTGTTGGATGTACATGCAGTAGCTGTTGCGATCTGTTTCGGTCCACTCGCGTGATTTGGGGTACTCTGTCTTGTCTGCGACGCATTGTACCATTTGTTTCCATTTCTCGACGTCGGCTGGCGATACCGGAGGTGGTGGATCACGCACACGCGTGGTGCAGTATGCTGGCGACGGCATATCTCCAGTTGGCGCAAGAGTGCCAGACAGTGGAATATTGTGATGTAAGGTATAGAAAGCTTTCAGAGCTGCGAAAAGTTGATGACGAGTATGAAGGCTCATATGTCTGGCCATGGCATCGGATCTTGTCGCCTCGTTTCGGCGCAAATTTGGCGCTCGTGTTGCAATAATCGTCGTGAGTTGGCTCGTAATTCTCCATGTCGCGATTCTCTGCACTGCAGTGCTCATCTTCACAACCACAGCTTTTCTATTATTGTATGCATACCAGCACTCACCTTTACAATGGGTATCACGCAGACTATACCTCCAAGCGCAATCCCTCACATTTTGCAGCCTGCAACACTACTTACCTGTCTTGCCAACGACTGCACAGCAAGCACCTCGATCGATCCGTACTGCTCTGTCGCATGCTGTGAAACCTACCATAGATGTCCCTCAATCGTTTGAGGTTTCATGGACGTATGCCTTATCAGAAGAAGCCATCCCACGGTGGGTGCGAGTAAAAACCTGAGCCTATACGGAGACCTACCGCAATTATAGCGCACGTAGGCCATCAACTTCGTTCATGTCTTTTTTTTTTCCTTTCTTCTTGTCCTTCGCTCATGCTGTCATAGCGCAGGATAAATGTTTTTGTTGAGTGAAAGGCGGACGCATGCATTGTCGAAACGCATGACGGTGATAGCCGGTGAGATGGATGCGCTGTGCATGGGTGCTACAGTACTGACGTGGCAGGCGTCATGCCATCGCGATCCCACACGCCTAGCAGTAGCAGGAGAGACTGGTCGGGAAGACAACCTGTCAACAAGCTGGTGTCTTGGAGCGTCGGGCCAGGAGAAGACGAGGAAATTCGCAAGAGACGGTTACAGTGTGTGCGGGTATTTGCGGATCCCACAGCAGGTGATTTCAGAGAGGATAAGGAGCGAGCGCAGGAGGGAGGGAGGAAAGAGATGATGGCCAACTCGCTGGGGCCACCAGGCTGATTTCGCGCTCGCGGTTGCGGAACAAGCGCCGGCTGCGTACCAAGGCTCACTCGCGCAGCCAGACACGCTCTCGAACGGGCGGACACTGGTCAGGCGAAAGAGTCTTTCTCTGTTCCAGCAGATGGCCACCACGATGACAGAGCGGGTGTACTCGACTCTGGAGGGTGTTCGCAGGAAACAACGGAAGAGCGCAGACGCATCTCTTGTGACGCCTCCTCTCCGTCAGCGCTCCCGTCGAACGAGTAGCGCGTCGTGTCGGTTACACTTCAGCTAGCAGCCGGATGGTGTCAGCTTGCAGCCGCTACGCTCGCCCTCGCACGTGTGATTCGCCGGTCAATCTCGTGCGATTGCTCGCTGCCCCGCCTCCCGTTTTATCGCTGCTGCTCTGCTCTGCTGGCTGCTGCTGGTGCTGATGCTGCTGGCTGCTCTGCTCTCCATGCCAGTCGTCGTCTGCCTTGCCGCAACGCCCACCGGCACTCCAGTGCGTGCCCTCGCACAGCAGACGACTCGCCATCCTCGACAGACGATGCTTGATCACGTGAGCGTAGGCACAAACTCAGACGAGATGCGGCTCTTCGAGCCACCGCGAGGGAGCCGTCTTGCTTTGCCGCACGGGCCTCCTCCGCACGGACCAGGCTGCTGCTGCCTCAGTCGCTCCTGCTCTGCGAGCGTCTTTGCACACCCACGCAGGCGTCTCGTCGAGCGTCCCCTCAATTCACAGCACCACCCAACTCACTCTCCTTCGACACTCCGACCCACGCGCCCGATGCGAGCACACACTACGCGCCCATCTTCACTGCGCCGCTGACCTCCGTTACCCTTGCTCTCCTCTGTCTCTCTGCTTCCGCGCCGCCCGTCCGCCCACCACGCCCAGATCGCCCTCGAAAACCGCGCCCGAACTCTTCTCGCCCTTCTATGCTCGAGTACTGCACACATTCATCCTCTTGCGACAAAGTGACGCGCCGCTGCCATCACGCATTGGCGTCTGTCGATTCTTTGCTGCCGCCCAGCCGTTCTTGACCGCCAAGCAGGCCTTCCTTTGTCACCACCACCACCGAGTCGGGCAGCCGCCCAAACCATTGCGCACGCCTGTTAGGTGTCGACCATTTCAGCCAGCGGGCGCCACTCAGCGGCCTTCTCGTCATGCGACGCAGGCTCGGCGAAGATTCCGTCACCTAAACCCGTCACCACCCACGACGACTTTGAACGCAGACGTGATAGCATGACAGACCTCTTTCGGCCTGCCGCTGTCAATGGTCAAGACATCAAGCCATTCGCCGGGCGTGTCAACAGCCCGGTGGCAGACTACACGCAGTTCGCTAACCAGCAGCACCCTGATGATCTCGAGGAGGAGGACGATGGCCAGATAAACTGCATATGCGGCTTCAACGAAGACGACGGCAACACGGTCGCATGCGATACCTGCAACAAATGGCAGCACATCATTTGCTACTACCCACAGTATGGTGACAGCTTGCCCGACGAGCTGCAACACTGGTGTGTGGAATGCCGACCCGAGCAGCATGTCAACGCGCAAGCCGCGCACATCCGTCAACGTGAAGCAAGGGCCGATCGCTTCGGCCTTCAGAATGGCACCAAACGACAAACCAGTAAAAGCCACAAGAAGAAGACCAAGGACAACGCTGCTGCTCACACCACGAACGGATGGCCATTGGACAAATCTCGACATGACCGGAACAGCGCAAGCCCTCGAGATCAGCAACCACCAACAAAACGACCCAAGACCAATCACCGCGCATCAAGCTCAACGGCCAATAACTTGCAGGCTGCCAATTCACGGAAGCGCAACGGCTCCACCAACCACAGGCGAAGTGTTTCGCGCTCACCTGATGCTCGGTTCCCTCTATACTCGGCTGACTTCATACGGATATATCGCGAGGATGAGTACAATGTACCACATACCAATGTCCCTGATATTCAGCTCTACAGTGCCATGCAAAAATGGCTGACCAACCCGGACGAGTGCTTCGAGATCACGAACGGCATAGAACCACACAATGTCTTCCAACGCTGGGACGGAGACATCAGTATAATCGACGGTGTCCCTTCCTTCGAGATCCTTGAGCGCCGTGATCCCACATACAAAGGACCGGACGGACAGCCTGCCATGTGGAGATATGCAACAGTGTCTGAGCCACTAGCTTTGCACGCCTGCATTGGCGAATTACGTGGTCACCTGACGTGGAAGGAGGAGTACATTGAGGATCCAGCAACCCGCTGGTCAACCCTTCGCCACCCTGAGCCTTTTGTCTTCCTTCACTCACAGCTACCGATCTGCATTGATGCGCGTACTGAAGGCACACCCGTGCGCTACATCAGACGTAGCTGTTCACCAAATGCCGAACTGAAGATCATCATCACTGGACCAGCTGATTATCACTTCTGTTTCATCGCTACGCGTGAGATTGAAGCCGGCGAAGAAATTGCAATCGCCTGGGATGTCAACAGCGGCCTTTCTGGTTTCGGTTCACGTCAAAGTGGAAATGTGTCGGCTAAAGATATGTCAGGCATTTCGTCCTGGGTGTCGACCATTCTTGCCAACTGCGGCCCATGTGCGTGCAATCGGGGAGAGCAATGCTTGATGAACAGATTCGATCGACGGGATCCCGAAGTCGAGCCTGACAGCGCTCCGCTCAAGCCAGCTAAGCCATCCGGTAGAAAAAGGAAGACTGGTCCTCAAATATCACCACTCAATACCCACGCCGTCAACAGTCGGTCAGGCAGTGAGGCGCGCAAAGTCGACGTGGATGATGAGCCTGCTGACTCGCGTTCGACATCCGGCTCTGCAGAAAGAGGATCAGCAAGCCGTGACATCACGCCAAACACACATTACTCGGCCAATGGTACGGCAGAAATGTCGGAGCGCGAGCGGAGAAAGCTCGCCAAGGTTGAAGAACTGTTCTCCAAACAGGATGAGCAAGCTTCAAGCAAGCAGTCCAAGAAGAAGCGAAGCAGTGCCGGCTCCGCGCTCAACACACCAAGCGCGACTTCATCAAAGCAACTTGGTCTTTCTTCTACAAACCACTCCAGGTATGCGGACTCTGGAACCTCAAAACAGTCAGGTCTGCCATCTGCACAATCCTCGAGCGGAAAGCGACCCAAACCTGTTGCTACATCAAGTTCTACCAGTAAAGGGTCTGCTAAGAGGGCCAGGACACCCAAGCCAGTCTACGTCGATTCTAGTGTACAATGTGACATGTCCGATGAAGAGACTGCACAACGCCCTGAGCCTCCGCGTCCTCGACGTCCTTTCGTGCCACTTCAACAGCGCCTCTTGCAGAGATGTGCTCGGAACAACATGCTGAATAGGGATTCCCGGCTTAGCATTCGTGCAAAGGCTATCGAGGAAGAGAGTAAGATGGACGTTGATGCAAGCAAAGCTGAAGATCGTCCATCGACACCGCCTAAACCTACCTCCGATGAAACGAAGGCCGAAGCAATTGCCTCACCAACGCTGTCCAACAAGGACGTTGACATGAGTGATCCTCCAGCAGATGTGGTGGAACCAGGCGCTCCAAGTGAAGTCAAACCAAACGATGATGTCCATTCATCAGAACAGGCGCCTGCTGTTCCAAACAGTCCACAAACCTCACGGACTCCTGCAGAATCACCAACAGAAACAAAAACAATAGGAGCACCAGAATCAGATCAAGCACCACCACCTGACCAGCCACCACCATTACGATCTACAGAACCTTCAGAATCACCGGACATGCGTGTCTCTATGCCTCCACCAAGCGCCAATCCTTTTGCTGCCACACAACAACAGGGCGCCAGCGCTGCACCGAACAACGGTGTCGTGCAGTCACCTGCAGTACTCGGTCCGAATGGAACAGCCGGACCAATATTCTCGCCTTCTGTGACCGCGGCTGTAGCCCCAGGCCCTACGCGCAAAAAGTTAAGCCTAAGCGACTACACTAGACGGAAAAAGGAACAACCCTCGGACAGCAAACCTGACCGGGAGAGCTCACCTGCGTCTGTTGCATCAGGTCCAACCTCGGCCGCTCCTGTGCCCGCCCTGCAAGCAAGCAGCTCGGAAATCAAGAGCGCACAGGAGAGTGGAAGTGCTGTGGTCGACGAGGACGTCAAAATGGACGACGCAGCACCATCATCGAGCGCGTGACATCTTAGCAGCGCAAGATCTGGAGATTCACCTTAGAACATTTGAACTTTCGCAGCGATGGCGTTGATCGGAGCGTTTCCTGTCTACTCGGATCTGGGTTTCGGATTGTCACAATTACTTTTTTCGCGCGCGCGTAACGGGAAGGGATGTCAAGATTACGGGGGGAAACGAGGGCGTTGGTGGATAATCATTTTTGTTTCTTTTGTCTTTTTTGGGTAGAGTGCCTCTCCCATTACGAGGATGGCGTTTTCGGATACCTGCCTCTTCTTACAGAGACCACGGTGGGATGGGGAAAATTCTTTACTACTACCACTTCGGAGGAATGGGTGGATCTATCGATTCTCCTCCTCTTTGACGCCCAGCGCAGCCCAAACAACAACCACAACAACGCAGGCGCGCTTTTTTGTAGCCTGTATAACGCCGATTCTGCCAAATGTATTCTACTCTTTGTGTCACCCTTTCAATGCCTACACATTCCAGCGGCCCGTTTTGCTACATCCTGTTTATCACGTCCCATCGTAGGAGGTATTGAGCGTACAGACTTGATTCCTGGAAGCATGAGACAACGCGTCGAGAGCCAAAAGGAGAAAAGCGTGAGATGTTTGATGATTGGTCAAGCAATGGCTGCTGTTGATTATTTACTGCGTAACTAAATGAAGTAGGTAGCGTCCGTATTCTATGCTTTTGCATGTTCAAACAAAACGCAACTACGATTGCTACCGCCACCCTTGACTCGAACTCCTGTGATCTTCATTGCTCATGCTCTCGAACGCCAAATCCCAATTGTCGACTTCGGCGAACTTCCGCCGCGCTTCTTCCAGCTCTTTGCTGTGCGCCACTTCTCGCATCGAGAGACTCGTTTCCGCTTCGTCGGCCTCGGAAGACGAGTCGTTGCCGCCGTCGCCGCCGCCCTCGTTCTCTTTGTCTGATGTCGCGTTGGCGCGGCCGTAGGTTCGCGTAGCTTTGCCTTTAGTTCTCCCTTTGCCTTTGGCTGGTGGTGGAGGAGCAGAGGCTTTCCGCGTGGTTTGTGACTGTTTTGATTTTGCTTTTGAAGCTATGGTCGTCTTTTTGGTCTTTGAAGGGGCGGGAGCTCTGGTGTTTCGACGGATCCTGCCGCCTAGCTCGTCTTCGTCTTCGTCCAAGTGAGTGGTGTCGAAGGCTGTGGCTTCGTCTTCTTCGTCGGACGAGATGTCGTACTCTGTGCGTTTGGTTCTTGGCTGTTGTAGCCTTTGTGTGCGTCTGGGTAGTAATGCGCGGAGAGTTGCTGTTGATAGCGATGTGGGCTTTTTGGCACCTTTACTTCGCGTTTTGACTGGCTCGGGTGGTGGTGGCGATAGTTGCGTTAAAGGATCTGCGTAGATATCTGTGCGTTGAGTCTCTGGTATGGGTGATGCAACCGGGCTGCTGCTAGCGGGTTCGGCCATTGTTGCGTTTGGTCCATCATTCTCCTCGTCCTCGTCTTCTTCTTCGTCCTCTTCACCCTCTAGTGTCTTCTGTTCCAGTATGTGTGATCGTTCTTGCTCTTCGGTTGAGGGCACAGCAAAGTCCGCTTCTTGAGTCCCGGGAACTTTGTGAGTCGAAGAAGGCTCTGTTGGCGGTGTTGATTCGGGTGAAGAGTTGATCACTTGCACGTCCGACGTGACGGGATTTGGTACAGGACTAGCCTCCCGCTCGGATGCATCTTGCTCCTCCATTTGATGCTCATCGTGAATCGAGGGCAAGGATTCATCCTCCACAGGTGGTACCTCCGATTTTCTGTGCTTCCTTCTCAAAGCATCCAGCGCCGACTGTGGACTCTCCAGGTCGTCCGATTTGCGCTTCGTCCTTTTGACAGCGGGTGTGGTTGCCTCACTCTTCTTCGCAGATACCGATTTCCTTGTCGAAGCAGGCTTCTGTGTCTTGCTGAGCTGCAATGGCGTTCCCTCGGCCTCTGGCGCAAAATCGTCCTCGCCCTCACTCGCACTCCCTAGGTCGAATACGCTGGTGTCCTCCACGTCGTCGTCCTGCTGCGGCTGCGCGTTTATGAGAGAGGCCTGCACACTCGATCTACGCTTGCGCACCATCTCCAACATACTGCCTTGCCGCGGTCTGCGTTTGAAGTTCTTGAGCGCGAGCATGCTGGTTTCGACAGCCGGTCCTGGTGTTCCTGCAGTGTTGGTTTTCTCGCGTAGAACGGTCCGTCCTCCTGCTGCTGCCGGTCTTGCGGGCGTCGGCGCATTGCCGCTTCGTAGTCGAGCCATAGTCGCGTGCAATTGAGTCGTTAATGATGGTGTGGTCGCGTACGATGTCGTTTGGTTGTCGCGTCTCCGTCGCTGGAAATCGACAATCCAAACGCGTCGAGCTAGGGTTGCATGATGACGCCTGGAGAAATGCGCCCGCACGGCAAAAGTCGTGGCTGCCCGCAAATGCGCTCCAATCAAGTGAGGCCAAACACGCTTAGAGTGATGCGTGCATAGATGTATTTGTCTCATAAACATAAAGTATTATAGGGAATATGTCGCCGTCTAGCAAGTCATAATTCCTCACTACAATTTTGTGCGCATCCAGTATATCCTGAATGCCGTAAGATCATGCGTGTGATTTCATACATCGATAATCAAAGAAGAAAAGGCATTGCAACATACAGTAATTGCCTTGGTCATACTACCCATTACACTATAACTTTGCTTATGGTATGAAGAGTGTACAGAACATGTTCGCAATGCGAGACAGTAATCATAGTTGTATCAACTTTTAGCTACCTGCCATGCCATCAATCCGCTCTAGAACGGGCCAACGTTCGCTTTTCCCTCCATCATCTTCTCCACCATCGCGCGGCAGATAGGGTGGTAGAAGTCCTTGTTCTTCTCGAAAGACTCACGAGCAAGTGGCGCATCGACCTTCAGCAGCTCCTTGTACAAAGGGCGAACGAACTTCATCCTGCCCACCCTTCCAGCCAAATCAGCAGCATCTTTGTAGAACTTCTCAGCCTTGGCCTTAAGCGCGACCACGTAGAACCTGCTAACGATCTCAACGTTCTTGGAAGAGGCGAAGGCGTACTCCTTGCCCATGGTGTCGACCAGTTCCGGAGAAAGAGGAGAGGGCAATCCCTGTACGGCTTCGAGGAAGACGTACTTCTGCTGGGAGGTGAAGGATGACAGGTCGTCGGCGCTGGGCTTGAGGTCTGATTTGCCCTCGTTGAGAGCTTGCCATTTGTTGGCGAGCTCGATGCATGCGTCAGCGAGGCTGGTGTCGAAGGCTGGCTTTTCGGGGAAGCCAGGCTTGTAGAAGATGGCGTCCCAGTCAATGTCGTTCAGCTTCTTGCTGGCATCAGCGTCTGAAGCGAAGAAGTCGAGAAGGGTGGCCTTGAACTCGTAGGAGTCGAGAGAGCGTCCCTTGAAGGTAGTGAAGTAGTGGGGAATCTGTACAGGGGATACGTTAGCGACGTGTCAGGTGTGGTGTCTCAACTTGCACGCTTTGCACTTACGAACTTGTCCCACTTCTCAACGCCAATCAGTTTCTCGAGGTGGTAAAGGAAGACAAAGCCCTTCTCGTATGGGATGCTTGAGAAGGCATCATCAGGATCCTGGCCCTTAAGATCAGGGATCAACTTGGTGAACTCGTGGTCCTCGCCGAATTGGGCGATGCTGTCAGACAAGGCCTTCCAGCCAAGGAGGGCACTGAAGTCACGGATCTTGTCATCATTGTGAACGGCAGCCTGGATGCGGCGCTCGAGGTAGACAGTCCAGCCCTCGTTGAGCCAGAAGTGCTCCCAGCTAGCACAGCTGACAAGATTTCCAGACCACGAGTGGGCGAGCTCGTGAGCAATGACGTCCACGTTGGCCCTGTCGGCACTGATCAGGGTAGGTGTGGCGAATGTGAAGACTGGGTTTTCCATTCCTCCGTAAGGGAAGGACGGAGGGAGCACAAGAACGTTGTACTGGGTCCATGCATAGGGGTAGACGATCTTCTCGGCAGTCTGAATATACGCCTCAGTGTCCGCCTCAAACTCCCATTGGCAGTCAGTGAGCTCTTCGGGGCCAGTCCAGACGGTAGAGCGAGGGCCAATCGAGGCAGATGCCAAGTCGCCACTTGCGATGGCGAAAAGGTACGCAGGCATGGGAACTTCCTGGTGGAAGGTGTACAGCAGCGTGCCTGACTTGCCATCCGTTCCAGCTACAAAGTCCTTAGCACCAGTCGGCAGACCAGATGCAACGACAGGTAGTGGTGAACGCAGGTTGAAGGTGTAGGTTGACTTCACATCAGGCGTATCTTGGCATGGAAGAAGAGACCTCGCATGGATAGCCTGACATTGGGAGAACATGTACGGCTGCTTCTTGTTGCTGGTCTGGGCCGGGGTCATCCATTGAAGAGCAGTGCAGTCTTTGGTGGTGGACACCTCAATGTCTACCGTGACGTGGGAAGCTGAGGTAACGTGCTCTTCGGGGAGAGAAATGGTCAGAGGTGAGCCGTACGGCTCAGTGCGTTTGGCTGCGAGCTCCCAGTCGACCTTCTTGCCAGCAACTGTGACGGCGGAAACGTCAAGATAGCTGGTATCCAGGACAACTTTGCGTTCATTGGCGAGTTTTTGGAGCGTCAGTGAGACGATGCCACTAAGGCGCTTCTTCTCGAAGTCAATGGCGTAGTTGGCCGTGGTGTGTTGTGTCTTCCAGGCATTGTAGTTCGAGAGCGTGTTCGGATCACGGACTGGGTGAATGCTAGCAGCAGCCTTCTCGACCGCAGCATCGGAGATGGGTTTCATGACCATCTTTGTCTGTGAATATGCCCGGCTCTGAATGCCGTTCTTGGTGTGATTTATCGGAGAAGAGAATCCTCTAGCAGTAGACTTAAGTATGCCTATGAGACTGTTGGTGGCTTTGTTGCTCATCCGGTGACTCTTGTGTCGAACGTAAACCGCGAAAACACCGTCTATGACTGCACTTGCAACTGATGTATGGTTTAGGACACCGTGTGAGCTCAGGTCTACTGTCAAGTGACAGCGGGACCTCAAGCTCAATGAGAGCGGGCCTCGGCTTAAAAAGGCATCGTCGCCGATTTTCAATGATTTTAGGGTTTGGGGTTAATGCCATACCGCCAAACCGGGCATTTAAGTCAACAACTATTGGAACAAAGACCTTGTGGCTTCTGCATAACGACCAGACTATTGTCGGCTACCTGCGAGAGACCTTCAGTGCTCCTTTTGCCGTTAGGTCGTGGTGGAGGGCTGTCTCGGCACAATTCGTCGAAATTGACATCTCAAATACGAGCTCCGGCTTAAAAGCATGCAACTGTACCCCCAACATTTTGCTTCCGCCAGACATTCATGTTTGTTTATGCATTGCTAGAACGAACTCTTAGAATCATATGTACTGAACGACACAGAATCAGAATGCGTTCACCATAGGTTGACGGCCTCGCCTCGTGCCCACGAACGACTTAACATTGACGGAGGATGGTAGCATCGAATCAAGGTGATATGATGATTATAAAGGCAATGTATTCTAGGACAATCTCAGGTAGCAAGAGCATAAACATCACCTACCCAGACATGAACCACCAGACCACCCTTAGTGGCACATTCAAAGGCCACAGTAGCATGCTGACGACGCCGGCGACCGCATCGAGCAACCTCCACACAACAGATATAGCCATCATTGCACCCGCAACCTGTCCAACTGTTGTAATCAACGCCTTCGACGCCGCTAACTTCTCCTCGACAGAAGACTCCGGGTTGGAGAGTGTGTTGATCATCGCTGGCCTGGGTATATGAATATCGATACTGGCGCCCAATTTGTCGTGTATCGCGCGGACAGTAGCAATCGCATAGGTCAACAGCGCCGTGGCATGCTCGACAGGGAACGAAGAAGGATCTCCATCAGATGTAAATAGTGGTTGAACATCTCTGCGAATGTTCGCCAGCTGCGGGCATGTGTCTGCGTCAGGAGAACGATCGCAGCCCAGAGAACACGACCTCTTGTCCGCGACACGCCGGAGTTTGGGCATCGGCAGACTGGCGAGCTCCGGATGTACAAGGTGGAGTTTGGGAAGTTGGCTCAAATGTGTGATTGGCGCAGCAGTGTCCTTGTCGCGATCGAGAGGACTGGTAGCAGCATATTCGTGGAGGATCCGAGGAGTCTTTGATTTCTGCCCACCACAGGGTTTCCTTGCTGGCGTTTTTGGCGAGGAGTAAGGAGCAAAAGATGCAGCTACATGGTGTAGTTCTGCACTCGAGAGAGCCACTCCGTCCAAATCACCAAAGCTCGGGTGCCCACGCCTGACAACTGTGCCATTTCTGGCAGGATAGTATCCTGGCATGCCATTGCTAGATGTTCGCTTCCTGCCTCGCTCACAATCTGTCACCGAGCTCTTCCTGATCCCGCCGTTTTGTACGCATCTTTGGTCCCAGCCGTCGCCGCTGGTCTTCCTCGCTTTCCTCCTATAGTGCTCGAACGCTTGTATCTCTTGCGCACTTCTCCCGGGAAAAGCATATGGTTGAGGCTCACGCGCCGAAGGCATGTGCACCACAAATCGGTCATCTGCACGCGAATCATCTCCCGGCTGCAATTCGCCAGATATGAAGTCTGCAGCACCAGCACTTGCATCGCTTGGACGAGGTGACGCTATACGGGATTTGGCGTCCTCGAAAGACCAGCCCTTGCCACTGCTGCACCATTTCTGCGAGCCACCAGCACTGATCTTCCGAGCTTCGTTTGCTCGTGTCAACGCGGGTCGAGTTCGCTGGGCACGGATCTTGAGGGCTTCCGCAGGAGATTCTGGAGTTCGAGGAGTGCCAGCTAGGCTTGGACTGATCAGGCCGGTTCGAGGATTTGCAGCACGGGCGGTGATGTAGTCGTCGGAGTCTTTCATGCCCATTTTGGGTCGAACGGGCGTGGTATCTTTATCGTGTGATTTTTGGCGTGGTTCGAATCTGGACGGAATAGTGCGTTGCTTCAGAAGCGTTCTCCTGGCGATAGCTTTGAATCTGCGACTTCTCGATATTTCTGGGTGCTCAGAGCCGTCTGGATAATTAGACGATGCCATTGCCACCAGATGTGTACCTCTGGAATGCAGCTCGCTGGCCAGGAGATGCAACTGGCCAGTTTCTGGAAGGAATGTATTCTAATGTTAGATTTGTGACATATACCTACCGTGTGTTTTATTGTAACTCAGTCTGGACATATGCCATTTCCTTGTATCATGTTTGCAGCTTCAATTGGGAAGCATCGTCAGACACGTTCTTTCCACTCTGATCTTGCGAATCAGAACATGACATGCAACGCCATTTTCAATTCTCGGCATTCTCAAACAGTCCAGTCAAAATGATAGTCACAGTCGCAAAACTTCGAGAATCGTCATCGCTGCAATCGCTTCTGGAGCAATCCTGCTGCTAGGCTGGAGTAGTGGCAAATCCAACGTTGGCTGTTGGCTGCTCAAAGTGGTTCGGCGCAGGCGCATCGATGCTGCCAGGCATGATCGGGAGTCTCGTGATCGGGCACGATCGTCGTCGCCCACAGGAATTCAACAAGTATAGCGAAAACGATAGGGTCCATTCGCAACATGGCACGCTTCGCATTGCAACGAGTACATGGCTGGAAAGACAGCGGAGGACAGCGGATCTCGCTGTCACAGCATAGAGAATGCAAAGGAACCGAGTTATCCGTGCTGGTGTCCAAACATCCAAACACGAACGACCAAGACTGGCGGGACTTCATCGCTTTGACAAAGGCGTCGCTCGTAAATGGCGCATTTCGTCACAAGCAATTGTCTGGTTCCGAGTCTCGAGCCCGTCCAAGCCGAGGACCAACGCGAGGCTGCCTTTAGGCGGCGCACTTGCACGCATGGGCCAGCACTAATGCAAGCGGTACCTGACGGCCACAGAGGTCTGCAGCCTTCTAGCTTGCCCCATCCGATGCTAGCGATACGGCTAGACGGCGGTGACATCGCATCGCGCGGATGAGCATCCTTCATTCGGGCGACATTCAGCCTGCACAGATTTGTGCGGTGTACGCGAGAGCCTTACTCGAGCCTTACCACTCGGCAAGTGACGGTAATGCGTCAGCAGCTTATCACACCGAAATTTTATTTACCACGGCCGTAACATAATCTGAGTGGTAAGAAGCTCGACCGACAGCCGACAGGCACATGGCTGGCAGGACCACGGCACGTGCTACGGAATCGATGGCCGCGATCAAATTGTAAATTGCTGCACTGTCATCTGTAGCAAGCCCGACGTCGCAGATAATGGCAAGGCGCGTGCAGGGCGCATCCAGACACGCCCAACAGCATGGACTTGTCGAATGTGGTTATGCTTGCCCGCGTGCGCGGCTGGCGTGGAGTGCTGTCAATAATCAATTTGTTCGAAATTGGCACGCCTCCAAAAAAGCCCAGTGGTTCGCGCGCCTTGCGGCCGGCCCACTTCACACAATCTGCAGGTGAATCAAACGTATCCACAGAGGCACAGAAGCGCTGCTCTGGAGTACGGCACCGGCGCAGGGACAAATGCTAGAGTGTTGGGAGCCCCACGGGCTCCGCCGGGGGAAAGAGGGATTTTTGGTTTGTCCGATTATCCACTGCGGTGCGACTACCGGCTGCGTCGATCCGCCAAGCGAAGCGTGTCGTGTGGCCACGATTTCTATACTCGATAGCGGTATCGTGAGGGCCGTAGTGCTTCGCATCGATGGTAGGCAGGATTGAGGACGGGCCTTTCTGGCGACAGCGCTTCGTGATGAGCACGCGCCGTGCAATGCAAGTCATGACGAATGCCCGTCATATGACAAGAATGAGGAGGGCTGGGAGGCGTTTGAATGTGGGCACCCGCTTCGATCCCGCACAGTGCTGTGACGTCCATGGATAGGAACAGCAGTTTGATCGAAAGGTTCGAAACAAGGTGCCGAACGAGCCGTCGAGAGGGTGTGGGAAGGACAGAGCAAGGCTGACTGTATCGCGAACTCTATTAATGCACAGCGCTTGTAAGTGATGCCGGGTAAAGGAAGTTATCACGTTGTCACCACGAATAGCACATTGCAATTATTGATACACATCCAGTAAAGGGGTAGTTACTTGATTCAGCTAATGGTATTGCCTATCGTATTCTGATGGGGCCAAACAATGCCAATGTCTTGACTGTCGCGGAATCGCAATAGCACTGCAAGTTTCAGGGAGGCAAGGGCAGAGCTCCTAATAATACGGTCTTACAGTAATGTTATGCTGTCCTACATTGATATGACAAGCCCAAACGGGGTTTCTCCAAGAAAAAACGTTCAAAGCCGGAGGTGATCGCAATACCACCGCCAAGCGAGGGATGAATCCACCCCCGATGTTTGAGTCTGGAGACACCAAGACGAATATGCTGCATTTCCAAGCCCTTTAGTGAGGCATGAAGCTCAAGTTCGCCGAGGTGTAGGTCGATCAGGACGCGAGTCTTGTGTGCGAGGTACGCGAGGCTATTCGCAATGCCCAGCCAGGCACCCGGGAGTTGTTCGTAGTGTCTTTCCAGAACACCAGCCAAGCGATGTCAAACCACAGCGCGCTTCTCGGCGGCAACGATCAAATGGCTCATTTCAATGACAGGTAGAATCGCTATACAGGATTGCATTACGGCAGGCGGTGAGGCTTGCTGAAGATGGCTACAACAGGCAGTCTTCAAACCCAAGCACGCGAGCAGTGTGGACATGAAACGGTCGCCCGACGGCCGACCTTCTGACAGCTGGACGTCTCCGTGGAGGGAAGGGATGTGCGACCGCGCAATCTTCGGATCTCGCGCGGTGTGCTGTTGAAGTGCCTGCGTTGGAAGCCGGTCCGACACTACTACCGACCACCGCAATAATGCAGACCTTAACGCATGGTCTTGGTATAATCGCGGAACGGCCACGCAGTGTGTTTGTTGTTGAATACGCACGCTGAGGTCGAGAGCTGGCGGCGCCACCGCCGTGTAGGGCCGCGAAGTGATTGCTACAGGCCAACGGAGTCTATCGTTCATTACGGTTTGCAAGCCACACCTTGTAGAAGTGCGCATAACAGTGCCATGCTAGAGCTAATTGCTGGTGGCATCTTCTGCCGAGCTCGTTGCAAGATGGGCCGCATGGTAAAACACGAGTCGGCTGCCCGTGTGAGGACTGCGCGGGCAGGCTGGCCAATGTCAATGGCGCAGATTGGGGTTAGGCGCATGTAGAAGCACATCATTGCCTGCACGTCGGCTGTTGCCCTGGCGGCGAGGATGGGTGTGGGCACGCATCGTGATCCGGTGGAAAAGCTCATTATACTTGGCGACATTGGAGTCGCGCTAGCCCATGGGCTCCACCGGATTAGACCTCGACCAGCGCCTAGTGGCCGCCGGGCTGGAGAGATTTGGGTGGGCTGGGAGTGGGCAAGCTATTTGCTATGCATTACTATTGCTTGAAATGGGCGTTGATACGGGCAGATTGCGCGACGCCATTGGGATTGCGACCATGGGGGAGTACCTAATACCGTACGCAGGCGCGCCGGCAGCGCACGGCCATACGTCAGCGGGCGGCGAGGGCATCGGTCATCAGCTCAGGCAATCAAACGGCGATGGCATTGGACGTGGGATGGGCTGCAGCGCGATCGCCTCCCACGTCATGACCTATGGCCACGGCAATCCGCGGTGATCCTCGCCTGCACATGGCGGCATCGCAGCAGTTGCTCAGCTTCAAGCTTCGACGCGGCCAGGGTAAGCAGCCAGACACGCAGACGCACGATAAGAGCTGCGACGAGCAGACGAGCGCAGGCCCCGGCGCACAGAGTTTGCGGCTAGTGTATAAGCAGCGTAGTGTGACGGCAGCGACGGCACAGAAGAATTGCACACCAATCAGCAGCGCGCTTTCGTTCCTTCTTCGGACCCATCGCTGTCCCCACCAGCAAACCCCAACCGTCGCAGCGTGTCTTGCGTGAGGACGGCGCTACCACGAGTCGCGCCGCCAGCCGGGGCCGGCGACCAGAAAATCGCTCACGCACAAGCAATGCGCAGGGCTCCTGGCCCCATCGCGCCGTTGCTAAGAAATTCTTCGCCGTGCCAGACTGTTGCGCGAGCGGGTGCCCAGCGGTCGCTCCAAATTCCGCTTAGCCATTCGCAGCATTAGGCTCGGCCGTGCCCGCTGCGCATCAGCCTTTTTCGCAAGCTGCCCGTCCGCTTCAAAAGTGCTCCCCTTCCCTTCCCTCATCGAAAAGTATCACGCCAACTCTCCCTTCTGCCATCCACCTTACATAGCGACCATTTACTTGGGCATCGCTATCCAAGATGGCTGCTCCCCGCGTTAGCTTCGGCGAAAAGGATATGGAGAACGGTGGTGATGGCGCGGCCGAGAGGTCCCGCAAGTGGTCGCAGGCTCCCGGCAACATTGAGGATCTCGGTGAGCAGCCCTCGACTCCATCACTGCATGCGACGTCGCTAACATCACTCCAGACGAGTACACTGCTCTGCAGAAGTACATCTCTACCTACAGAGATCCCAAGGCTCACGATGCCGAGGCCGCCGAGGCCAACGCTGCTGATGCTGGCAAGGGCAAGGCCTGGTGGCAGTTCTGGCGCTCTGGCAACTCTGGCGCCGCCACTGGTGCCGACCCTGGATTCGTCCCCGACGAGATGCTTGAGGCCGATATCAAGCAGGGTATCACCTCTCACGAGGTTGAGGTCCGCCGTAAGCGTTACGGCTGGAACGAAATCACCACCGAGAAGGAGAACTTGTTCCTCAAGTTCCTCGGTTTCTTCACTGGTCCCGTCCTCTATGGTAAGTCCAATCGTGCTTGTCGCTGGTATTGCAACAGGGTGCATATCGCTGCTGTCCTCCAATGGCTCCGTGGCGACGTTTGTTTTGCTTTTGCAAGCTTTGATCGCAACGCGGAGCTATGACCAGCATATGCACCCCGCCCCGCTTGCCGAGACACTGCTGCAATCTCCACGAACATGGCGCTAACGATGCACAGTTATGGAACTCGCTGTCCTCCTCGCTGCCGGTCTTCGTAGCTGGATTGATTTCGGTGTGATTATCGGTATTCTTCTTCTCAACGCCGTCGTCGGTTGGTACCAGGAAAAGCAGGCCGCCGATGTCGTCGCTTCTCTCAAGGGTGACATTGCCATGAAGGCAACTGTCGTCCGTGACGGTCAGGAATTGGACATCAAGGCCCGCGAGCTCGTCCCCGGTGACATCGTCATCATCGAGGAGGGTGAGTCCGTCCCCGCTGATGCACGTCTTATCTGCGACTACGACGCCCCCGAGGACTTCGCCAAGTACAAGGAGCTCCGCGAGCAGCACGCCCTCAACCCTGAGGAGGACCCTGCCGGCTCTGAGGACAACGAGGACGAGGGTGAGGGTGTTGCCCACCAGGGTCACTCCATCGTCGCCACCGATCAGTCTGCCATCACTGGCGAGTCCCTCGCTGTCGACAAGTTCATGGGTGACATCGTCTACTACACCACCGGTTGCAAGCGCGGCAAGGCCTACGCTGTCTGCCAGACCTCTGCCAAGCACTCTTTCGTCGGTCGCACTGCCACCCTTGTCCAGGGTGCTAAGGACCAGGGTCACTTCAAGGCTATCATGAACCACATCGGTACCGCTCTTCTCGTCCTCGTCATGTTCTGGATCCTGCTCGCCTGGATCGGTGGCTTCTTCCGTCACTTGAAGATTGCCACTCCTGAGGCTTCCTCCAACTCTCTCTTGCACTACGCTCTTATTCTGTTCATCATCGGTGTCCCCGTCGGTCTTCCCGTCGTTACCACCACCACCCTCGCTGTCGGCGCTGCCTACCTCGCCAAGCAGCAGGCCATTGTTCAGAAGCTCACTGCCATTGAGTCCCTCGCTGGTGTCGACGTTCTCTGCTCTGACAAGACCGGTACTCTCACTGCCAACCAGCTTTCTATCCGTGAGCCCTACGTCGCTGAGGGTGAGGATGTCAACTGGATGATGGCTTGCGCCGCCCTCGCTTCTTCCCACAACATCAAGAACCTCGACCCCATTGACAAGGTTACCATCCTGACCCTCAAGCGTTACCCCAAGGCCCGTGACATTCTCAAGGATGACTGGAAGACCGAGAAGTTCACTCCCTTCGATCCCGTCTCCAAGCGTATCACCACTGTCTGCACTCTCCGTGGCGACCGCTTCACTTGCGCCAAGGGTGCCCCCAAGGCCGTCCTCAACCTGACCAGCTGCTCCAAGGAGACCGCCGACCTCTTCCGTGACAAGGCCACCGAGTTCGCTCGTCGTGGTTTCCGTTCCCTCGGTGTCGCTTACCAGAAGAACAACGACCCCTGGGTCCTTCTCGGTATGCTTTCCATGTTCGACCCTCCCCGTGAGGACACTGCCCAGACCATCATCGAGGCCCAGCAGCTTGGTGTTCCCGTCAAGATGCTTACTGGTGACGCCATCGCTATTGCCAAGGAGACTTGCAAGATGCTTGCTCTCGGTACCAAGGTTTACAACTCTCACAAGCTTATCCACGGTGGTCTTACCGGTACTACTCAGCACGATCTCGTCGAGCGTGCCGACGGTTTCGCTGAGGTCTTCCCCGAGCACAAGTACCAGGTCGTCGAGATGCTCCAGCAGCGTGGTCACTTGACTGCCATGACTGGTGACGGTGTCAACGATGCTCCCTCTCTCAAGAAGTCTGACTGTGGTATTGCCGTCGAGGGTTCCTCCGAGGCTGCCCAGGCCGCCGCCGATATTGTCTTCCTTGCTCCTGGTCTTTCCACCATCGTCCTTGCCATCAAGCAGGCTCGTCAGATTTTCCAGCGCATGAAGGCCTACATCCAGTACCGTATCGCCCTCTGCTTGCACTTGGAGATCTACCTTGTCACCTCCATGATCATCATCAACGAGACCATCCGCTCTGAGCTCATCGTCTTCATCGCTCTCTTCGCCGATTTGGCCACCGTCGCCGTCGCCTACGACAACGCTCACTCCGAGCAGCGTCCCGTCGAGTGGCAGCTTCCCAAGATCTGGATCATCTCCACTGTTCTCGGTGTGCTTCTCGCCCTTGCCACCTGGGTCGTCCGTGCCTCCATGTACGTTCCCAACGGTGGTATCGTCCAGAACTGGGGTAACGTTCAGGAGATTCTCTTCCTCGAGGTCGCCCTCACTGAGAACTGGCTCATCTTCGTCACCCGTGGTGGTCAGACCTTCCCCTCGTGGCAGCTCATCATCGCCATCGGTGCCGTCGATGCCCTCGCTACCCTCTTCTGTGTCTTCGGTTGGCTCGCTGGCAACCCCTACCAGGTTCCCCTCAACAACCCCATGTCTCAGTTCACCGAGACCCTCAACGGCCACACCGACATCGTCACCGTTGTCGTCATCTGGGGCTACTCCATCGGTGTTACCATCGTCATCGCCATCGTCTACTACCTCCTCAACTCCATCCCCTCCCTTGCCGACATCGGTCGCAAGAGCCGTTCTCACCACGACACCCAGATGGAGAACATCATCGGCCACCTCTCCAAGCTTACTCTGCAGCACGAGACCTCTTCCAGCGGACAGGGTCGCTACGTCCTGCAGACCAAGGCCGCTGATGAGGAGGACGAGGAGTAGATCGTCTGATTTCTTTATCTTGCCTAAACTGGTCTCGTATAGCATGATACCTTATGCGTCTTTTCTTTTCTCTTATTGATGGAGACAGTACTGTGTTACTACTCTTTTCTTACTCTTTTTTAGTTGTTCGGGGAAAGAGCAATGTATCGCAGACTGTTGTACATAATGTCGACTGCCATAGTTCGTGGTTGACCTTTGAAATAATTTACCATAACCTTCTTGTGCCTTTTGTCTCAATCTCTCACCTTGTCCTTGAATTGTCCTTTTCTCAAGTCGACTACATAAAGCAACAACCTGTTCTCACTTGAGAGTTCTTAGTCCCCGTCGCCCACATTCGTAGTCATGGGTCTTTTAGTAGCACCTTGCACTGAATCTCTTGACATGCGTTCGCCAACTACTCCAAAGTCACTTAATTGATAGTATATCCTCCATCAACCACCATCGCCGCACCCTGCACGAAACTGGCTTTACTGCTCGCCAGGAACAGGATGCAATCGGCGACTTCTTGCGCCGTTCCCATGCGGCCCATTGGCGCGATATCCACCGCTGGTCCCAATACTTCGGCGTTTGGCTGGGTCATGGGCGTGTCGATTACGCCTGGACACACGCTGTTGACGCGGATCAGGTCTTTGGAGTACTGCGGTTGATGATGATTAGCATTTGGGATTGTGTTTTTGTCTTTGCGATGGATGAATGAAAGCTTACGTCAATGGCGTCGCACTTGGTCATGTTGATTACTGCGGCTTTGGAACCGCAGTAGGCGGCTGTTGTGGCAAAATTATATTGGTTAGCTATTCGGTCTTCTCTTTCGTTGGGCCTTTAGTGAAGCTTACGTGCTGCTGGTCGGCCGACCACACCCAGCTGGCTGGCGATGTTGACCACGCTGCCTCTGTGCCCAGGGCGGCCATCGTGAGTGGGTAAAGGCTCTTGCGTGAGCATCTGCTTGATCGCTGCTCTAGAAGAGAGCCAGCAGCCGCGGTAGTTGACGGAATTGATGAAGTCGAACTCCTCCAGTGTGGACTCGTGAGATCGCTTGTTGTTGCTCAGCACGCCTGGTTCGAATCCTGATCAGTAGTTGCACTTTGCTAGGTCGTGATAAGTTCAGGGCTTTGCGGGCTCACCAGCTCCATTTATTGAGTAGTCAATACGTCCAAACTTCTGGACGGCGGTCTGCACCAGGTGATCAATCTGCTCTGCGCTCGTGACATCTGTCTTCACGGCCAGAACTTGGGCTTTGCCTTCACCAACGGCTTCAGAGATCAATCGCTGCGTCTTCTCGAGGCCTTGTTCATCACGATCTGCAAGCACTATCTTTGTGCAGCCCTCACGCGCAAAGGAGACGGCTGTTGCTTGGCTGATGCCTGGGTAGCAGTTAGGATATGTTGAAACCTGCTCACCGTTGAAATACTCACCAGAAGCAGCACCTGTGATGAGCGCGACACCAGGGTAGAGTGACATATCTGTAGGCAGCGTTGTCTTTGTTCTCGTTTGCGGTTGTTGGAGGTGGAAGATAAGCTCGGATGAATATTTCGCGCGCTCGACGAGTTTCAAATTATCCAGAGGTGACTATCAAAGTCGATTTATTCGTTATCTGCAGCAAGAAGTCCCTCCTGGTCGCTCCTTGACGTTGCACCGTCATCGGATGTGTAGTATGTAATGAAGCTGATTCCGTTACGAAACGAATGGTCCCGCTTTCTGTGCTGTCTGCTCCGCATCATGACGCTTATCACAGTACCTACATGTACGGTATCTTCTATCTTCAATGTTACATTGCAAGCAATTACTACTGCCTAATACAAGCCAACCTTCGTTGGAAAACGATTTGTACGAAAATCTTTCTCTACGGCTGAGATGCTACCATTGCAACAAATTTCACCTCACAACGTCTGCGCAACATCAGTTCTTCAATTGGCACTGACAGGACGGTAATGTGAAATGGTGACATGCGATCTATCTCTATACGATTCAATCATTTCCCCAAACTCCGCGCAAAGTACAAAATGGACATTTCTCGAAACCCCGTGTCCAGAAATTGTTTAAGCCCAAGCCAAGTGACCGCCATCGACACGAATGTCAGCGCCAGTCATCCACGCGCTGCCAGATGCTAAGAGGAACACCGCCGGTGCCTTGAAGTCCTGCGGCGCACCGAGACGATCGAGCATAGCGCCCCTCATCCATGTCTCATGGATTTCAGGCTCGTCGTGGAGGAGTTTGTCGGTCATTGCGGTGCGAATGTAGCCCGGCGATAGGGTGTTGACGCGGATGCCGTGCTTGGGACCCCACTCGGCTGCGAGAGAGCGGCTGAGTTGGTGGACGGCAGCTTTTGAGGAGTTGTAGGCAGAGCAGTCGAGGGATCTGTTGGTGGCTTGGCCAGACATGGAAGCGATCATCACGATTGAACCTTTGGTGCCGGTTGCAATGAATTCGCGGGCGGCGTGCTTCGCGGTAAGAAAGGCTCCGGTAACGTTGACATTGAACATTCTGTTGAAGTCCGGAACAGTGTAGTCGACGGCCTTGGTGATCTGCTGAATGCCAGCACAAGCGATGACACCTTGCAGAGGCTTGCCCTCGTTCTTTGCAGCTGCAATGATAGACGAATAGACAGCCTCAAGCTCAGGCTCGTTGGTGATGTCGACTCTGTCGTATGATGCGCGAAGTCCGAATGATTTGGCACGTTTTTGAAGAGCTGCCATGTCGGTCTCAACAACCTCGTGGGGAAGAATGTCAACGCAGGCGACACATCCTCCGGCTTCGAGGACGGCGTTTGCAAGCTCAAGACCAAGGCCACGGCCTCCACCGGTGATCAAAGTAGTGCCTCCAGCTAATGAGAAGAGCTGAGGAATAGTCTGGTTGGCTTGTGTCTCCCTGGACTCGGGAATGACCTCAGGAAGGGCGAGATCGGCAATAGCTGCAGGTGCCATGTTGTAGTGCTTGTAGTTGTAATGCTTGGAGTAGTGTTCGAGTAATTCTTGATGTTTCGTTGCGGAATCGATCGATCAATAGCGAGGAGTTCCGATTATGGAGGGCTGAGGACAAATATGAAGATGAAGATGAAGATGGGAAATGTATGGTAAGATTCCAAGATCCTGTCCATATATACCTTACCTGTCACGATGTGGGCCGTGGTGAGCAACAACATACGCTTTTTTTCGTGCGTGGTTGATGCGCAAGTCTGTTTGCAAAGCACTGATGCACAGAACACGTACACTACGTGTGAGGGCAGGATGACCACCAATGCAAGGCCCATTGTAATCAACCACATGGGGAATCCGATGACAGTCCTCACCTTGAAGTGGTCCTACCGTCGCCGTTGTGCTTTCCGAACCGGCGAGTCTGGAAAGTGTTGACCATTATTGCAAAGATTGAGCCATCCGTTCCTTCACCGTGGATCGTGTAAGAAGTCTGTAAAATCTACGGGTTCATGTCGTGGACCCGCCACCGGTTGCCGCATCCGGTAATCCGGCGATCCCTTTTCTTCTCTCGATACTCTTCCATAGGATGCCGATGCTGTGTGGGCCGGGATACAACAATGTGGACTCTGATAAACTCATCAGAGGTTTGCTGATACCTCCTATGGGTTCGTAATTCTCCTGACCGGTCGAATATTCTCACCGCAAATCTCTACGCGCACAACCATCCTTCTAGCATGAGATAGTCGTGATCTTCGTGCTCCGTAGTCGCGCCTGTTTACTTGCTGGCATAGCGAGCCGGCGGCCGGACTAGCTCTCACTGCTCAAGTCGAGTGTTCACACAGAGCATACTATGATTCCGGATAACACTGTATATGTTTTCGGAAGCTAAGAAACTCCAGCAAGCTCATGTGCGCAGTCCAGGAAGGCGATGAGATGGACATGCGCTTTGGTCATCGTTTGCACTCGCAATGCTAGCAATAATGAGCCGTACGCCTGCGAGAGAGTGCTTCGCAAAAACAGATAATGTTACAAGGTGCCGCTCGATCGTGAAGGTGTTGATGGAGTGTTCGTCGCCCGGCTCTTACCGAAAATCCAAGCCACTCCTTTCAAGCTCTCAGTCGGCGTTCGTGTTGCCCCGCTTCTTTGCACGTGTCCTTGCCTTGCCTACGCACGCAACAACCATTTCCAGTACGGACGTTTGCCTTCCCGGTGTTTGCAAGTGGTATACTCCTTGCTTACGCGCGCAGGCGCCTATTGCTGCGGCGGTCTCTATATCATGGTTCAAGACCCGTTTGCTCTTTCAGGCAAGACACTACAAAACCACTGACCAGCATCTCATACTTGCCACGATAAGCGCGGGTAAAACAATATCTAATCATGTCTCGCTTCTTCCCACACACGGACTATGCCGAAGACCAGCCCATGCCATACACAATCCTCACCACACATGTTCTGTATCGCGGCTTCCAAACGGGCGCAGTTGTCGGCCACTCATTCAAGCTCGCGAGATCATTGTTCTCCAAAAGCACGATCATGAGCAAAGAGACGATACTAGCATCCACACTTAGGTCCACTGGGGTTGGTGCACTCACAGGCACTGTGCTCATGGTTCCAGGCCTTTACATGCGAATGCGTGGACGCGATGAAATTGAGTGGAAAGACCGCAGCTGGAGATTGCTGGAAAACAAAAGCCAGATGGCGGTGGACGATTTCAGTGTCGTAGGAACCGCTGTCGGTACACTGGCTGGTGCGAGACAGGTGATGGCCAACCAAACGTTTCAATCAAAGGTCTACAAAGTCGCCGGTGGAGCTGGCATTGGGAGTATTCTCGGCGTTGTAGTCTACATGGGTTGGTGGTATGGTCTTAAGGGAGGTGACCATTCCACCACCGAAAGGTCAGTTGATGTTTGATATTTGTCGTGCGAGTTATGATTTTCACTGCATAAGGAGCTCTACTAATTTGCTCATTGAAGTACGCCTAATGCAAGAGGCCAATGACAGCCGTGCATCGAGCTCTGCTCCCAGCCATGCGTCAGACTGTGACCATGAACAACATTGGTCAGTCGATTATGGAACACTAGTCTGAACGAACGCGATCGCGAAGACAAAAAACAAAAACATACAACAGGCGGGATTCCCAGATGGTCACCCACTCTAGTACTAGTCGCCCGGTTCAGTGCTTATGTATGGCAGAGCGGACGGGATGCCCAGTTTTCACTGACCTATGGTCGTATGTATTGGGGAAGATTCCATGTTGATTATAGCACTACGTTTATCAAGTAGCTACCTGGCATTCACAAGCATTCGACGTCACCGAGCATCTCCACATCATCCGTTGGAGGCACCTCATTCTGCTCTTTGGATGAGGGAGTGGAAGCCAGACTTCAGCAGGCTGAAAGATTGACTACTTCCCAAGCCCAGTCACCAACACTGCCAATGCCATGCCGTTCTAACCAGAGCTATCATTTACACCGTCGGCGGTCTGCAGCCAAGCAACGATGGAAGCCCTGAAGCCGTTATCGATCGATCAACTTCAACGGTTATCGTGGCATATCTTTAAGGATCATGCTGGTTGCCTGTGTATCGCTCGCAAGGTACTACCTGATCGCCTTGCGTTTGAGAAGTGTTGTCTTCACCGGTCAAGGCCTGTACCAATGTTGCTACAAAGAATCTTTGCAGACCATGGACAATCCATGTACCTTGTCAGCTCAAGCAGAGGCTGCGCCAAAACCGTGGGCGACAACCAAGCAGACCACTCGCTCCGCTGATTGATGTTTCGTTACTGCCTTCTGGCATGGATGCTTGGTTTCAGCATCCTCAGCTATGAGCTCGTGAACATCTTCAAGGTCACACTGGGATTGGTTTCCGCATCCTCAGCATGGGCTTTTCGACATCCTCAACATCACGCCGGAAGGACAAGCCTGGGACGAGTCGCACGAGCACGCCCATCGGAGTAAGAATAGGGAGCTGCGATCTTGCAGTCAGCCTCGTTTCTCTCGATTCTGGTCGGTCGAGGAGTCGACACGCTCGGCTCTTCGGACGCGTGTAAACCACTTAGGCAGCATTCAGGCGTTACTAGAGTTGTCCGGTGAGGCAGGTGTCACAAAGGAGCGCTGACAGCTGAAGTAATGTGTCACATCACCAAAAGAGTGTACGGCTTAGATTTAGTAACCTTGAAGACCTCTGCAGGATCTAGATATTCTGCGAAAGGCATATAAAGCCTCACACCCGCTGGCAGACGAACGACTCTTTCATCCGCATCTCCAATCCATCTGAAGACACTGAACATCATTTGACTATTCTGACCAAAACAAAACCTATTCACGACAAAATGCCCGCTTCCACATCCCTTGTCATCGTTACGGCAGCGCTTCTCGTCGGCGCACAAGCTGCAGTACCTCCCTACAAGCCAGCATCAGAAGCCCTTGTCGTCTCGAGTCCAGACTCGATCGACGAGTCGATGAGACTGATGCCTAGAGATAGCTTCAAGGGCGTTGGCTGCGACGGCATCTTGTTGAGCCAAACGCAAACAGATAAGGCCGTCACGGGCCTGGTGAACCAATGCCGGGGCAAGACGCAGAACGTCTTCAGCTACGACGGCGACATCGTGGCCTTCTACTGCCAGTGGCACCCGGGTCCGCAGTGCTCGGTTGGCTCGGCGAACCACGCCTTCGATATGATCACGGACCAGTGTGGCTTGTACCAGGCAAGTAATCTCTCATCTTTCTCCTCTTATCCTCTTCTCCTCTTCTTGTTTTTCTAATGTGTCCTACTTCACTGCTAGGTCCATCTGATTTCTTGCTAACGTCCAGTTGCCCATGCGTTCGAACGTACGTCCACTGACTTAATCCCTTCCCAGGCTGGATCTTATTCGGACAAAAGCGAAAAGGACCGCACGTACTCATACGGCTATACGAACTGGCGCGTACACAGTGAGTACCGAACGACTGCAAATGACCCAATATGAACAGAAACTAAACTCTCGTGCTGTCAGGCTACTGTAATGTCCCCGCTGGCACCCGGGTCGCCAACTAGTGGAGTATGCATACATGCTTGCGTCAAATTTTAGATGGACTTGCGAACAGATATTTCGAGAAAGATCGTTTGATAGCTGAACATCAATTTGCAACTGAAAGAAAGTCGTTTCATTAGCTTCGAGTAGCCTTGTAAGGATTCATCCCATCATCTCTCATACAGTGTACGACTAAAGCTCACGCCAAAATCTGCCATTCACACGTTCATGAACATAACATAAGGATAAGAGTAACTTAGACCAGTGGCTTCGACCGTAACAGCAACGCAGACGAGCTCATGGCATTGACACAATCATAATCACTGGCCCGTAAACTATACTGACTGCCAAACAGATGGCCAGACTGCCGTTTGTTGTTAATGAATATCAGCTGTTTCGGCATCCACATATGCTTTTCATCACCTGCTCGGCAGCGTGAGCAGTAAGTCAGATCGTCGTGTACGCCTGCTGTACTATTGAACTGTCGTAAGACGCCCAGCTTCGCCACAGAGTCCATTTCGTTGGCGAAGTGCTCTGTACTTGCAGTATACGCATGGACATCCCAATCGTAAGCAGGGTTGCCAAAGGTATAGACATGTAAGTGAGTGCGCATCGCTCTTCGCAATTCTTCTACTATATCGGCGTAGATCTCTTCTAGGGTTATGCGGAGGAGGATGCAGCCTTGCGAGTGAGCGATCATGATTATGTCCTTTCGTGAATCTCGAGAATCAATGAGAACGGATCGCATTGTTTCCGAGAGCATTGCTTGGGCTTCACGACTACTTGCTGTCCGAGAGCTCAAAGGAAATTTGGGTGAAGTGTTCGAGGCTCCTCTGGTCCTAGATTGCCGTTCGGCAGCACAGCCGATCAGATCCCAGAGGAATCCGTCGCTTCTGTTGAAAATGCTTTTGATCTCTGTGCGGCGTACTTCAGTATACTCTCTATGATCCTCTGGGTCGTCACAATCGAAGAAGTGAACTTGCATTTTCGAGACCGCCAGATTGTTCCAGTAGAACTCGCCTGCAATACCATTGATGAGTAGCCATGATTCGGGGTAGAGGTCATCGTCCTTACGTTTGAGCGCCGTTTGCGTAGTCAAGAGTTCAGTGGAGTCAGTCTTAAGTATTGTGTCCATCTCAAATCTGCCCACGTCCAAGTTCTTCTGTCGGAACACTTCGATGATAACATTGAAGAAACGCTGAATTTGGCAAACAATGGCATGGCGATTCATCGGATGCGATAGGTCTAGCTCGTTGTGGGCATTCAACGAATGGTCAAATGGATCACCGTCCGTGGATTCTGCGCTCGCAAATCGCTTCATCGGTTCGAGTAAGTCAACAAAAAAGTGAGCATCGTCCACCAGTCGTCCTCGAAACCTCCAAATAGTTCCACATTGGTAGGGTCGTTCATGATGGTCTTCCAAATAGAGTCGACAGGTCCAAGGTAGCCTATCATAGCACCCAAGGATACTTTCAGGATCACAGTGACTGTCGCAAGTATGGTCTTCTGTGTTATCCTTTGAATGACGGTCCACATGAGCGCCAAAATGTCGTCATTATCTGCAGTGCAATTCGCAGCATTAATCGCCTGCTTGGTACATTCGCCGTAGAGCCCGACAAGCCTGATGCAAACGTTCGTAACGAGTGAGATATTGATCAACATGATATCAGTCGCAGTAAACGTGACCATTTGCATCGTCCGTTTGAAGGCCCCGAACCAAGTTTGAAGCTCCCCAGCTGTTGGATATATTACTGATATCCGCAATGCTCGTGCAGTGTCGCGTTGTGTCTTGTTGACCTGTTGTGACTCGCTGGCCGTGGGGTACGAGATCACTTTGAGCAAGACTCTTCCTGTCGGAGGCGATAGGCGCGGAATCCACAACTCACGATGCCAAGATGTTATGGCCCTGATATCAGCCCCAGTTTGTGCTATCCAATGGCCAGGCAGAGGAATGGAGTATTGAGCGCTGATGGCAAGTGCAAACATGAAGTTGCCACTTTCCATTGCACTGCGGAGCATCTGATCGGGTGATTTTGCGTTTTGATATTTCAGTTTCTTTGCGGCAAAGAGCTGTAGTGCTTGGTATGCACTTGAGTCTTTAATCGGGAATGCCGTGTTGTCCATTGTGCTGCCATCTGAAAGCGCTACTTTGAGTCCTTTTCTCCAGTAATTATCTTCGTCGTTTGTCAGCTCAACACATCGCAAACATTCGATCAACATCGACATTTCCACGAGCCTGTACATCGTGTCGGGCTCGGTGGGAATCGCATCCAGTATCTGGCGTAGTTCAGCGTCGCCCTGGGGCCGTTCGTAGTGGATGTATATCTTGAACAGTGTGTGAGCTTCCCAGACGTGATTCGCCACTAGCAAAGAGATGATGATGTCTTTCCAGCCAGCATCTTTGTGTGGCTCAGGACGATCACTAGTCTGCATCACGAGCTTGAGACCCTCATCTGTCTGTCCGTTTCTGAGCAAGATACCGATGATGCGAAGGCTGATGATCTGGATTTGCAACTATCTCTTATCAGCAAACATTCATGCAGAGGTATGATTTGACGAACCTGTGTGGGCGACATATTTTCTTTTATGAGCACTTCTCCAACTGTGCGAACGGCTTTGGCTGCAACCTCCGCCGCCTGGTCCCACTCAAAACGGGTATACATCCTAGCATTGGCGGACAACAACTGCAGTACGGTGCGCTCCTCTCCCTCGAACGTGCTGTTAGAGACGAGATCATCGTTGAGGAAATCTTCGGCAGCCTTAAAGGCCCCTTGTTCGATCAACGTCTCTGCATACTGAGCAACGATAGCGAAGTCGTTCGCAGCATGCGGTTTTAGCAAGTCATGATAGAAAGAATTCGCCTTTGAGTACAGACCAGCCTTAGACAAGCGCACGAATGTATCCAGGTTGCCGGGCACATCGTCATGCCAATGCTCGTTGTCAGGCCACTCTATGGTTTTCGGGTTTGGAATTGTTTTGAAATTGACTTGCTTTGGGTCATGGGAAGCCATACTGAGAAGACTGCTTGAGACGGAGGTTCCGAGACAACAGAGCTGTAGAACCACTGTGATTGACACGAAGCAGCTCTCGCTGACAAGAGGTAGGAGCCTGGCACTATCCGACAGCCAAGCACGTAGTGGTGTGGTATTTTTAGCGAATCGGATGTCTTTCTCAGGTCATGCATGCATGGAACATATCTCCTGACGTCTCCTGATGGTTGTAGTGGCATTAGTGCGGGGACGCGCAACAGGTAAGATCAATCGCGGTTTCCGAACGATTCCAGTTGACACTACGCTACAAGATCGATTCGACTGTTTGTCCCCAGAATCACACTCCATGGTGCAATTCTTCTCTTTCGGGCGCCCGCGAGACTACAAATGTTCGAGGGAGCCGACCCAGCCGATCGTCAGCCCGTGTTTACAGTCTTGCGTAGGCTATAGTTTGGTCAGCGCCGATCCGGAAAATGCGAGCATTCAGTGCGGGTTTGCAGAAGATACCGACTGGAAGAAAGAAATGCCAGGGCAAGATGCTGAGCGTGGATTTGCTGCTTTAAAATTGCGCATTCACACCACACAACAGGGAACTAAGCCCCTTCATCGAATCGAACACGTTCTCAGGTTCTCACAAACCACCGATGACAAGTTCCACAGCGTCCATCAATGTTGGCCATTGATATTGAGAGGAACGCCAAGCTCCACAGACCACGAGCACGAAGCGACATTGAACCCTTCCGTGCCTACACCTTTTGGAGAGGCCCTTCTATTCGAAATCAGACATCTCGCCCAAAGATCGCAGCAAAGTAACTGGGTAGTGGGATCGCAGCTGAGGCAAAGTGAGGGAATGGGTGGTGGCAGGTATGACGAAATCACTGTGTTTTGGGAAGCTCTTGATGCGAATGATCGCACGAAATGGGCCAATCGACCGTTGTACTCATCAGCTGTCGTGAGATGTGAATTTCACCCCCTTACTATCAGCGCGGCCATCTACGGTTATAAGAGATCACTCCACTTGGGAGGCTTCAGAGCTCGCAAGAAGATACTAGCATGTTCTTCGATCCAATTCAAGTTGCGTGATCTCGGCACTGAGACGGATGCCGACACTTTGTGCGAAGAGCTGGAGAGCTGGACAAAGAATGTGAATGCCAGATCAGTCACAGAAGTTGCCTGAGAACGAAGTGGAAGGGTCATTGTTGAGAGGAGACTGCGATGCCGATCGCGGCATCCATTTCCAAGGAAGAGCTGCACAAGAAAACGTGGTAGGGAATTATGTTGCCACGACTGTCGGAAGATTGCTGGATATGCGCATGAATGCTGCAAGGCCAATCGGACGCCCAGATCAGATAGCGAAAGCATGTGATTAGCCTTGAAGGTGGACACGAATGATGTCGTGATAGCAGGCCAGTAGCGCGGGTGTACACAATCGCTGTGGATGCATCCGGCTCAGCCTTGCTACCTTTGGTAAACTGGGATTCGAGATCTTAGCATTTGGTGCAGTCTCAAGGCGTTTTGTGAAAGGTCATGAAACCGTTCAAGCTCTTCCTCAAGGCCCTCGTTCTCACACTAGAAAGTGCCTACCGTCGTTTTCTGTTTGTCTTTGGTCACGTAGACACATCGGAAGAAGTGCTCCTGGTAGGCGCAACATTTGGGGTTCGCATTTGGGCCTAGCCGTATCGCACTGCAACCAAACAACATTGTTAGCGTGAGCGGAGCAGCTACATGCCTGCTCTGCTCCTTTCAAATATTTGCCGCAGCGGCGTGAGTTGCAAGCTGCTCGCTCAGGTTCGCGGTTGTGTGTGCCTTCTTGACTTCAGTGATGGAGTGACAAAGGGCAAGGTAATCGATAGCATTGGACTCCTCCAGTATCTGCACAATCATTAACCAGCTGCAACTGCTCAGTAAAGGGAGGTCGTTGCCTTGCCTTGAACTCAAATTCAAACATAAGCTTTTATCTCCAGAGGTTCGAAAGCGGAGTAAAGGCCCAGCCTCTGCCCTGATGTGGAATTCAGGTCAACCGCGTGGCCTTCTCGCTGTTTGTCACACACTCAAAATATCCTCGGACAGTTTGATGTTACTTGTTCAAGCAGACAGCATCTCTTACGGCGCAAATCCGTGTGCGATGCGTATACTGCCGATGGTGTAAGACAAAATCCAGTACACCGACCTGTGTGGGCCAGCTCGGCCTGTCCTTATAACCGTGTGCGACATCGCTTCCTTCAAACGTCTACCCTCGAAACACTCTGAGCTCACGCCGACCAAGAAATCATGGCTCCTATGGATATTTTCGGCAAAGACAAGGAAAACGACACGAGTTCTGATACCCGCGAATCTTCGCCACCCCCACCAGCCAACAACGGCAAGCTCCAGTCAGCCGGCAAGAAACGAAGCAGAAACGGATGTTTGAACTGCCGCCGCAAACGAAGGAAATGCTCTGAGACTAAGCCCGTCTGCGAGGGCTGTCAATCGCGAGGCGAAGCGTGCCAATGGGGCGTCAAGGTCTCCTTCAGACCGGAGAACGCGCAGACCGTTGGCAAGGAACATCATGCATTGTTCCGCAACGCGAACACCTCCACTCGCACCTATCAGATTGTGGATGTAACATCGGAAATTGCGCGAGACTATATCACTGATGAGCCTGAGCCCGAATCTGAGCCTGTCGACAAAGTTGGCAAGAATGGAGACCAATTCAAACTTGATCAGCCAGCCGAAGTTGAATCCATTGAGGAGCCGAACATTGAAGACATACTGCCTATGTTCAACCTTCCGCAACAGACTCCTCGTACATCAATCGCAGATGGGTTGCCACCACTAGGCAGTAATCCCTTCATGACCACGACTTCACCGCACATCAGCGAGACGAGCTTTGAGGATGGCATCTTTTTACCAGGCTCTCAATACTTCGAACTACATACTGAACTTCGATCTAAGCTCTTCG
The DNA here is from genome assembly GCA_022813475.1 of Pseudopyrenochaeta terrestris. Classification (NCBI taxonomy): domain Eukaryota; kingdom Fungi; phylum Ascomycota; class Dothideomycetes; order Pleosporales; family Pseudopyrenochaetaceae; genus Pseudopyrenochaeta; species Pseudopyrenochaeta terrestris. Next base: position 1,286,729 of record JAKLMJ010000005.1, on the reverse strand, counting down.
ACACCGCTCATTCAGTCGAACCATCTAGACGGGGATCCCCCGATCCGAACGGGCCACTCTTCCAGACACCACCGCCGATGATTGCTGGAATTGTGGAGGACGATCCTCGCCGACTGGCTCAGCTATCACCCGAACAGGAGTACACACTCTGGCAGGTATATATCACAGAAGTCGCGCCATGGATTGACAAATTTGATATCAACCGCCACTTCGAGCTAGTCCTGCCAATGCTAGCGAAAGACGCCGAGCATCTGAAATACTCGATCCTCGCGCTCTCGGCACGCCAAATAGAGCTCAAAGAGAACAAGATGGAATCCAACGTGAGTCTAGGGCTATATCAGCTTGCAATCCATCTTTTGACTCCACAGTTGGATTCGCGCTCGACTGTCGTTCTGGCATCGTCGGCAGTCCTATGCGTACTGGAAATGCTGAGCTGCTCGCCAAAAGCATGGAGGCGCCACCTAGACGGATGCGCCGCCCTGATTCAAGCCCTCGGAATCACCGGCACATGTGGCGGTCTCGAGCAGGCCATCTTCTGGTGTTTCGCTCGTATGGACGTGTGCGGTGGACTCATATCACTCGAGAAGACCCTCATTCCCATCCACAAGTGGGTCGGGTGTGGGTCTGTGGCAGACGATTACCAAAGTCTGAGTGCCCACGCAACATTCGACATGTGTGCCAACTCGATGGTATATCTGACAGGCCGTGTTGTAGACCTGCTCTGCAACTTCGGCCGCTGGGAGCAGCGGCACTCTGGGCCGGGAGTAATGTACACCAACAACCAGTACGTGGCCGAGTGGCTGCGCCTCTTCGAATTGATCGAAGGCTGGCATCGTCAGCGACCTCAAGAAATGAAAGCCATTCTTGAGATTTCCTCCCAACAGTACGACCCTCCACGCCCATTCCCGACAGTTTTGTATCCCAATCCTCCGGCGATCGCAGGCAATCAGCTGTACCATACAGCTGCACTATTAATGCTGAAACACAAGCCAGCGTCATTGCACTTGGCCAAAAAGCCACGCTCCATGCTCTGGCATGCCAGGCAGATCTGCGCGATCTCCATCTCGAATGGCAATCATGCATGTTGGACAAATAGTACACAACCGATCTGGATAGCCGGCCAGCTTATGAGCCATTCGAGTGAGCACAAAGCCATCCTCGAGCTTTATGAGCGAGTGGAGCGCGAGACGGGTTGGTCGACGAAGTGGAGAGCAAACGATCTGATCGAGTATTGGGGTGACCTTGAGTCGTAAAAGTATCTTGTAATTGATGTATATAATGACGCTGTGATTTTCTTCTTCGCAAAAGCCTTCTAGCTAAACGTCTGTACAAAGCAATACAATTTGGCACACGTTCATTTTACTTAGCTGCAAAGTCGAATTGTTGCAGTGCCGCAGTCGCCATGGGGCAAGGGTACTTGATCTGCGCACACTTCTCCACTGCTTCAGCGAGCTTCGCACGCACATCCGCAGCATGTGAGCAATCTGCCAGCGACCAAGAGTCCTTCGCCAGCATATCGGGAATGCACTTGGTGAACATGGCGTTCCAGCCGGCGGCTTTAGCAATGATCTCGTACATGGTCTGTGAGTCCACACCGAGCTTCTTGCAGAAAGCCATGCCCTCGACCGAAGCCGCGAGGTGAATACCGCACAGTAGATCATTCACTGTGTCCTTGCTGATTTGGTAGTTGGAGTTCATGTTGACGTTGTGCCCGGCCGATGTAGAGACGAGGTCGCCTTTGTCTTTGGGAAGATAGAGCTGGACGAGTTTGGCGTCGTCGTCTTTCAAGAAACCAGCTTGCACGCCACGGAGGTACTCTTGCTCGGCTGTGGACGCGAGAGGTACTGGGAATTGGATCTTGCGCGCGGCTTCGGTGACAATACCGGCATCCTTGAGAATGATGCCCAGGGCCGAGTATGGGTGCCAGTCGTTCTTGATCATGTGCGGCGCGCGGTTCTCGAACATGAAACTGGCACCGTCTGAGTTGTTCACGTGCTCCATGACCGCCTGTGTATTGAGACCGACAGTAGCAGCAAGGCCCATGGCTTCCGAAGCGGAGATGATGTTGGTAGCAGCGAGAAGTTGGTGGATAGTCTTGGTGTTGGTTCCTTGGCTGATCTCGCCCATGCGGTAGAGGTTGCCCGACATGCACTCGAGGACTTCTTTCGCTTCGTCGAGGTGTGCATCAGGACCAGACGAGAAAATGGAAAGGGTACCGTTGGCAGCGCGAATGGTACCGCCGGAGACCGGGCAGTCAAGCAGCTTGATGTCAGGTCGCTTGGCTTCCTCGTCGAGACGCTTCCTGAGTTCAGGCAAGAATGAAGGAGGACATGTCGAGCAGAGAATGAAAGTCTTGTCCTTTCCGAGGCCATGAATGACTGCGTCAGGCCCGTCGAGAAGAAGGCTTGCGTTCTGAGCAGCATTTGCTACCATGGAGACGAAGAAGTCGGCGTTTGATGCTGCCTCTTTGGGTGTCTTCGCAGCTTTACCACCAGCCTCGACGAAGCTGTCGACCAGTGGTTGGTATACGTCGAAGCCGGTGACTTCGAATCCCTCCTTCACGAGGTTCTTCGCCATACCACCGCCCATGGCTCCCAGGCCTGCGAAACCGACTGTAGGTGGCATCTCTTTGATCTTTTAGTATTCTTGGTATAGTCGTATATTGTTCAAGGCTGTGAAGTGTTGCGAAAGTTGGCAGGCTATGGCGTTGTTGAGAGTCGAGGAAGACAAGATCGCCCTGTATGGTTTTACTCACGCAGTCCAGCAAGTGGTACATGTACTTTATCAGCCTAAACATCCATCGTTACGTACAGGGCTCAAACACCGAAGCCAGTTGCCGCGGGCGAGTCGGCTTCAGTGGGCCACCTTCGGTCGGAGGAATGTCATCACGGTGGCATGACCAGATCAGGCCTCCGCTTTCATGCTTCTGCTGTGGAGCTCCCCATTCATCCCGAGAACGTGCTTTGACTTTACCTTGTTGACATTCAGTAGCACATACAAGTGGCGTGTATCGGTACTCCAAGTCGGCATCTTGAATCATGTTACTGAGGCTGGTGAAGGCAATGACGACGAGCGGCTGCTGCGAAGTCGAGGACAAATAGTCCATCGGTGATAGTTACACCGAAAAAACCGAGACGACAAGTTATCGCACCCCGCCTTGGGCTTGGCTATGTGGCATGTTGCTCGACTGTTCAAACGACCAGACTTGACATTGAGGATAGCTAGTACTTGTGGACCTGTTGACAAAGTACCCAACAATCATCTGCAATCTATAACATCCAGAAATTGAAAGAAGTACTGGAGTCCAACACAACCACGGCCCAACAGCCTCACCAAAAGAACCCCGAACAATAACCCCAAAAATGCCCTCCTCTCAACCCCTCCGCCTAGGCCAAATCGTGCGCCTCAAACGCGAATCCCTCGCAGACTACAAAGCCTGCCATGAAGCCGTATGGCCCGCAGTGCTGAAGCAGATCAAAGACTGCAACATCGAGGACTACTCCATCTTCCTCGACGAAAGCACAATGACGCTCTACGCAACGATGAAATACACAGGCTCAGACTTCGAGGGCGACATGGCCAATATGCGCGCGAATCCGGAAGTGCAAAGATGGTGGAAGATGACGGATGGCATGCAAGAAACCTTGGTGGAAGGAAGCACGGGCAGTACGGATCCGGTGGGGTGGTGGAAGCCGCTGGAGGAGGTGTTTAGGGTTGAGTAGAATGGATGTTTGTTGTATTAGGAATACCGAATTGTTTCTGGCTATGGGAAATTGATGGAGAGAGATCGATTTACTGCCGCCAGGCTACAACATCAACAGGTGTGTCCCAAAGCTTCAGAGCTTCCTCTCGTGCGATCGTCTCGCCAGTGGTAGGCGGGAGGCGCCAGATCGTGATACCGACACCACTCATCTTCAAACTCGTGACGAGAGGACCGAGAGTGATGCGCTTCACAGTGAAGCCACGCTTCTTCAGCTCTGCCGTAGCGAGCTCCGCGAATCGTGCAAGAACTTCATCCGATGTGCTGCCCAACGAGTTGAGAAGGATGATGACCTCGTTGTCTGTGGTAGGATTCGTAGACTTCGAAAACGGCACAAACGCCCGATCGGAGTCGGAGACATCCAGTAGAAGGTCGAGCATCTGAGATGTGAGAGCTTCCGGCGTCGGGATTGGAGAGATCTGTCGGAGACCTGGCTCTCCATGCGCACCCATACCGAGCTCGATCGTAGCCGGTGGAAGAACTTGTAGGTCGGTCAACGTGGCGTTAGGCAATGCGACACTGAGATGAGTTAGTTTTGATGCCGAATAGCAAGAGCAAGCCTGAACCAAGACTTACCGATCAAATGCAACACCAATCGTCCCTACATTCGCACAAACATACTCCATAACCTCAGTAACCCTCTCCAAGCTCTCACCCTGCGCAGCCAAAGCACAAGCACTCTTCAAAGCAACAAGATGCCCACTCAGCCCTCTCCTGCCGACTTTCCCACCCTTCTTCCTGCCCACAGCCACATCATCACCAACAGGCGTGAAATGCACTTTGTAGCCAGCCGCTTGCGCTCGTGTAATCGCAAGGCCGGCGTTCAAGATGTCGCCTGTGTAGTTGCCGCACACGATCAGTGTGCCTTTGCTTTTCTCGCCGCCTGCAGGCTGGCACATCTTGATTGCATTAAAGATCTGAGCCGCAGTGGGACTCGCGAACACATTTCCTGAGACGTATGCGCTGAGGTAGTTGCGGCCGACGAAGCCGCCGAACATGGGCTCGTGGCCGCCGCCTGCGAAGCCGATGGTTGTTACATGATCTTTTGCAAATGCGGGCAAGTCATTGCGGTATATCGTTTTGAATTCTTGGTTGTAGGAGAGGTTTGTGTTGAGGTGCGTCAAGCCAGTCAGGGCATCATTGATCGCGTCGGCTGGGTCGTTGATGAAGTGGAATGTCTCCTTTGCTGGTGGAGCTCTCGTCTGGGTTTCTGTTGCCATGTTTGTTGCTGAAAGTGAACGTGTTTACTTCCGGAGCAATTGCAGGGCCAAATACGAATCAGACGGTCAAATTGGTAAAGAGAGTAAGCAAGATGTCGCCAGACCAAGTACACAAGAGGAGACACATGAGATATACTTAGACCTTGGACCTCGAACCTTGGCCCTGCCGTCCTCGACGACCAAGGGACGGCCTACCACAAACAGTGATGCGTGTGCTGCGGGGTTCTCACATACGCAGGCCTGTCGGTGTTGGTGGTCCGGATGAGCAGCTGAGACCTTCGGCGGGAGTGGTCGAACTGTGGCTGTCCGTCGGCTACTGCGTCGGGTTTTCCGGATCAGGAAATCCGAGACTATGCATCCTTACAAGTATACCTTAGCACTACTCACACAATCCCGAGATGTTCTTACACTGTTGATAATTCTCTCGAAAGCAGGAGCAGATATCTTGCTTGTTCGATAGGGTTTCTGCAGTAGTATTACTGCTTACAATGGGTACCAGATTTGACGTGATGCATTTCAGCGGCACGATGATACCGCTGAAGAGACACAAGAAACAATTTTGCTGCTTGGAAGCGATCGAAATCAAATAGCCATTATAGGACCGTACTTTTTTTATGCCTAGCAAATATGCAACATCAGATCCGTAGACATGATCAAATACACTTTCACACCTTGGCCTCGCTCTGCGTGCCAGCCGCTCCGTCCATTGCTTGCGGTTTCCCGTGAATTCTATTCCACTCTTCAGCATCAGCGGCATCGTCCAACTCGTTCGCGGTCAGTTCTGGCGTCTCCTCATCCGCCTCTTCTTCAGGAAGGATGAGGTTGAGGATGAGCGATAGGAAAGCAGTGACGGCAAAGCCGGTCTCCATCACAAGCTCGATGGCGTTGAAGAAGCCGATCAGCCCGGTGTTACTGCCTGAATAGGTGAAAACGTATCTAGAAAGTTGTTAGCCGTTTGTTGTAGACATTGCAGAGTTTTGGGTTTCAACTTACGCGAACCAATCTGGCACGAGCGTCGCTCCGAAGCCAACAGCCAAAGACGCGGTAAGGATGAACCTGTTGCGTCGAGTGAAGGGCATGGTGGAGATAATGCGAATACCTGACACCACCACCGAGGCGAACAGGAAAGTAGTCATACCGCCGAGGACAGCAGATGGAATGGCCACGAGCGCGGCAGCGAATTTGGCGAAAATGCCCATGATGAGCAGCCAGAAACAAGCGGCGTAGCCAGCCTTTCTGTTGGCACATCGGGTCAGAGCGATGACGCCGTTGTTCTGAGCGAATACACTCATGGGAGTGATGGTGCAGAGTCCTGACAACAAGCCGCTCATGCCATCAGCCAACACACCACCTTGAATTCGCGAGTCAAACAGCGGACCGTCGACTTGCAGACGCGACACATCGCAGGTTGCTGTCACGTCGCCGATACACTCCATGGCCAGCACGATGTAGACTGCCAGCAGCGGTAGTACTATTGGCCCATACAAGCTCAGAGGGAACGTATGAACCCAAATGAAGCTGACAGCAGGCGCGGAATCGATGCCAGAGCGATCGAAATAACCACAAGCAGCGGCCACAATGCAACCAACGAGCAAGCCGACAACGACCGCTGTGCTTTTCATGATGGGAGACCCGAAGCGCTCGCAGAGAATAATTGTCACGAAGACTAGGAATCCGAGCCCAATGAACTCCGCGCTGCCCCATGGCAAAGGCCTTGGCGCGTTGATGTTAGGACAAAGCGCGAAGAGACCTGACTCTGGTCGGCTCTGGCAATCACCCGAACCGCCTGCCCAGTTTTGAAGGCCTGTTGTGATCAGGTTGGCGCCGATGAGAAGCACAGTGGGACCAGTAACAAGAGGCGGGAAGACGCGTTTCAGGATCCTGGGAGGCGTGAAGGACATGAGGATTTCGAGGAGGGCGCAGATGCATTGGGTGCCGAGGATCGCGCCGTAGCCTTTCGGACAGGGAAGTTGATTGCCATCTGCGTCTACGGGACAGTAGCCTGTAGAGTACATCTGCGATAGAGCGCCGGTGGCTACAGGGATGGTCGCGAATGAGGTGCCGACGACAGAGATCAGGCCGGTTCCAACGTAGTATGGGGTGCCTTTGATGCGAAGCCTGGTAATTTGAATCGAAGACAGGATAGCACTGACGATCAAAGACGTGCTGACCAGGTATGCTTGCAGGTTTCCTTCCAAGTTTGCAGAAGATGAGAGAATGATAGGCGGCGTGATGATACCCGCCAACATGGCCAGGGCGTGCTGGAAGCCCAAGAGCATCGCGAGCAGCACAGGCATGCGAGCATGGAGGCCGAAGAAAGGAGCAGCGCGACGCTCTTTCTTCATGAAGGGAATGTTCGGCCTGAAGAGGAAGGCATAGTCGTAGTTTCCAATGAGGCCGTCTTTTGTTGTGAAAGCCCGGCCGACCTGGCGGAGTCTGTCCCCTACCGATGGCTTGCGAGAGGTGTCTGGGCCAATGCGATCGGGCGCGTCATCTTTGACGTCGTGAGGGGATGACATGGCGATGGATGTGTTGATGCAGTGGCGAAGGTGTGGTTTGGATGCAGTTCGATTCTTATCGCAAAGTCTATACTTCAAGCGAGTATAGTATCAGTTCTCCAATCGTGAGGTTGGTTGTTCGCCCAGCGCATAGGAAGGGATCTCAGCCCAGCTCAATTGCTTATGTCGCGCAAAAGAGCAAAGGTTGCACAATGTTGGTACCAGATAGCAAGTATAACAAGTAGATCGACTTTCGTGAAGTCTGACTCCGGAGCGCGTAAGACTTTCGATGGAAAAAGGTGATCGACACCAGGTGCGTGGATAAAGCAAATAGTCGAGCGGTCGCCTAATCGAAGTCCCCAGTACCAGGTTGCGTATCAGCAAGTAGGCGAGATAATCTGCTGCAAGATGAAGTGCTTCGTGAGTAACAGGAAAAGCTAATACGAGAAGCGCGCACTGAACTGCTGAGCAAACAAGGGAGGATCCTCGCCCGAGTTTGTAGTCTTTATTATACCACCTCATCACACCCACACCACGTTGCCACATGGCTTGAATTGGACATTACACCAAGAGAACATCAAATCTAGACTTTCTTCATTGCAGCCATTCTCGCGAGTGCGTATCACTGCGAAGCTGTCGAGTATCGACATGTGCCACAGAGGAGCTCGCCGACGGTGATCTGGGGTGAGGGAGCCAGTGATAACGGTGCCGAAGACGGTGGGCTAGAGACTCTATCAACCAGTCAGGTGAGAGAGATAAGAACTTTAGCGAGAGAATCGCGGGGAGAGTCTACTGCCGGGGAGAAGACAGCGCCGAGGATGCCGTAGCCACGAGAATTGAAGACTTAGGGCTGCGAGCGCTTCTCGGCAATTCGATCAGTCTGATTGATAGTGATAAGGATGCATTACCTGGGAGTCTTAGAAAGCGTTTACTGCTTGTGGCGGGCTGGGCATATGACGAGGGTATTTCGCTGTTGTTATACCGCTTCTGTTTTAGTGTAATGCATTGATCTTCGTGAGCTGGACGGAGCGTCATTGGAGAAGCACGCTGCGGGCAGTCAGATCGATGATAATAATGATTCTCAGATCCCTTTCGATCTCTAGCCTCCACTGACGAGCTACGATTGTGCATGAGGGACAGCGTATGATAACATGATCATTCAATTCTGCTGCAAAGTTATAGAAGCGACACAACCCGAGCTCCCTCTTCGTCAGAGAAGCATCCAGTAAGGAAACAAGATTAGCGCCATCGCTGTTTTAGAAGAAAAGAAAGAAAGAAAAAGAAAAACAGAGTCCATCCTCATTCCCGTTCCAACCAGCCTAGTCGACAATGATCCATCTAGGAAGCCATACCTGCCGCCGGCACACTGCAAGAAGCCCATTGCTCTGTCAACCAGTCTGAAAGCACCCGCCGTCACAGCAAACCCTGGCCGCCACTAAGAAACCGACTTGAGTTTCTGATCGATCGCATTCCTCCACGTTGGATGACGGTCAGGAGGAAGGATGCACTGCAACCCTCTCAACTACTCACCGCACCGTAGTGCCTCTGCTGCAGCTGCTGCAAATGGGCAGGCTGCGGGCCAGCGGGTGTAGGCAACTGGCCAAAGAACTGCAGCGCACGCTCAGCAGCGTCTTCGCGGGCGTTGTTGACGTACTGCCCATCATACCAGAAGCGGGCCTGGACAGTCTGTTGGCCGACGGTGACGGTGCAGGACCAGGCAGTACGGCCGCCTGGAGCAGGGTTAGCAAGCAATGCAAAACTCTAAGATATTGGTTGGGGAAGACAGACCACGGCGGTCAGAAATGATCTGGTAGTTTGGGGACAGCGGTGTACGTGGGCTGACTTGGCGGCAGTAGGCTGGGATGACTGGTCAGAAGGTGGCGCGGTCAAGTTTGGGGTAAGCGTGGGGTGGATTTACTGATCAACCTGTCCTGATACTGCGACTGTCCGGTGGACGAGGTGGTGGAGGCAGATCCGTGAGAGACAGTTGGCGACGACATCCTGTTTGACTGTCGAGGAGGGTGAGGTAAGGTACGGTCCGGACCTTGGAGAGGGTAAATGGCGCGTTTGATGGGAGCTAGTATGGTGGCTAGCGGCGAGCACTGGTTTGTGGATCTGAGTAAGGCGGCGGATAGTGGAGCAAAGGGACTGAAGACAATGTCGTGCAGCGTTAGGGGAGTCAGAGAATATGACGATGGATGAGGCTATGGACGAATCGAAGAACAGATGGTCCAAGAGGTGGGAAAAAGACGTGCAGGAGATGGTGAGAAAATAGTGTCCTTAGCTCGAGTTTGCCTTGTTCGAGGCCGCACCTTTATAATCCTGGCCTTACATGGATGGGACAACCCTTCGTTTGCTTCGCGCGTTCTTGCGTCGCCCACATGTTACCAGTCGATTTGCTGTTCGTTCTGCCCAACGTAGCCGGTAAGGGCTGTTAGAGCCACGTCAACGGAGACGGGAGGTTGCTTGCCCGCTGTCAGCTGGCCGCTACGGTGGTCCGGGTGAATCTGCAATCGGCCATCTGCTGCTCATGAAGCAGGAAAACCAGATCCAGCCAGGCGGTGCCCAGTGATGGAGACTCTTCGAGAGGGTGGAGAGCGCTTTCTCGCCCGGCGCATGATGCTGCCACTGGGCTTCAAGGGGTCAGAAACATGCCCCGTTTCGCGAACGACCGACTAGTGGAGCCCCAGTAGTGTACCTGCACTTGTTTGTTGCTGGCGGATTTGCTGGCAAAAGTACGTCTAGACGTTCTCACGCCTCTCGGCACTCTTCCACCGGTGCCGTGCAGCCTCAAAGGTGATGCAAGAGCAGTTCACGTACAAGGCCCGGCGCGAGGGATTGGGCCGCCCCGGTGCCAAACAAACGCTGGTCGGGATGTTTGAGGGCGTGGGTAGCCCTGCTCGCGCTCGCAAGATCCAGCTAGTTTCGACCCTTAGCAGCAGGAGTGGCCATCTAGGCATGGTAGTGTGCACTAGAACACGTTCACTCCTCACGCGCACCCACTTCGTCTCGCATTAGCCCTGCAAAAGCGCTTGAATCAGTCTGCTCGTGAGCGTCTCGAGCAGTGTGGGGCCGTCACGGCTAACCAAGGCCGTATGCAGCTTTGCGCGCCACCATGTCAGATCCAGCACGCTCGGTGGTCGAGCCTGGGAGAGCGGGTTCATGCACGCGCAGCTAACAAACGAATTGCTACTGCACGCGATTGCGCCGACGCCATGACTCCACCCGGGCGCATGAAAGAGGCTGCGGATGAGCAAGCCGCGCTCGTGAACGAGCCTGACCACGTCGAGCGGTTACACGCATGTCTGCCCAGCGGCTGATTGCGACGGCGATGGCATCTGCTCGAGGCGGTCAAGGCGGGTAGGAGGTATCATATACTGCGTGCGACAGGCCTTCCGGATATCCAGGCCAGGGTCGCGGCAGCGTGTTTGCGTGCGATACATACCACATCCCAGCATGCGCATGTATGATGCGTCGTTTTCGCCCTGGGCCACGAAGGATCAGTAAGCCGGCATGGGAGCAGGACCCGGCTGTTGCGACATCTGCATGGGCCAGCTGCATGGGATTGATGACAGGGCAGAGGCTGTTCCGGCAGCGAGCTTTGACAGCCAGGCTGCACGACAGCCACGCAGGTCGCGATGTTTGCGGACAACGGACTGCTGTCTCTGCAACGACGGTGATGTTGTCGTCGCACGGTCGTTGATCATGATCCGCGGGTTCCTGCCGATGCCGTTGCATCGTGCCGCCGGGTGGCCCCTTCCGTGGCGCGTGGATGGCGGAAAGGCACAGCGAGGGCGTGCTCAACAGACTCGTCGGCCACATACACGTAGTGTGATGGCAATCAAGCAAGCAGTCGCGTGTGCACAGGAAACAAGGCTAGCAGCGAGCCATGTTACTTCCGAGACCGCACGGTGGAGACGAGTCACGGGAAGCTCAAGGCAGAGGCTCACACCGCCTTATAGCAAATATGATAGCACGATGGCATGGAACCAGTCCCATGGTTGGTTTGCTGGCATTCGGGAAGAGATTTATGGTGATGTCACGAAGATATGAATTGTTAGTGTGTCGGTATCTGGGAATGGAAGAGAGTAATAATGGCACAAAGTTACAGGGCGAGTCAATGGATCGGTCTGTTGCCACTCAGGCTGCAAGGAAATGAAAGGGCGGTGGCGTGTAGAGACGAAGTGATAGATCAGGTGATCATCGTTTTTGTACTAGCAACTCGACTTTCAGATCGTTCGATGCCCGGGAAGAGGAGAAAGCAACAATGGCCCTCATACGGAGCAATACAAGTCATTGAGATCATGGCGAAAAGAAAGCCAAAAAATCAATTTATAAACAAGACACCCGCCAGAAACTGAAGAACTCTTTCCATGCGGGTACCTAGGTAGTTGAGCTCATGGAGTTAGTGTCGATGAGGTTGTGTTTCTCCTCGTACACACGCGTCGTTGTCGTTCTCGTTGTCTGGTGGAGAGGTGGCCACAACCATGGCAAGAAGCGCGTTTACACAGTACCTTATACAGCCAGGAAGGAAAGGACACCAACAAATGCTAGCAAGATAACAACATAGTATTTCGATTCATGTACCTTATGCATAGGCAAGCCCACCAGCTCATGCGTCAGTCTAGGTGAAGTTTCTGTCGCAGCCTCCCGACATCACTGTTCATCCCCAAATGTAACAAGGCAAATGCTCTCCCACAAGCATCAAGCCAACCGAAAGCCACAAAGGGCAATAACAATACATAACCCCCAGAAGCTGTGCATGCATGCGATGCAATGTATATAAAAGCGGCCCGAAACTGTCGAGGCCAACGTCGTTGAGTGAGGAGGAAAGAGGTAAGTAATGTTGCAAGAGGTGGAAAGAAAAAGAATAGGCCGTGACTGTTACTCCGGCGATAACATGACATGGCATGCGTGTCGTGTGTTGGATAATGTTGGTAGGATGAAGAGTGGTCGACGTGGAACCAGGCGGAGGGACTTCCGCAGTAGATCACGCCACATCATGCTGACACAAGATCACACGACAGGAAATATGACCCGAAAGTACGACCGACGCACACCTGCTGAAGGATTTTGTTACTTCTGCGTGGACGATGATCACGAGCCGTAACTACTCGCACGAGAGCTCGTGGGATAGCCGTGGCTGGTGGAAGGCCGGCTGTTGTAGCTTGAAGCACGATTGGGGCGGAACATTTCGTTGATGAAGCGCTTCGGTCCAACGTACTCGACCTTGGGCAAGATGGAAGGCTTTTCCTGTTTCGAGTGGAATCGCTCCCGAATAGTGTTGTCGACGAGAGCCATGAGGCCGGCAGAGACGATCACGCTGCGAAGGTTGTTAGTCAATTGCTTCTGTTAATTTCTCAGGAGGGCATATCGAACTTACTCTGACACGTCCTTTTGGCTGTCCACGATTCTTTCGTCAGCGATCCACATTGAACAGGGTGCAATCCATCCACCCTTGGATTGCTCCTCGTACGCTTCAGAGCGTGACAGGGCAATTGGCATGATATAGGCAAGGACTTGTTCACTGCCGGCCTTAACCAGGTGGAAAGAAGTCTCGAAGCTATCGTGCTTTCTCTGAACGACACGTTTCCACGCGTAGTCCACACCCCAGTAGTCGAACTCATAACGCTTGCCTGCTTTGGCACCGACACGGGTGACATCGAGCTGTGCATAGTTAGAAAACTCCAACTTCATAGTATGGGTCATCTGTTGTTTGCTCTTTGGTTCATCCGCTGCGGGTAAATGTTCATCGTCGTCGTCATCATCGTCATCGTGGTTAACAGAATGCATTGATCCATAGCCTGAGTCGTTTCGTTTGAGGGTCGACATTGTCGGAACCTTGGGATTAGACTTCGAAAGCATACTGTGCAACGTGTTGCTGAGCGAGCGCTGGATTGTGGGTCGCTTCTCCGCGACAGGCTTGGGAGTCTTCAGGACGGAGTGACAGACCTCGCGGCCAGAGTCTCTGCAATATCTCCGCAACGAGAATTGACGCTCTTTCAAGTCGTGCATGCGAAGGTGGAACAAAGTCATATAGCATCTCCGTCCGCTCGCATGTACTTCCGTGTCTATTCGCAAGTTCATGTTTCCGTCGAGGGTAGAGTCATCATGTCGGATGGTGAGCCGTCGATGTGATGGGAAAAGCTCCGAGAAGTCTGATGGAGTGGCAGGGACGGCAGTGTCATACTGTTCTGCTGTGTACTCTGGTAATTCAAACTCTCGCGAGTCGTCCGCAAAGCCCTCCTCACTTGGTACTGTAGATGCATATGTCTCTACCGACGTCTTGGGACTCGCCAGCGGCTCCTTCTCAGGGAAGAATCGCACTGGTGGCCTCTCTATTTGGCCATGGCAGGTCTTGTGCGATCTGATACTAGGCCTTTGCACCGGGGTGTCGTCCGAGTAGGTGGTCGATGTGGTCTGGTATGAGCGGTCGCTGCCGGAGGTGCGCTGACGGTAGGAGTCGTCGCTGCTGGCGTTCGAGGAGAGATACGAGCGATCACTCTCGTAAGCATTCCTCATGTTCGCGTACTCTGCACGCTGGCGGAGTACGTGCGACACCATAGTGACTCCTGCTTCGCAGGCTCGAGGGTCGTGGGGAAAAAGATGGGTCTTGCTGCAGAGGTCGAGACCGCTAATGTAGACGGGGGAAGGTTGTAGCACCTGCGCGACACGATGGCGTGTGTCGGTAGCCGATCGGCGGCTAAGAAGGAGCGCGTAAGAGGCGACGGTGCTGTGTCGCAAATGATATAAGAATGCGTCTCGTGGCTGCTACTTGTGCTCGGGTGGTCTAGACTTTTACTGGCCAAGCATGGCTGCGGATGGTGAAGAAAGCAACGCCACAACGGCGGAGTGAGAAGGATCAAAGAAGGAGAGTAGAAGTAATGGAGGGCAGCAGTGAGAATACGGTGAGCGACGGATGTCAAGGGATTGTGGTACAGACAAGACAGGACAACGGGGGTGGGCGCCGGGCGGGTTTTGGGTGAGACAGCTGCTCTTTCGCAGGCGCGAATGAGTGCTTGCAGCAGGCAGTAGCCGTGGGCGTGACAATCGCGCCAACCAACAGAACAGCACAGACGACAGGAGAACTACTCGCTTGCTTGCTGGAGGAAGAACTAGGAAGGTTTAGGCTGCGGGCAAAAGCGTTGCGAGTGCGCGAGTCTGGGGCGGAAGATGGGGATGGGCAACGGCGAGACGGAGCGTGCTGGATGCCATGCAGCGAATCGACTCAGCGCCCACGCCACCCGTCCATGCATCCCACACCACTTTCTGCATGCCACCGCCCACTCGTGCTGCTCTTCACACGCCACCAGCCGGCCAGCACCGCATACACATCGTGATGTTGCCCGTCATCGGCTCACCGTGAGCAGCCTACGCCGGCATCCCACGCCGCATGCTGCGCTGGTGGCCATAGTAGGCTCGGCGAACAGCGACAGTCATGCGCTTGCGTGTGAGGCAGGCGACACGTGGAGACGTCCATGTCAGAGCCATGCCATTCGCCTGCAGCCAGGACACCGATCTGCCTGATCTGCCCAGACATGCAGGCCCAGCGAGACATGTCAGGACGCGATGCGATCATCAATTCGATGGCAGGTCCCACCTGCACGGTACTGGGCGGCCACATTGACACAATATCTCACTCGTGCCGCTAAGCGAGCCTCGAATACATGCTTTCAGCCCTTCTTGAGCTTCTGCTGCACATCCCCAAACCCAGCTCCATCTGTTCGCCTTAGCGCTGCTTCAAACCACGTCCATCTTTGCCGAGCAGAGAATAAGAAAACCGCAACCGGAGAACACGCCGATCCCAGCTCGCGTTCGCCTCAAACATTAACAGGGTCTGAGGTCCGTTCCGCCCACACGTGTAACTTCGGTTCAGGAACACGAACTCAAAAGACTGGAGGTCGCCTCCAGTATCAGAGAAGTATTATGGCCGCAACGCGTCTCTCACTCGTGGACTCGTGGCTGAGCTCGCCGAAGCCGTTCGAAGCAGCAACGATATGCCCCGCCAGGCTGCGCACCTGCGGCCGAGCTATCGCTTGATGCCTGCTATAGGACCGCCAACTGCTCCTGTGACGCGTGACAATCAGCCAAGTACCTTTTAGCTTTTGCCGTAATAAGCTGCACTTTGCGCGGATATGCATGACCCTACTGGTCTTTGCCCACGAATAGGACGAGGCTTCGCCCGAGGCTGTCATCTTTGCACATGTCAGGTCCGGACACAAGCATCTATAATATCGCCGATCCTGAGATGATCTCAAAGTCGCGACCCTTCCAGATTTGCATGCGACCACCAATAGCAAATGTCACGAGAGCATAATAATGAAACGTGACGTCCTAAGCTTTCGATCATGTATTAATTATGTGTGTTGATTGTGGGTGCATTCTCCCAAAAGCAATAAAGCGATCGATGCTCATGGGCGAGCGGAGCCGCCACGCAGCATATAGCGAACTACTACAACACAAGGTAACAACAAGCATGGCATGGCCTATCACGTGCCCCAACGACAGCAGGAGGCATCATCATCCACTAAAACGCTAGCGACAGCTATCATAAACAAGGCCGATCACATCCCGCAACGGCCAGCACCTCACAATCGTCATGTCGCATGTGCACTAGCCTGCGCGAGCGTGAAGAGCATGCGACTACATGTACTTTCGCCGTTGCAGACAAAACATAGCGCATACGAATAGGCAGGGAAGCCGTTTGTATGTATCTGCCTTAGCTTCTCTGCCCAATGTGCTTCTATCGTTTAGCGAGACGCCTTGCGTTCAAGCCAGCGCAACGTCTCGTCATCGTCATCGTTTGAAGTTACCTGCTTGCTGCGAAAAATGGCGGCTAGGCCAGGCCAGGCTATTCTGAATGGTTCGTCAAGGCATTGGGACCACGTGAATATATGCAGTGCCTCTCTTCATGGAGACCTGATGAACGCCGCCAGACGTAACTGTGATGATACTGATGGGTTCGATGGAAGTGTAACGTTGGATTGATTATGCTATTGGAGAAAACAACTTCGTGGCAACCGCTCACCCACTCTTAAGATCAGAGTCTCATAGCCCAACCAGGCAAATAATTCTCAGGAAGACGCACAAGCTCCAGTCCGTCAAAATTTCTGCCCTCCATCACCACTATCAAACACAATCTCCGGCTCCCGTTTGGTCGCCTGCAGAGTCAAACTACCCTTATGTCCATCCACCCTCCCTTTCCTCCTCTGAGCAAGCTCCTGCATCGTCTTCCGGCTGCCATGCAGCGGACACAAGCTCTTTCCTCCCGATTTGTGCTTTGGGCTTAGTGGGCAGAGCGGACTGCCAGGTAAGTGATCAGGCACATGCATCTCCATCAATGTATCCTCGTCTTCACCGCCAGAGTCGTCTTCGGCAAGAGCTTTGCTGATGAGCGCGCGCATATTCGCTTGCTCGCTGCGCTTCTCGTCGTAGTAGCGGGTGGCGAACGGCGTCTGGCTGAACGCGGTGACGGTGAGATCCTATTCTTTGGGATTGCTGGAGAGAGTGATGGTGTCTTGGCGAGGCTTTCTGAAGGGTGTCATGGAGCGTTTGACGGGTTTGATGGACCCGCTGGCGATGCTGCTGACGGTTGCTTTGCGTGTGATTGGCGCGATGGCTGAGCGGCGTCTTTGTAACAGACGCACTGGGCGATCGCCTCGAAAAGATGATTTACGCCGGTTCGGAGTGCCGCGTAATTCTGATGCGATGTCTTCGAGAACGCTGGGACGTTTACGAATCGTAGGGATGTCAGGAGCAATCTCTGTCGCCTGGTGTTCCGTTGGTGGCGGAGGTTGTAGGGAGAACTTGCGTGTGGTAATTGAGTTGAAAGTAGATAGAGGATCCTTTGGATTCGTCGTGGATGCGGTCATAGTAATACCAGGGGATTCGTTGATTTCGATCAACGGGGATGGATGAGGAGTATCCAGTGGATGATGATGTACTCCAGGAGTGCCTGGAATCTCAATGGACACATGCCGTGATCTGTCATAGTCCTCACGCAGTGGTGGCAATGGAGTGAACAAAGACAACGGACCAATGTCGTCGTTAACCTCTCGAATATCATCATTCCTTGGACTCGTCGGATGATCGCGACCGATCAAGCTCGTGTTCTCGATTGACGGTGCTGGAGTAGGTGAGATATCTGAACTAGTATGAGTTCTTCTGCGTCGAGTGAAGTACTGCGGAATCTTTGGGTCTTCTGACATCCTTCTCCATTGGGGCTTTGGATTATCCACAGAGCCTTTCGGCCAGGTTGCCAAAGTCGGTATCGTAGGGCGATCGGGAGAGGGCTCCGTGAAAATATCTGGAAGGACAGGAGTTGCTACTTTGACGGGTGCTGGTAAGCCAAACACACTGAAAATACTTCCGCGCTTCCGCCTTTTCTCAATCGCGTCAGTGCTCATGACTGGCCAAGTTTCGTGCTGATTTTCATTTTGCGGTGAGCTAGGCGGTTCACTTGGACTCGGTAAAGGCCGTTCTGGTTCCTCGGGCGAAAGGGTCGGCGTGAAGGCTCGCCGGTCTGCCATTTTCGTCCGAAGGGTAGAGAAATAGTTTTCATCAGTCTGGAAAGGGTTGGTCTCTGATTTCCCGGTTTCGTTGGAGCCTG
Source organism: Pseudopyrenochaeta terrestris (assembly GCA_022813475.1). NCBI lineage: Eukaryota > Fungi > Ascomycota > Dothideomycetes > Pleosporales > Pseudopyrenochaetaceae > Pseudopyrenochaeta > Pseudopyrenochaeta terrestris. The sequence goes on along the minus strand of JAKLMJ010000005.1, from coordinate 1,268,642 downwards.
GTGTAGATACCATCGGTTCACTAGGCTGTAGGCTTAGGGGTGATGCGTGACTTGAAGAGCTTGCGTGTTTCTTATGGTTCAATGCTAGAGGTGAGGGCATATGAACAGGAGACTCTCGACTTGATGATCTTGAGAATAACGCAGATTTGGGACGAGCGTGTGGGGAGTCTGATAGCTCATTGATATCACGCGAGGGTGATGAACGAAGGATGCCAGGTCGCCGTGGTCCGCTGCGCTTTGCTTTTGCCGGCCCCGGTGAAGGTGCGCTCTTCCTCGCTGGAGAGTCCGTTCTCTGCTCTGTCGAAGCATTGGAAGGGGAAGCAGAGTTTCTTGTTTGCTTAGGTGGTGGTAGCTTCAACGACGTGACAGCTACCTTGGATGATTTGTCAATGAAAGCTTGGATAGAATTGTAGGTGCGATCGTCCAGCTGCGAGGGAAGGGGTTCATCGCGACTGTCTTCAACTACTTTGGGTGCTCCGTACGTTGGCGAACGCAAGGGCGGAGAAAGATTGGGCTTCTCTGTCGACTTTCGTTTGGTATGTTGAGCCGGTTTAAAGCGCTTGCGCAGTAGTCGCATGTCAACTCGACGGCGAAGCTGGTAAGCAAAACTTGAAGCCGCGGAGCTTTGCGCAGACGAGCTTGAACTCGGTGTTTCTGGTGTAGCTCCGAATGTTTTTATTTTGAAAATTGCTGTTGCTTGGCCGTCTTGAACAGGTTCTGAATGGGAATTTGCCGCGCCTTGCTTCAGGTGTGTGAAATCTGAGGGTCCTGTGTCCCAGTCGTCGGGTGGCTGTTGTATAGGCATCGAAGATTTGCGGGAATGTTCTTGTGATGAGTTTTCCGTTGAGCTTATGGCATTGGTCCCAGAATACCCTCCTATGAGCTGTAATGGTACTTCCTCGGTGGAGGATTCCCACCATGCCGCTCGAACCTTTCCCGATCCATGATTCGATCGTACGTGTGAGTCCTGCGAGGGATTCGAGGGTCTCCGATCACGCGATCGTCCAGTTCCTAGCGTTCGTCCTCGGGATGGCGATGGCTCCTCGACTCGCGACGATGGTGGCGGTGTGTCGGCCTCGAGGAAGAGTGGCGGCGCTCGCGACGGGGCCTTTGTGAAGACTGGGGTGGTGAATATGATCGGTGCCTCGCATGCCTCGGGTGATGTGTCCGCTCCCATTCGCTGTCCTCTTTCTGCCGACGGTCCAGCTCTGCTAGTTCCTGGCTCAACTTTGCCTTCTCTCTTCCGCTGAACTTCTTGAAACATGCTAGCGGGTAGACGCTGCATAGCCCAGCAAGTCCAATTGTTGCAGCCAGGAAAATCGCTCTGTGATAACTTTTCTCCTTGTTCAGGTTGTGGTAGAAGCCCATGACTAATGGTTTGGTAACTTGAGGTGGTACTAGGAAGAAATACCGAAGGAGCGCATGGGTCGAGTGGTATGGATAGAGGTGTGCCGCTTTTGACGAATTCACCACGAAAAGTGGCGCGACACAAGTGCGGCGAGCTTTTTCTTTGAAGCAGGAAGAAATACTTGTTGTTGCTAAGTGCTCAGGTCGATCGTTAGGGAGTGTGTTGTCTGGCGTGGTGTTTGGAAGTCTCGTTGACGAAAAGTGGCAAGCGCAATAAATGGCAGTGTCGGATTGCAAGTTGAGCCAAGAAGAGGCGTGGCGTGGCTGTGCGGTGGGAGTGAGTGAATGTAACAGCAAGCGCAAGACGCAATGTCAGCAGCGTGCGACAGGAGGTTTCGTGTGCCGCTTTGTTGACGTCTTCTGTGGAAGGAGCAAACAACTTTTTCACATGAAGGTCTGGAGACACGTGACGTTGCTCTGCGCCCGATTCCTGGTGCCTGGAATCGCTGTGGTTGCGCGGCTTGCGAAACAGCAGGTCATGCGGCAGTCTACCTTAAGTCACTAAACAAGCGTCGCAAGTCATGGACTGAAAGCCTGACCGGCGACTAGTCGCCATGATACCGCTGCCACTCGAAGGAGCAGGAGTGCATTGTCAATTTCGCACTCACTGAATCTTCTCGGCCACCCAACAGGTATACATAGTGAGGTAATTACTATTTCGCCTCAAGCGTCTTGCGGTGTAACATACCAAAAGTTTTTGGCCATATTCATTGCCAATCGATACTCGTTTCGACAGTATGTTGACAAATGGCTTACAACCAAGCCCAAGTAACCTTCACCCTCCCCTGATCGCGCGAAGCGACTTTGTCGAAGGCCGACGGACTGACGTCAATATCATCAGGCTGACATCCTGTACATCGGTCCACGACTTTCAAATCGATACTTCTTCTCTCGCCACGCGCCTCGTCGAATCTTTCTGCCCGCAACATGAGTCCGCACAAAGGATTGGCGTTTGAGTTTCCGCCTTTCGAGCTTGAACTTCCAGCTGCATCGAAAAGGATATGTGAGACAGCAACGATGTTGTCAGAGTCAGAACTGGTTTCGCCACAAGCGCCAAGCCCTGGCGCATAGTATGTGAGGTCGCCAGTGAATGTTTGAGAATTTGATGGCAGAGGAAGATTCGATGATGATCTAGTGGCAGTGTCAGTCAGATGCCATGAACCTACAATTTCTGGTTTATATACTTCGACTTCTGTGTCAATCCCACAGCAAGGCCGATGACCAATGCGAGAAGTGCCAGAATGACGGCAAGGAGAACCAGCAGGAAGACGTTCCGCTTCATGCCCAAGTACTTCTTATGGGGCGGCATCCTAGAGTCGAACTTGGATTTGAGCGTTGATCCTGTTGATTGAGTTGCACCAGCATTGCTTGTACTTTGCGTGTGCTCCCATTCGGGTACCTCCACCTCCTTATTTGCAAAGGACTGCGTTTGAGTGCTGCTAGCCATATCGATAGTGGTGCGAGAAAGCAGTAAGTCACAGAGTGACTGCAGCAAGCGTATGTACAGTTTCAACGCTTTCGGGTATTGACTGAAAACAGGATCCAGCTATATGACGGCATGTGTTCAGGTTCTCTGCAACAATATCGAGGTTGCATGTGGTTCGATTGGGTGGCTGGAAATATAGGAGACGCGCCCAGTTTCAGGGTGGATGCCGAGGTGGAGAGCGGCTTCCAATTTGGATGAGCTTTGACAATTCCTGCACTGGTACACAGACCTCACCTGGTTGAACACAAGAGCACGATCGTAATCGCGGTTGTATGTGGATATCAATATTGAGCAGATATGGTACGCAAGCTGAAGTATTCTGTCGGTGACGGTATTTGGGTACAATTCCTCCGCTTCCACAGGTATGTGTTGACAAGAGCAGCTCGTGAGGCTGAACATGGAAAGCTTGAATGACCAGCCCCCTTCAAGTGGGCGATTATCAATACTTCCAATTATGCATCTCTACAACATCTTACAGAATTCGCGATCTTTCTCTTCTGATGGTCAAGCATGTCCACCAAGGGACAAGCGTATGCACGCAAAGACGAACCACCTGCGGTTCTTCTTAGGACAACGCGTCGATAAAGACTGGAGGCGAAGACGATGGTCGCATTTGGTCATCAAGAGATTCGCTTTATATTCAAGCTTGCAAAAGAAAAAACAAGACTGTGGAAGTCTTTCCCATGAAAAAAAAGCGGGAGAGCAGCGAGCCTACGAGCTGGAATCAAGAAAAAATATTTTCTGGAATCAACTTCCTCTGTTTAATGCTGTTCGACCGCTCTATCTGAGCATTTGGGTTCAATTTTCGCACTAAACCAATGTTGCGCTGATTACGGGAACATCCTGGACCATATCACTGACCTCTTCGAACTCGAAAACCGTCACACTCTCTGAGGCTTGCAGTAAGTGATCAGCAGGAGCAGTAGTAGCACTTCGAAATTGTCCAAGACACCCCTGAGGTAGGCGGGAGGCGTCTGGCCGTCGTCAATCCGTCGCGGAAGGTGATTATATCGTGCATTAAATTTGCAGTTCGCGACTCCATTGTGGCATACCGTGATATCGCCACGTTATAAAGATGAGTGAAGGCATGAATCCTCTCGTACAATCTCGCCAAACGCGCATGAGGATTCACCTTACTTGAAAAGGCGATTATACGCTTTGAAAATGCATGCCCAAGCTCGTGTGTATAAATCCATCGCTGACATCTGATGCACATGTTGCAGATGTGTTAGATGAGCGTGTTTTCTGCAGATTGTCAGACATTGACACTTTTTGAAGCGCATACCAACACCGATTGAGTCTTGCTCTACCGATTTCTAAGCGTCTGGTTTAGTTTCTATAGCACAAGCAAGGTGCGATTTGGAGTGGTTTGCGCTTGCGGTCGCGCAATGATCTTAATATAAGCGACACAAACTTTTGAACTGATTGTGAAAGGGCTCTGTTGAAAGTCTGCAAAGCCATATTTTGAAGCTCGGCTTACTCACGCAGTCGATTGTGTCGAGGCCGAGAGATGCCCTTGGCTTACTTTGCCACATCGCGATGCGATAGTTCAGCATATTGCACTTGCACGCTGTGCTCACTCATTAGTTCTGACGCTTATATCGTCCTTGAAAAACTCTCAGCGATCAACAATTCTGCGCTTTTTGTTGGCAAATCCTATGGACTGGGTATCATCTCAAAGTATGAAGACGGTCCTTTCGTCGTACTCCAATGGGCGTCCTGATATTGTTCCAGTCGCATGTGGATGAGATCGGTAGAACAAATGATTGAAGTCTTCTAGATTCTTACATCGCGTTGTGTGGCATGCGTAGTCTGAACCCGCCGGGAAAGCCTCTTGTATCGATCACAAAGTATATGAACTCGCGGTTTTCGCAAGCGTACAAATGAGATGCATCGACGTTGACCAGGACAGTGGACTTGATGCTCTATTTTCATCAATTCACGCTTTAGAAAATGCGATATGCAGTTGTTATCAGAAAGAAGGGCCACTCCCAATAAAGTTTGCGGCGTTGATTGTGGCTTGGGGCCATGTTGAGCGTGCGCAGAGATTGCATTTCGTGTTCTTTCATGATGGCTGTCTTGATGTTAGTGTTGCAAGAAGAAGTGCATATAGTTGCTCAGCAATAGACGTCGCATTGGGCAAGTTCGTTGATGATCGTGGTTGCGGAGCGGTGACCTGTAAATACATCAAGTTTTCTAGAAATGACATGGCAACATCGAGAAGAGCAATAACCACAACACTCAGCATCGCGAATTTGTGCTAGAGGCTATGAGGCATGTTCACCGGTCGATGTATGTGTGATAGAGATCATTTCATAGTCGGTTGCATTAATGTGTCATGTAAGTGGGCCATGATTCGCGGCACTGAGACTCCGTGAAACTTCTCACGTGGCGCTGTGTACCTGCCCAGCACTAAGCCACCATCTCCTTTGTCCTATGGTCTCACACTCAACAAGCCAACATCAATCCTGCATACGTCAGGCACCAATATAAGTACAGCCTTGCACGTCTTGTGGCTCATCTGGCGGTGCTCCGGTCTCTCTCCTCCGCAACCTCGAAATTGCCACGACCCGCATCTTGGACGCGTGCGACACCCTCGTGCCAATTATTAACATTTGCATCTATCTCATAACACTCGCCGACAACACTTGGAGCATCATTTGACGTACTCTTCACGTTCGCATTCTTGCTTACATCCCTGTGACAGCCCACTAGGACATCCAGGGCATTCAGGAGAAGCTTATTGTGTTGAACATTGTTTACACAGCCCTGCCGGACATATATGATCACTACGCTGGACCAAACTCACGACACTCATGGAACCAAAACGCTCATCAAAGCACCCGTGGGATCTTCCACTTCCTCGAGCGCCTATCCTGAGGCCCACCTGGAAGCGTGGACAGGATGACGACACCGCCGTGAGGATCTCCATGCCAGAAAGACCTCCATCACACGAGGTAGAGCTTGAGACAGACCGCCTTGTTCCATCAAAGAGACCCTACTTCAAAGCCTTTGATGCAACCGAGGCGCAGGACGCCGCGCTGGCTGATAGGACTGTTCTATACGATCACGACTTTCAACAGCACGACTTGACCGACGCAAAGAAACGCAGAGACAGTATCCAAGACGATCGCAGTCCTTCTGCGGACAGTGTTGCCGAAGCATCCTCACTGTCCTCAAGCCCTCGCTTGCCACCCAAGCCAAGACCGCAGCCTCCCGCCATCGTCCTCACAACAGAAGCTTCGCCATCAAGCGACGACAGCAACGCCCAAGTCCCAAAGGAGCTCGAGATCGACGGCAACGCTGGCTTTGACCCTCACCGGACTGAGAATGCTACACCTCCTAAGAGGACCTACCTCTATCAAGGGAGGCGCTACGAGGTTCAGGGGGACGAGCCAGAAGAATGGCTCAAAGACGTCAGAGAAGTTGCTCCTGCGCCTAGACAAGTCTCGGTATCGAGCACTCGAGCTAGGAATCGCAGCAGGAGCTCAATCACTCCTAGCAGCATGAGATCTGGCACCACGCCACGAAGACGTCAATCACGACGCGAAAGCTCGGATAGGCCGGATGATCATGAGAGAAGGCGGTCTGGACGACGTCGATGAAAGTACGCATCACTACGTTCTACCAGAGAAAACAGGCTTGGATGCGTTTGTGGATGCGTCGCAGTGGACCGGTTCACCAGGTTCAGGCTATACTTACTTTGTGTGCCGAGAAGGCAATGACAGGTGCTGGATTGAAACTTCTGGTGGTCACGATGGCAGGGAGTCAATGTGCAGTACTTTTGTCTAGTCCTTCAGTTGCATTTTCACACCAACATAGATATGACCTACATGATAGCTGGACTTGATATTGATTGTCTTCGTCCTCTCAGAGCTTGAGAGTTACAACAATTGGTTCAAATGCTATGTGAACGTGCCTAGTCTTGAAGAATACGCACAATCGGTTGACTACCGTGAGATAAGAAATCTCCATACTCGAGAGTCGATGTATCTTCCAACAGGATTGTTCCCGTACCGTACCACTCAGTCCACGGGCATCCCTTAGACATTCGCGAGTACATTGGCTGCTCGACTGCTCAAACACTGCCTTGTGTTTCAAAGCACCGGGGATGTTGCCAACACGCTCATGAGCACAACAGCCATACAGGCTTCTTCTCCTACCATACGTCCGTTGTCAATTCCTTCAAAATCGCCATACAAGTCAGCAGTAAGATGTTTACCTCTTTCCCTCGACCGTGCTCAACGTCGATGACAGAGATGAAGTCCGAGCGCCCACGCGAGATCGGCCTTGAAGACTTCTAGCGCCAAAGTCACCCGCCTCGGTGCAATCCAAGTTCCCACTTTCCAACAACCACTGACTAGTCTAACCTACTGCCCGCCGCGCCGGCGACGTGTGGAGGCGCATCCAGTACCATCGAAACGAAAGGACGGTTCAGTCACCTCATAGCGGAGCACTGCTCGAGCATACGTAAGGAATCCTCTCACTACTGTCAGCTTTCTTACTACAACCCTCTCTATAACCTTCATCCACCACTTACCACCCAACGCTGGCCCAGCACCTCACCACCAGCCAGCAACAACAATGCCCTCTCTAACCTCCCACCTAATCGGCCTCGAGCCCCTCCCCCTCCTCGAAGCAACCCAACACCCCTTCCTACGCGCCGCAGCAACCTCACAACTCTCCCCCGCGCACCTCAAAAAATGGCTAGCCCAAGACCGCTTGTACGCAATGTCCTACGTCAACTTCATGGGAACCATGCTCTCGCGGCTTCCAATCCCGGGCTCCTCCCAGCGCGACAGCACCCTCGAGTGGCGAGTCGCAGACCTCCTAATCGACGCGCTGGTAAACATCAAACGCGAGCTGAAACTGTTTGAAGACACGGCCAGCGCGGAGGGCTGGCTGGAAGACATCTGCGACGCGATCCCCACGCCTCAGACCCGCGCGTACCAGGACTTGTTCGCTGGCGCTGCGCACCCGTCTAGACCGCTAGTCGTGTCGCTGGTAGCGCTGTGGGCGACTGAGGAATGTTATCTGCGCTCTTGGCGCCATGCGTGGTCGAAGATGGACCATTCGCTGTCGGCCAAGGAGAAGGATGTGATGCAGCGGGTGTTCATTCCAAACTGGAGCTCGTCGGAGTTTGAGGCGTTTGTGAGGAGGATTGGAGGGCTGGCGAACAAGTTTGGAGCGACGATTGAGGAGGGCGGGTGGGAGTGGGGTGAGTGCGAGGAGGTTTGGAGACAGGTGCTGTGGGCCGAGAAGAACTTTTGGCCGGATATGTGAGGTTGACTTGAAGAGAGCACGAAGACCGTTACGAGACGAAGGGTTCTACGTGAAGCTTGACTTAGCGCTGGGAATGCAGGGATTGGAGGTTCACCTGTTGTAGCCTGGTATCGCTCATTCTGTACAGTCCATGCTACAGAAGCCGAGTCTATTTGAAATACACATACTGTAGTGCCGAAGTACCTGATACAAAATCGCCACCCGTACCATTAGTTATCATTGACCCCGGATTCGTGTCAAAGCTTGGTAAATTGATTATGATACAGCACACGCAGCGCGCCTAGTTCAACCCCCTTCCCTCGCTCTCGCTCAAGAATACAACCAATCTCCAAACCTTCTTGACCAACAACTTCGCTTCTTCCTCGAGAGCTGGCTCAAGCTCGCCAACCAGCTCCTCGGGAGCACGGCGATTCTTGATACCATCCACGACCGCGTGAACGAGCAGCTCTTCTTGCACACCAAGGTACTCGACGACTTTCTTCTCCACCATCGGTCGGATCTGTCCTTCAATACTATCAGAGGACAAAGATGACCAGCGGACCTTGTACGCGAACAATGCGTCCGCATCCGATGGAATCTCGGCGGCGAGCTGTTGACGGGCGGCAGCACGGTCTTCGTCGCTGAGATCCGCGCCGTTGGTCGGCAAAGTTGAAGTGTCCGCAAGGGGTTTGAGAGCAGGCTTGCGGCCAGCAGCTGCGGCATCTTCTTCGTCTTCCAAGAGGCCTTCGAGTTCGGCAACCGTGCGCCTGGATGTAGGCGCTGCAGCCGATGCAGCAGCGGAGACCTTGTTCTTCGCGGCTCCAAGACTGAGCTTGAATGCGCCGCCAGACGCGGCTGGCTCGGCTGTAGACCTCGTGGCGATATCGCTGTCCAGCTGGTCGAGGAAAGCGTCTGCCTGGCCACGAGCTTCGGCATCTCTTGCCTGCTGGTTTGAAGCCTCCCTGAGTTCGTTGGCGCGATCCGCGTCGTCACGACGGGCTTCGGTGTCGCGGTAAGCGCCACGTTTGCGAAGCCAGGCTGAGCGATCAACGTAGTACTCTTCGTGACCAAGACGGTTCTCCTCATCGTCGTTCCACTTACGCAGACGCTCCAGCATAGCTTCCTTCTGTCTCTCCTTCTGCTCGTTCGACCTTGCCTCGTTCTCGCGGTCACGCTGTCTGGCACTGCTAGAGACACGCTCACGATTGAGCCATTTGCGCTCTTGATCGAGGTACTGCTTCTCCAACTCCTCCTCGCGCCTCTTGCGGCGTCGTTCTTCAAGCTCCTCGTCGCTCTCTTCCGCGTCTTCGTCCTCGCGATTCAATGAGATGCCGTTCACTGCGCCATTTGCACCGACAAAAGTCACACCGTTGACGTAATCAGACGGCATTTGGCCGCGGTGGCCTCGAGGTCCGAGAGGTGCGCCAGATGGGCCTGTCGTGCGGTCGCGAGGGCCGAGTGGAACTCCGTTGGTCGATCCGGCAGGGCCATTCCTTGGTGGCGTCGCCAGACGGCTAAGTCGTGATCCAGCAGCTCGTTGGCGTTCCTTCTGTTCCATTTCCTCTTCCTGTCTCAACCTGTCGAGATCGCGACGATTGGAACGATCGCGGAAAGCTCTAATCTCCGCAGCGACAGTCGCACGCATATCCTCAGGAACGTCTGCGAGGTCATCCTCGGTTTGTTGGGTCAAGGGAATGTTGACAACCTCGGCATCCTCACCTTCCTTTCCGTCGCCGTTTGCATCGTTGACAATATCATCACCGTTCACAGCAGCATTAGCCATGAAAGAATCGGTGTTGGTGATAGAAGTAAGGCACTGGCGCATATCTTCTTTGCAGCCATCGAGACGGAACTGTCGCGCATCATCGTCCTCGTTGCGCTTGCTCGTCCACTCCTCGATGTATTTCTGGCTCTGTTCGTCGATGACCACCGACAGCTTGATTTGTTTGATTTCGTTGTTCTCACCTTCTCGGATCAGCTGGCCAGCCTTGAACGCGGGCACTTCGATGCCTTGGCCGAAAAGCTCGTTGGCAGCCTCGAGGGAATCGACGTCTTCGAACTCCGCGAAGCCGAACTTGCACTTCTTGTCGTCAGCGTCCCTCGCTCTAGTCCAGCGACGTAGCTTGCCGGCGCACCGTAGAATGTTCTCAATAGCCTCGTCCCCAGGCGCATCGTCGCCCAAGCCGCCCACGAAAATCGTGCGAGCGACCTCCTCCCTCGTAGGTGGCTGGATGGCCAGCATGCTTTCGCGAATCTGCGCACGATCGCGCTCGAGGTTCCTGCCGCTGTCCGCTCCCAGGCCTGCTCTCCTGTTGTTGCCGCCTGCAGGCTCCGCCATGCCTCTGCTATCGCGTCCTCCTCGGTCGCGTTCGCGATCTGATACAGGCGGACCACCCTTTTGGTCCATGCCGAGTCTAATCACAGGCGCATTGAAGTTGACTCCAGGGATGTTGAATTGTGCAGGTGCTGCAGCAGGCGGCGCGTCCATGCCCGGCGGTGCCATGCCGGGTGCTCCATAGCTAGGCTGGCGCCCGCCGAAGGCTCCTGGAGGTGCACCGTAGTTGTATGCCATGTTGGCGTGGATAAAGCTGTGGAATGGTGCTTCACAGTAGAATAATCGTCCAGCTGTAGCAGAGCAAGCCGTCGTGCAAGTGGTTGCACTCGAAAGTTGCAGCGGCCAAACGCGGGTTGGAGCACGCGCGAGTCATGTGCCATTGCTCGCCGCAAAATCTCCCCCGAGGCTCGCTCACCCCAGACAGGCACAGGCACAGCAAGTGAATGAAGGTCGAGGCGTGTGAGCAGTGAGCCAGCAGCAGCACCACTCGCCCATTTCACTGCTGCATACACCCTCCTTCCTCCCTCTCCGGACTCCGTCACGTGCGGCAATGGACCTCATGAAGGCCTCACACTCCCTCATGCCTTTCCTGGCTCCCACCGCATGCAGGCAGCCCGCCAGGAGGGTTTCATTCGCCTCTGCCCGCCGCACACAGTTCTCACACGCCCCAGCATCACGATCGTTCGCGACTTCTATGCGCAGGTGCCAGGATGACAGCGCCTCAACGGATCTCAAGCAGGCGCCAGCAGAGCCCACAAGTGCAACCGGTGCGATTTCCAGGATCCTCGATGGTGCACTCGACATGAAGAAGGGAACTCCAACCGCCCCTTCAGCACGCACCTCGCGCTTCGCCTCCAACTACGCACAAGAAACCAGCTCGCCCGCTCGCGCTGAGCTGACAGAAGACAAGCAAGCCAGGAGCAGCATGGACGACCTCTTGTCGCATATCAGGAACCCCAGGCCAGGCAGAGCTAGCAGGATGGACATTGCCAGTTCGATCAACCCAAGAGGCGCTCGCAGTGGCCCGCCTCCAGCACCTCAGCCAGCACCTATGAAGCTCGGCCCGACACTGGGACGAACAGTCTACGTGGACAACGCACGAGGCATGGACGTCGCGAGAGCATTCAGGTCGATGGAGATTCAGGTTGGAAGGAACCAGGTCAAGAAGGACTTCAACAAGCAAAGATTCCACGAGCGACCCGGTATGAAGAGGAAGCGCCTGCACAGCCAGAGATGGCGAAACAGGTTCAAGCAGGGCTTCCAAGCGACTGTCAAGCGTGTGTTGAAGATGAGGAAGCAGGGCTGGTAGAATTATTGCTTGGCGATTCTGAGGATTTGCGGCCTCTGTATGTGTATTGCATAGCGTGGGAGAAGAGTTGCAGGCTTTGCAACCGATTAGCCTAGGGTTTAGGCAACTGTATTGTACAAACGACTATGATTTGTTTTCTCAACCGACTCGCCGGTCCCAATTGATTTGACATAAATCGTGCAAGCAGATGACCAGGTCCGATAACTAACGATCCAATCCACCAACATCAACCCAGCACGCTCACCTCTCGTCCTCAAACTCCAACGCCTGCCGCCTCGCCACCGCCTCCACATCTCCCAACCCAGCACTGCCCTCAGGAATGAACCTCCTCATAACCTCCTCCACATACTTCTTTGGCACGCCTTCCTTGATGGCATCTTTGATCCCCATATTCATACGATAAACATACTCCTCCTTGGGCTTACTAGGCTCAACCTGATCGCGATTGATGTAAACCAACATCCCCTTCCACTCGGGCTCAGCAGTAACATTCGCCGGGCCACCAGCCTCAGCATCCACAGGCCAGAAATCACAACTCAGCAGTTCCTTCGTATAAGCAAAGGGCACGCCCTCATTGCGGTCTAGCCGCTTTTCATCGCTGGATTGCAGAGAGTAGACGAGGCCCCAGACTTCATTCTCGTACGCCCCTGTCTCGTCGGAGTTTGGTTGGTGATGGTCGACCTCGACGACGTTTGCGTAGCCGCGTTCGTTGATGAGCCAGGTGTAGTTGTTCAGCCGCGCCACGCCCAGGTATTCAGAGTGCGGGCAGCGTTGTTCCATTTGGTGGCGCCAGAGGTTGGAGCCGTAGCCGAAGTAGATTGTGGAGTTTTTGTTCGCCATTGGAGAGTGTGTTGAAAGAGCGTCGCTGGTTGTGGCGGGAGGTGAGGTGAGAGAGTGTGGTGCTAGGAATGCTTGGGAGATGTGGTTCCAGATTCTCATTTTATATGGATTTTCCTGTAAATGTCTGGATACTGTTGGTCTATAACTTGAGTTATGTATGTTTCGGGTGTTGTCTTGAATCGCGAGCAGAGATATACGTCGAAACAATGAAATCAATTGATTCATACGTTCGATGGAGTTGCGCTTCCGACGCTTATCGAAACACGCCAAGACGCCTAGGCTAGGATGTAAGGTTGTGTACATTCAACGCAGCAGGTTCACAATGCGATGCTGAGGCTCAGACGGGAAGACTACTTCAGGAAAAGGGTATATTCTAATTGGTATCTGCTATGCATGTTTGCTCTTTTCACATCCATGTCTCCATACCCAATGTCACGAGAAAAAGCACTTCTTGAAAAGTGTATCGAAGCATTCGCTCTACGATGCCATGACAAAACACAGCTGCAGGTAAGGAATCGTCGCTAATGTCGGAACGATCTTCTCACATCTCCTTCTGCAGCTCGAGAATCTTCTCGTAGAGCTCTAGAGCGAACTGTTGTCTGACCTGGGTTCGGGAATTAGCATCAGTGTTCACAAATCTGAGTCAGGAGTCCGAGTTTACCTTTATCTGCAGCATCTCCAGGGTATCTCTGCCGTCGAAAGTTCCAAGGAAGTACATGAATCCATTTGTGGGAGCTTCTCCACTGGGAGTGCCGAACTTGATTTCTTTCTTGATGGGTGTGTTCAGGACGACACGGTGCGAACCGTCGGCACGCATGAGGAATCTGGCCTTGGGTTTGCTCTTTTCTTCACCATTGTCATCGTACTTGACGTTCAGCCTCAACACTCCTAAGCCGCGCTCGCGCCACTCTTTCTTGCCGTCAGGAAGAGTGAAGTAGTTGTACAACTTGGCTCGGCATGAGTATGCTGTGGTCTCGTCCTCCTCGCCGGTCTCAACATCTTGCTCGTAGAATCTCTCGTCCTTCTCGTCTTCGGCGGCTGGCAAAGGGCTCTTTGTTCCAGTAGCATCGTCGTCACCGTCATCGTCGCCCTCGTCATCATCATCTGCAGGTGCACCAAATGCCGCTTTTGCCTTGGTCGCGGCAGATAGAGGAGTCGATTTTCCACTACCAAAGCTGGTAAGACCTCCTGCAGCACTACCAAAGCCAGAACCTCCAAGCCCTGAACCGAGTCCGCTTGACTGGCCGATTTTACCGAAGCCAGAAGCACCTGATCCAAAGCCGCTGGTAGAGCTCTTGGCTGCGCCGAAAGCCGATTGCTGTCCAAGGGAGCCTCCAAAAGCACTCGCGGCTGGCTTTGCGTTTTCGTCGTTTGCACCGGCGCCGATGGGGCTCTTGCTACCTGAGCCGAAGCCGCCACCGGAACCGAATCCTCCACTGCTCTTGCCTGCTGTAGCAAAAGGAGAAGATGCCGAGTTCGCGAGCGAGCTGAATCCTGAGGATGCAAATGCGCTAGAAGAGGTCTGAGGTTGGTCCGATGCCGCATGAGGTTTCTTGTTGGCAAGCGAGCCGAATGGCGAGGCGGCAGAAGTGTTGGCAAAGGCACTTCCGGGTGGGATCTTGGTTGTTTCCGTGGTAATCTGGTTTTCACTCTCTGCAGATGCCGAATTTCCTTGAATCTTACTCCTCTTGACTTTCGGGCTCACCACAGTATCTCCTGCAGATTCAGTCTTGCCTGTTGTTGGGTCTGGCGTACCGCCGCGGTCGCTGGCATGAAGGGTCACACCGCCATTCACAACTGCCGGCTCGACAGCAGGAGACTGGGCTCGTGATCTTTCGCCCGAGATTTTGCGCTTGTGCTCGTTGAGATCGTCGTCTTCGGCTGTGCTATCTCGTGACCGTTTGCGGGTGTGGTGACGTCCAGACTTGATCGTCGCATCTGTGTGTGGTGTCTCTCCCACCTTTACGCTACCGTTCTCCGCGATGAGGTTCCTCTCTCCTCCTTCAGTCACCGTTGCTTGCTCGTCTCCGGCCGACTGTGCTCCTGCGTTCTTTATCTCGTTCGCTGCTGCTCGTGCCTCTTCAGACATGCCTCCAATCGAGGCCTTCTTGAGCTGCTCGCGCACAGGCTTCTCGGCTCCCTCGACGTCCTGTGCGGCCATGACGCCTGAATCTTGGAGTGTGTGTTCACAAGAGGTGCTGCGTATGTCCCGGCTTTGGCGATTTGACGGTGGGTGTCAACCTGCGACCCAGCGGGCGGACGTATTAGGTCAGCAGTGACGATCCAGGAGAGATCGGTTTTTCTGGCCGGTGTGCTGAAATTCGGGCGACAATAGACACGAAGTGCAAGCCAGAAATTTGCGGTAGGCGAAAGAAGCTCGTAGGGTGGTATTGTGGTGGTGCACTTGCAAAGCTGCAGAGCGTTCAAGATCGGGCTTGAGGTGGGGGCGGGAATTGGGCTGGGTCACACAAGCTGGTTGCTGTAGTATAAATCCACTACGAGTTGACCATGTGCACAAATATTCCCGAATACACCCCTCGCATGCTGCAGAATAACATACCTAGGTACTCACCAAAATACTATCACGCACACTGGTAACATGATCTCGAAGTCACAGTATCATGCGTACCAACAGCTACGGAGATATGTCACGAGTAACTCCACACTTCTCCTGAGGCAAATGCAAATACCGTGTATCATTTATTCGTATAGCCATGCTCTGTCGGAAACCCATTACCTGTTCTTGGGCAGCTTGGCCTCTGCCTCAAGATAAGCCTCTCCAAAGGCATTGTACCAGGTATCGACCAAACCCTTGCCCATACCTGCGGAGATGACGTCCTTGTCCTGCTCCAACTGCTCAGTGACCTCCGTGATGAACTCATCAATGGTGAGCGCACTGGCGCCTTTCTCCTTCTTGTTGTCGTCGGGGTTCTCTCGCTCGCGGTGCAGGTCTGTCCCGACACTGGGCGGCACAATCTCCACCACGCGAACGTCAGTCTTGTCCTTTGAAAGCTGGCTGCGAAGGTTCATGGTCCAGAAATGCATCCATGCCTTGGAACCGTTGTACACCTGATCAGAATGTTAGCTTGTCGCCTTGTATCAGCGTACACGCGCAGCCGCGTAGACTCCGAACGTACCGGGTTGATAATGCTGAACGGGTTGATGCCCAGTACTGAGGAGACATTCATGATGACAGCTCCGCCGCCGCCTGCTGAGTGGGCCTTCAAGTGCGGCAGCAGGTTGAGCGTCAAATGCATAGGTCCATGGATGTTGGTGTTGAGTTCGTTGTCTGCCTTCTTCAAAAACTCCTCCGAGCTCATCTTGTTGACGTCCAATGGCCGTTGCACGCCAGCGTTATTGACCAGACAGTCGACATCCTCGTGCTCAGTGGTCAACTTTTGCACGAAGCTTTCGATCGAGTAAATGTCGGAGGTGTCCAAGACATAATAAGGAGCATCGTTCAAGTTCTTCGAAGCATCCTGCAGTTTCGACTCGGTGCGGCCGGCGATGATGACCTTTTTGCCTTGCGAGATGAAGTATTTAGCCAACGCGAAGCCAATGCCACCAGCACCGCCGGTGACCAAGGCACACTTGAAGTCCAGAACTTTGTATTGCGATTTCTCAGTCATCTTGGTATATTGTTGCTGGCAAACCACAAACGAGGACTAGGAGGGACAAGAAGATCTACAGCTAGTTATACTCCACGGCGCTCCGCCACTTCCGCCCTACCTACCTCCTACCTCGAAGTCCACGATTCAGCACAAACGCCACCATTTACAAATCATTGTCCTAGAGCATCATTTTTCTTGGTAAGTGTCGTGCGTGGGTATGACATGTCGTGCATGTCTTACGGTCCGAATGGTCCGAAATCTTGCATCATACATCCCAAAATTAAAGCGGGTCCAACAGACCGACTTCCAAGCATCCTTGATGGACCGCGCGGACCGGATTGTGAAGGACTGCGTTGGAACACATGAATGATACATGCATGGTAAAGAGGCTCACACGACTTGAACACCATTCTAGTAGATCGGTGGATTCCTGTAGCTACCAGAAGCGACGATATCAGCAAAGCGAGGCTTGCGATCAAGAGCAAAAGTCGACTCACATAGTCCCGTGCCCTAAGGTCTATGTATCACGTTCGCTTGCTGTTTTAGGTTGCTGCCATGCTTTAAAGCGTGTCTCTTCTAATAATGATAGCAGGTAAGAAAACCGACTGCTTTGGTGATCCACGACGCACCAGAACGAGCAGACGCCGCTAAGGCTTCTACGTCGATGATGCTAACGTGTTCGCAAGGCTGCATACTTGCGATGCAGCGTTGACCCAACCGATGCCATGATGTAAGCAGCGTGTGACAACGCTTGAGACCACACATCTCCATACAATCAGAACCTCCACAACGTCCAGCATCTTGATCTTGTGTCACGCCTTGGACGCACATGTTCCCGGATGGCGTGCCACGCTACCACATCCATAACTCTCATCGCAGCGCAATGGCGCAGACGAAACCAAATCGCGGAAAGTGACTATTCCATCATCGTGGGGAAGACTTTTCATTGGATCGCTCTGTCAATTCCAGCAGAAGCCATGCGCAGCACTGAATGCTCGTCCGGTGAAGTTCTAAAGAGCCAATTCCAACCATGGGCGGTTCCCTCTGCCCTAGCCATGATATTGTCTGACCAGACATAGCCGCATCACCAGACTTCGGGATCGTGTGATTCCTCTCAATCAGAGCCAGACAGTGTTCGAACGTGCCGATCGGTGCGACGCTTGCGGAAGACTGCATTGCTTCATTGATTGCGTTCTGGCCATGGGAAGTGGTATGCGATCTGGGACGCACGACCGAAGACTTGCATGGTACCCCCTCGTACGGTGCGATGATCGTAAAGAGCTCCAGGTAATAGATCTGCGCACCCGGCGTACATAGCTCCATGGCAGGTACTTTACGGCCCCCATCTCCAAGCAAGGATTCCGCGATACCTCAATCATAAGTCGTGCAACCAATTTCTTTGTTTTACCACTCGAAAGCACCAGGCACCTTACACTCCACATTCACCACTTGAACTCGCTCGGAACCCTCTGATTCCCCATCTCCATCCCCAACTTCTCTCAAAGCCTCACACTCCTTCCAAACTTTCAGCTCCTGAGCGTACAGATCCATAACACAAGGATCGCAACTACTACCACAGCACTCGCCGGGAGGCGGTTTGAGCGGTCTCGTTGCACTCAAAGCTGCTTGGAGAAGTGTTGCCTCTCGTGAAGGAGCAGGACGGGCTTTGAGCAGGCGAGTCAGAGTAGGTGACTGCTTTTTCGCTTCGGCTTTTGAGACAGTTGACATCGTGTGCTTTTTTTGTTCTGATTTTTATTTTTTTGGGGTCCAGGTGAGATGAATCCTTTGGTCATGGCATCGTTGATGGTTGCGAACCGAAGTGAAATGTCGCAGAGTACGGATGCATGTTTACTCTGCCCGGTCAATCGGGTGATACCGGATCGCAAGCGGTTGTTCGGTCGATAATTATTGATTTTGTGTGAAATCACGCAGGCAGACTCCCGGAAAAGGTAGCGTGGACTGAGCTCTCTCGCCATGATATCTTTGTGAGCCGAAACAGATCGAGAGCGGACAAGAATCGCTGTTGTCGTGTTGTGGCGACTCATCAAAGTGTGTGAGGTTGAGGTAATGAGGGTTAGTGTAGCCATAGCATTGTCTAAAAAAATTGAACATGAACGCAGGTATCATGTATGACGAACGCAACATCGGTTCTGCTGCAGGTCATGTATCGTGAGGTTGTCCGGTTGGTAAGAAAGCGACTGCGTAAAGTAGCAGTGCGAAGCTTCAGGTTCAGCCATCCAAGCACGAGCGAGGAAAGAGACAATAATGCCTTGCACGCAAAGAAGAAATTACATTGCAATCTACGTAATACTTTATGAACAAGGCAGCTCGTTTTTTGTCGAGCAAACCATGAGACAATGACCCATCCCTTTTCATGCCAGACTCCAAAGTCTTTTTAAACCCCAAAACGCCATGCGATCGCTGAGCTTCTTGAAAAACACAACAGAGACAAGAAACACCCAAGTCTCTTAACGGCTCCTGTGAGTGCCGTTGCCACGCTTGCCGGCCAGCAGCCACTTGGCCTTACTGGCAGTCTCTCTGTGATCGGCGTCACCCTGTCTGGCCATGCGGTTACGGTGGCGCTGCACGAGCTTGGCCAGCTTGGCGGCCTTCTCCTGCGACTTGCCGTCGGTGATGCCCATCTCGTTGCGGTTCGAGGTCTGGGTTCTCGAGGCGACGCGGGACTTGCTGCGCAGGCGCTCTTCGGGCGTGGCGTCGACGTCCATGGCGGAGCTGTCCTCGGTGGCGGCGCGGCTGCGAGATCTGGCGGGGCGGGAGGCCTGGGCGGCGCGGGCACGCTCCTCGATGGCGGTGGTGTCGTAGCCGGCACCCTCGAGGCCTTCGGTCATGGTGTCGAGGTCGACGTTCTTCTTGTTTCTGGGGATGATGGCCTTGTTCTTCAAGCTCTTCCTCATCTTGTTGGCGTTCCTGATCAGCTGTCTCTTCTCGCGGATCAGATCGGCCTTGTACTTGATGTCGGCCTCGTCGGCATCGTCGAGCTCCTCTTCGTCGTCGTAGTAGCCCTCCTCGGCAAGTTTTGATTCCTCCTCCTCGAGAGCAGCGAGCTTGGCGTCGATATCGGGGTCGATGAAGTCGTACACGTTCTTGCCCTCGAAGTACTCGGGAATGCGGTCGTTTTTCCACTCGTCGTTCTCCAACAGGTACTTGTCGCGGAGGTTGATGTTGAAGACACCAGCTCCACCCTCTTCCTCCTCGATGTCGCGCATAAGCTTGCGCCTCTCGGGATCGTTCTTGTCGTACTTCTTGAGGTCCTTGATGGCCTCGGGAATGAATGTCTCCCGGGTAACGCCACCAATTGGCTGTGCAACGTGGATTCTCTTGAGCACATCGCCGAGACGGCCAGTGACCTCGCCAGAAGCGTTGGTGCCAGACTTCAGCTTGGCAGCGTTTCTCTCAGCGAGCAGACGGTCGCAAGCAGCGTTCCTGACGTTCATCACACCCTCCATGGTCGCGCAAGAAGTCTGAAGCATCTCCACATTACCGGACTGGAGCAGCTCGTGCAGCTCAGCCTGTGTGGCCTCGTCAAGATCCTCTGGCCTGGTAACATCGATCTTGTTGACAACGATGAAGACCAGCTTGTTCGCGAAAAGCGGCTTAATGCTGCGGAAGAGTGCCATCTGAGCAGAAACACTGTAACCGCACTGCTCGCTCAGATCCATGAAGTACATGATAGCACTCCTCAAATGCGCAATAGCAGTGATAGACTGCATCTCAATGGTGTTCATCTCTTCAAGCGGGTGGTCCAAGATACCGGGAGTGTCGATAGCCTGGAAACGCAGCATCTTGTAATCGAAGTGGCCAACGAACAAACTCTTGGTGGTGAAAGCGTAGGGCTGCACGTCGACATCGGCGCGGGAGATGTTCTTCAGGAAAGAAGACTTGCCGACGTTAGGGTAGCCGCAAATGAGGAGTGTGCGGGTGTTGGGGTCGATGGACGGCAGACGGCCCAAGTGCTGCCTGACCTGGTCCAGGTAGAGAAGAGGGTCCTTCAGCCTCTTGCAGATAGTGGCCATGCGACCGAGCGCAGCACGCTTGAGCTGCTTGCACTGGAACAAACTCTGACCATACTTGATCAGACGCACGTAATCTCTGGCGACAGTCTCGATCAAGCTCTTGGCGGTGTTGCACTGGCCGAGGGCAATGCGGAAGTGGTCGGCGTCGTAGAGGGTGTTGAGCAGATCCTTGTGGAAAGGGTGGATGTCCGCCAGCCTAGGGAAGCCGTCCAGGATGGCTGACAGCTTCTCGCCAAACGTCTCTGCGGTGTATTTGACCTTGCGCATGTAGAAGGCGCGGATACGGGTGATCTGGAAGCCAGAGCGAATCTGCGTCGGCAGACGGCGCTGGGTGCGCGAGAGCACGATGTCCAGGAACTCCTGCGAGGTGGGCACCGGCGCGATATCCTTCCATGTTGTCTTCATCTTTGCGGTGTCTGGGGGGTTGGCAACACCGTGTGGAGGATATGGGCGGTGGGAAAGAGAGAGACCGAAGATGCTCTTCGCGGGCGGCGAACCTCGACGACCTGAAATTGCTAGCGCCAACTTTTTCGCTCTGCTTTGCCCTGCGATAAGAAAGCCTTATCGAGATGGCCCGAGCGCCATGCATGTCCCTGGCTCTCCGCATGGGGGATCTCAAGTGAATGCGGTATTTGAGGCGAATGTGGATATCGCATAATATGCATGGCATTTTACGTATGAGCCCGAGCTCTGTCTGTACTAACGGCTCAAAGATGACGCTGTCAGAGAGGGAACGCTATGTCCGCCAGCTCACAGAATAACAGAAAAAAAATAATGGAAATCGTGAATTCATCCACTGCCGACCCGATGAATGCCAGCCTCGCTCGCTGAACCCGTATTGACAAAAACCAAAACCTGGCCCTTGATCCCGCCCAGGCCGAGACATTGGGCGTTCTTGCCTGAGAACGCCGAGTAAAATCTGTAACGAGAAGAAAAAAACAGAGTTAAAACGCTAGAGGTCGAAGTGGTACGGGCGGAGGAATCTTAAAAAAACAGTCGAGAGGCGAGCGCACTGTGCTCGTTCATACAGCTGCAAGTTCTGGCGCTGTTGGTTCTTCGACAACCTCGTCCTCTGACGAAGTGGCCTTTTCTTTCTCGTTGACGCCCTGCCCGCGGCAAAGCGGACAAGAGTTTCGGCCTTGGGTGAGCCACTGCAATAATGGTTAGTGAGAAGTGACAATGGGAAGATACTGGTATAACTTACGTGATCAATGCACTCCTTATGGAACAAGTGACCACATTTAGCCAAGCGTCGAGCCGTCTCTTTGATCTCGAAATCGCAGAGACAGACCAAGCAACGATGGCCGACCTCGAGATAGACCCTTTCGGGATCGTTTTCGCCCTTAGTCTCAGCATTCACTACCGCCATGATGGGTTCTGCGGCAGTGGTAGCAACGTTATCCTCAACCGGCTCTGCTACTACGAGTTCGTAAAGGCCGCCGGCAGATTGTACATCATCGTCAGTCGCGACAGGTGCTTTGGCCGGCCCAAGAAGGGTGGAAAGCAGCATCATGTCTTCGTAAGTAGGGTTCTCTGTGAACAAACTTGGGGTTGTAAGGATGGGGTGGTTTTCTGGGTACGATCCGCCCAGGACATAGATGATCCAGCTGCGGCTGTCGCTATTGCGGTCTTCGGTGTTTGCATTCGATTGGCCGTCAGTTGCATTGCCGGATGAGGAACGTGACAGAGAAGGAATGTTGTCGGGCTCGACTACGCCATTGCGGCGCGGGTGTCCAGATGCGAAGCGGGGATAGTGGATGTTAGGCGCCGTGTCTGAGCGGCGATGTCCACGATAGTGGTCGGACTCTCGTGGCTGCGAGAGGAGATTGTCACTTGAACGGACAGAGTGCAAAGATCCGGTTTCCTCTGTATGGCTAGCCAGAGGACTAGCCGCCACACGCTGCAAAGCACTATTGCGTCGCGAGTCTGAGGCAAAATCCCGAATGCTGTTAGCAACGAATGATGCAGGCCTTGAATGCGACGGTGTGGAATTTCTGCTAGAAATTCGGCTGAGTTCTGGACTAGGAGATGCCGGAGTCGCAGGTGGAGGTCTGGGCTCAGCAGCCGAACTTGAGCTGGCAACACTCCAGGGCCTCTCACGTCGTCTGTCAGGCGACCTGTGGTCACGTTGGTCATCGTAGCGATCGTTGATCCGGCTACGACCCAGACCAAGACCACCCATGCTTGCTCTCCTTCTGTGGCGGAAGCTTGTGCCATTCTGTGGTGGGCGAAGAATCGAGTCAATACTGTCCTGTCCATGAGCGCCAAGTGCGTGTGCTGGGAGCGGTGAGGGGAAGTGACCAAGCGCATCGATGAAGGGCGGCAGGTCGTCAACTCCGCCACCAGGCCCTGAACTCGAGTTTGGGGATATCGATCTGATCCCTACTATTATTATGGGTACCATTCGATTTTCTCCGCTGCTCGAAGCATCTCCAAGGCCATCATTCTGTGAGCCTTGGTTGTCTGATGCTCCGTTACCTCCTGGTGTCCCGAATCTGAACATCCGGAAGAAGTTGAGCGGTCCAGACTGTCCACCTTCTCCATTCTCTTGTCCATCGCCGCCTTGCCGAAGTGCGGACGCGATTCTTCCATTTTGTAACGCTCGTAGAAATCCATCGAAGCTGCCATCTTCTCCATTGCCGCCAACTTCTCCGATCCCTGTGCCTCCCGTCAAACCTCGCGCCTCGCTGAGAGCCTGGTGATCATCACCCATCAAAGTTGCAGCTGTCGCAGCTGCAGCCACGCTCAAGAGTCTGCTGAGCATAGTCGCTTGGTCCTCGTGGCCAGCTGTCCGCCGCAATGAATTGGGAGGCGGTGATCTCCTTCTTCGGAATCCAGAGGTGATATTTCTGAGTGGCCCATCGGGACGCAAAGAGTTGAAGCGGATGTTTGGCAACCGATGTGAGCCTGCTGATCTAGGTGGTTGATTGGGATCTGGGTCGGAGTCAAGCAGCTCCTGTTCAAGCATGGCGGTGGCGGTGTGATCAACAGACTGCGGCCCTAGAGAATCGTATTCTGGGGCATCGTCGTTTATTGAAGAATTATGAGCGTAAGAGGCTCGGTTAGGTAAGACATTCCGTGAATGTGGTAGCCTGTCAGCAGCAGTCGACGTGTCGTCTCTTCGGAATATATTAGATAGCGTAGTGCGCGACCGCCGTAGTGCTGATGGCCGTGACGATCCTGCGTCACTTGAAGGAGGTAGAGTGGAAGAATGCAATAAGCGGGAGAGCCTGTTGGTGCTGTTTGAACGCATAGGTGGTCGACGCCGAGTCGATGTGCTCAAGAGACCGCTGCCATCTTCGTTGTTCTCTGGCCGCGACTCCTGCCCACGTAGCAGGTTGCCAAACGAAGACTGCCTACGACGCCGTGTGCTGCTATCGCCAACAGCTGGCGCAGGAGCGTGGTGGTCGCCGCCGTGTAGGGGCTGTGAAGCGCCCTGACCCATGACTGCAGTGACCCTGCTATTGCATGTCCTCCAGCAAACCGATATGGGTCTCCGTCGTCGAGATTTTAAACGAAAGACAGGTGGTGTGAGCAGCTAGCGAAATGTAGTGGTGGAGGAGTAATCGGAGAGCTGGGCGAGGCTGTAGCGATAGGCGTAGGGTTGATTGGATGATGGAGGGCGGGTTGACGCGGTCAGCTGTACATGGAGGTGCGGGCGTGTCGTGTAGGGTCGGGCGCAGAGGTAATGCCGTGCTGGTGGGTGAGGTAAGGGCGCTGTGTGGGAGAGTGAGTGGTAGACAGAGACAGCAGGCACGATGGCGGGCCGCTGGTGTGTGAATGAACGAAAGGTCCAAGGTCACTCTGGCTGACTTGCGAGCGCCGGCGTGTCGGATGGATGGCCGTGAGCGACGTTAGCGTAGCCTCCCACTCGTCACTCGCAGGCGGCCTGCTGTGCCGAACGAGTGCCTAAGGCGTGTGTCTCAGCCAAAAGCCACGCGAAGGCCGAGTGATGGCAAGCGGAGAGGTAAAATGATGGTAGTGTACCTGATCTAACGACTGCCTCTATAATTGTTCTCCTGGTACTGCAATACTGCAATAGTGAAGCGTGGTGTAACTTGTCTTCCTCTCCCGCCGCCCTGGCCTGCACACTATGGCTCAGCTTGCGTGCATGCATGCGCGCATATATGTATGCGTGTGTATCTGTCCATCCAGCGCTGCTATCTATCGCATGATTCGCATCGGCCTGCCTGACGCTTCGCCCGTGCGCTCTTTTGCTTGTGTCAAGTCCAGACGGCATCGCCGCCAGCGGCCTCGGCCCTGTCGAGCATTGCCTTAGTGGCGCCGCTGATTGGACGTCGCGTGGGTGGCGCCGATGCTTCGATCGTTTGAGACACACTTGCATGCCGCCGTCTAATCCCTCCTCAGCCTATTTTCGGCCTCGTTCGCACACGTGATCTCATACTCTACCACGAAATCTTCAAGACATCGCCAGCCAGCGCGTGCCATTGTCCTCGTCACGGAAGGCCCGCCCTGCTCGCATGGTAATCTGTCTGGGACTGGTGTGTAAGCTTGGAGTTTTTCCGCAGGCGACTCCATAGGACCATAGGTGCCCGTCGCCTGTCACACGCCGCAGCATATGAAACGCCCAAGGGCCATAGCAGAAATTCGCACGCCTTAACAAGCTGCCTAATCCGCCGCACAGCAGCTGCAGCGTCGTGTCTGACAGCATTACACCGCGGAAATGTCCACCTTTGCGCCTGTATATCGGCCTACGAAAGGCCAGCAGGCTTTTCTCACCCGCGAGCACAAGCGACAAGCTAGGAAAAGAAAGAGAGAAGAAGACAGCGACGCATCCTCAGTCGAGCCACCTTCGGACTCTGATGATGCGGACCCATACAGCGCGCTGGCTTCAGCGCCTTCGGTAAATAAGACTGACCCCTATCATGTGGCTGGTCTATCACGCGAGCACCCACTGCCGAGATATCCATTTCCCCATGCTCCTGTCAAATCTTCCGATGTACCCAGGCGTTCTTCACAAGAAGAGCTGGCAGCTGTAAAACCGCCACTGTATGTGCCAACACCTGATGTGGGCGATGAGTCGACCTCCCTGAAAAGGAGGCATCTTGATAATCTCACAGTCATATTGCATCGATGTATGCTGAAGGGCGACTGGGATCGTGCATCTCGTGCTTGGGGTTTATTGGCGCGGACTGAGGTTGGCGGATTGGGTATTGATGTGCGTCAACACGGTCGTTGGGGTATGGGTGCTGAGATTCTGATACGGCGAGAGAAGAACAATGCACCAAAGGGCTCAGCCATTGCCAGAAGAGCAAGTGTGGATGATACTAGTCTCGTCCATGATGAAGTGGTCGGCACAGCTACACATCAGCCAGCTCATCAATTCGCAGACGAAGGCTTCAAGCTTGCCAGAGAATATTACGAGAGATTGATCCTGCAGTACCCATACACACCACACACCCAGCACACAGTGAACGCCAAAGTCTTCTATCCTGCGCTCTTCAACGTCTGGGTTTACGAAGTACAAGCCCGCTACCAGCGCCTGCGCAATGAGGCTTCGCTTGCTCGACGATCCTCTTCACAGAGCATCTCTAGCGATCATACCAACGAGCACGATCATCCAATGAGCACTGCCAACATCCGTGAACTCACAAGTCGGGAGATTGCAGACGCACTTCCCATTGCCGAACGTCTTGACGAACTGATTCTCAGTCCTCCATACGACGTCAGCGAGCCTTTGGTTCGTCTCCGTGCCATGATAGGTCTTTGGCTATCGGGTCTCTACAGGTCTTTAACGAAGACTGGCTCTCGCCCATCCTATGAAAATGGAAACTCATCCAGCCCTCCCGGAAACTACCGCAACGAGTATGCCGACCGTGTCGCTATTGCACAGAACCGGCAAAAGGCATCTTCGGAACGACGACGTGCGAAAGAGTTGCTGGCAAAGGTCGAGGCGCTCGGTGGTGATGTCTCGGCAGGCATTGCCTTGAGTCTAGCAGATGAGGGAGACATGTCTGAGTGAACGTCGAGGAGACTCACCGTATTACGCTCGTAGACATTGAGACACCTCTCCCTAAGCCATGCCACAGCAGTGAATGCTTGCTGTGCTACGGATTGAAACACTTTATTGGCGCCGCAGTCATGACAGAAGTCACTTTCAGGACCGACCTGATATAAGGGCGTTGCGCTCATGGCAGTCGAACTCAAAATTGGTCTTCGACCTGTCAAACCACCCTGCAACACAGATGTCGAAAACCACCAACATGGCGCATCGGACAACAGTAAACGATGCCATGAACGACAGCACCCATTCTTACGAAGCTACAATCGAAGGATGGCGCGATGATCAGCGCAGAGCAAGACTTCAATTTAGGCAGGTCGTTGACGGAACTCCTGTCCATGCAGATTGGATTGAAGCGGACGTCGTCGCGAACACCCTTGCGTTGAATCCACTCGCCAAAGCCAAAGATCTGAGTCTGGACGTCTACTGCGGCAATGACCCAGTTTCTATCTGCGCAGTGCAAGACATGCTTTTCGCCTTCGTCGATCGCATTCCCAAAGAGCACCGTCTTCGAAGCTTAACGGTCACGATCACGGTCGTGCTGCCTAATGACCCTAATGAACGATCGATGGCGGTGTCAGATGTTTGGACGACTACACGCATAAAACGCGACATAATCCACGAGAATAAGAGCATACAGCCAGGAGACTTGTCGCGGATGCACATGACAGCCTTTCTGACTGACCCGCTGCGCAAGATACGAAGAGTTCGTGATGGCAAGAGGCCAGGGCGAGTCGATTTAATATTCGCCGGTCGCACGGGAAATGTGTGGGAAGATATTGTGGATGACGTCAAAAACTTGGCTCGAGGTGAGACGGAAGTGAAAGATTACGAAGTCTTCCGGAGGTATTTTGGGGCAATGAGGTATCTTGCGAAAAGTATGGTGAACGCTCTCAAAGACACCAACAGATTGCAAGGAAAAGCAGCAGAGTCGTCTGTACCTGCCACACCAGAGTCATTGCCGTCCACTCCAGCAGCAACGAGAGGGCGGCAGATCATTGACCTTGAGGCCGATGCACCTGCGGTCATCGACTTGACAGCCGACGACACGCAAGCCTTCTTAGGCCTGCCCGAATTCCGAGCTATCACTAAGGCAATGTCTATGGCACGTATCCGAGGCAGCTTTGCTGAAATGAAGGTTGAACACGATCGTCTTCTGGAAATGGCCGAGAACGTTCTGGACATTGCTTCTCCCTTGCCCGGAGATGAGCGCATCTTTGGTATTATCCAAAGGCTCCGGCAGAACAAGGAATACGTCTCCACGATCTTCCCACAAGAAACAGACGTCTCGTACTACGGCTACAACGAATCAGACGCGCGATTCGCGAGCTACAAGAGCGATCCCAAAGGCTACGTGCGGCTAGGGAGGGAGAAGACGCGCAAGCGCAAGCGTGAGGGTAACACGCATGAAGCCAAATGATTGCGAGAGGCAGATAGCTTGCTTGATATGGAAAGTCACCAAGAACATCACCTTCCCATCATCCCACCGACCACGGGTCTAGACACGATACCGAAGGTGCAGCCAGATCCGCGATCTCAATGGTTTAGATGGCGATGCGTCATTAGGAATGTAGCCAGCCCGTCCCGCGAGATTGGGCCCGTCGCCTACTTTTACCACGATCCTCCCTGTGCTCGTCTCTTCCTCGCCCATCAATCAATCACATCACGCCAGAAGACCCGAAAGAATTGCTGTCGAACGTTCTATTGCATCATCGAAGTACAGCATGCGTCTCTCGCAGGTAGCTGTCTTATTGACCGCGCTTGCTGCTGCCTCTGAAGCTTTCGTCTTCACCGTTTGGTTGGGAGACAAGTGCACCATTACTGGTGCAAGGCCGTCTGACCAGGAGCTTCTGGTCTTTCCTGAGGCCGTGGACAAAGATGGATGCATGGTACGACCTCTCGCTCGTGCGATCACAATCAATGCATACATAGCATAAGCCTGACACCTACCGCGCCTCTTCCAGAAATACGAGCTCATGAAATACGACTACAATCAATCCCTTCTCGTCCGTCCGGAGGACACTGATCTTGACGACGATTGTAAGATCTATTCCTGCTTCATTACCTCTCTATCACAGTCCTCTCTCGATGAACTTTGCGCTAATGCTTTCCGAAAGACCTGACCTTCTTCGCAACGACGGACTGCAGCGGTGATCCTCTCTTCATCTCGCCGCCTGCCAGCGACCTGCGTGAGCGGCCGGTCGCCGGATGTTCCAACTATGCCGCTGCGGGGATTACGGAGATGTCTTACAAGGTCGTTTGAGTGGGCGGAGAATGCTATCCTTCAGGGTACATGGGTTGGGATGTAATGGTGATGAGGGTGGGTTGGAGATGGGTAGGCACTGGAGGCAATGTGACGAAGGTCTTGAACGGCAATTCTCTATGCAAAGTTGGAAAAGAAGTCGTAACAATCATCATCCTCCTGACCTTGTCCTAATCCCTTCGCCGTCCACCGCAGCAGTGACACTAAACGCATCTGTCCGACTCGTGTCGACATTGCTGGTGAATAGTAGCATGTCGACAGGACCCCGAAAACCTGGAGGCCATTAGATCTGAGACACAATAAATGCGGCCTTTATGGTTTCGTCGAAGCACTGGCAGATGAGCTGGCGCCAGCTCATGCCGCCCAGCACTGCAGATCTATGATCATGAGCGCTGGACGTGCTGACACGTAGCGTGTTGTCGTCGCTGGCGCTCTGCTTTGGTTTAAGAAGCTGAAGCAGGAGCTCGAGGAGGCGGCAATTCGTAAGAAGCGATTGATGTTGCAACCAAAAATACCAGCCATCCTCATGGTCACCGGCAGATTGAGCATTGAAAAAGTCCCGGTCTGTGATGAGACAAAGGCATAAGACCCAGGAGGGGAATTTCCCTAGATGTACTAGAATGTGGTTTTAGCAAAATAATTCTGCAGAATGGATGAAGCAAGACTTACGCAAAAGGAATACCACTATCAACCCAAAGATTGCTCCAGCTGAGAGCAAAACCACTTCTGCAAAGATGGCAGGAACTGATTCAGATTGTTCTTCCGTCCCAACGTGTTCTTCGTCTGCACACTCGAACTCACCCATGGTTGAGGGCGAGGGACCGGGCGAGCTTGTCGCGGTAGTCGGTAGGTTCGACTCCAGATCCAGATCTGATGTAGACATGGCAGGCTCATCCGGAGCGCTTTCGGTCACGAAAATCTCGATATATGAAAGCATCTCTGCCAGCAGGTCTTGAAAGTACACCAGCGTTTCCGCATCAAGAGGCTCTTTCCAGGCAGAATCTGAAGGTGGTCTATGGTCCCACAACAGATCCGCGTAATGATCAAAAGCTGCATGACAGTTGCTGGCAAGTATTTGCCTCCACCGGCTAAGATCAGACACGAATTTTTCCTCGGACGCTAATGCGGAATCGATATCTTCGATAGCGACACGAATGCCACTAGCAATCTCAGCAACACCGAGGACGCTGTGAAGATGTCTTGGCAAAGAGCCGGACAGGAGATCCAATGCTGCATCCATGCCATCTCGCCAAGCTTGCTTTAAAAATGTTCGATGGCGCAGAAATCTTCTCCTCTGCGCGGCATCCGTAGGGAGAAACTGCATATCCTCCGGCGTGCCATGATCTCCAACAAATTTGCGGTGCGTGGATTGAAACGACTCCACCATCCGTATACGGCGCCTTTCGCGACTCTTTTGTTCCAGAAGAAATTCAAGATCTTGTGGCGTTGGATGGTCGAAGGCCGGGGGGAATGGGCCCCGGTATAGCTTGCGATGGCCTTTGCATTTGTTGAATTGTCCTAGAACTTTGTTGAATTGTCGTAGAACTCTCAGAAGTCCCTCCTGCACTCTTTCGCATCCAACAATGTCGTTGGATAGAAGTACCCAAAATGTCGATAGATAGTCGAAAAAAGTCCGTACGTCAAAAGGTCGAGCAAAGCTTTCCAGCTCACTCAGGAACCGATCGACTTCTGCCGAGCTCATCAAAATACGTCTAGCTGAAATGCCTAAAAGGTTTTGGAGCCTTGACCAGGCATTCAATCTCCCTGATGAATGGGGCTGACTCGTAGCATGAATGTTTTCGTCTAGACATGGACCATCGGAGAGGGTACACATGGACGAGAGATCCATGGGCGAGGCACCATTGGGGGACGCATCAAGGGTGATGAGAGCCTTCCCACGAAAGGTACATCGATCCTTGAGGATGTGGTTTCTGATACCTTCTGGCCTTCGAAACTCTTTTTCGCAAAGATCACAACGAAATCTAGCGCTCGTCTCAAGGGTCTCGTGGGCTTCTCGGATGTGCCTTCCAAGGCTTGACTTCTGGACGAACGAGCGCTCACAGGTTTCGCAAGAATATCTGCCTTTCGAAGATGTGGTGTCCAGTGGCACATGAGTGCTGTCGTTTGAAGCAACATCAGAAGGCGCTAACAGTTTCTGTCGCTTTAAAGGTGGTTCCATGTTGTGAGGGCGGTTGGTCGTCGGTGAATGTCGTATTGCAGACTCATAGCAGGTGACAGAGTTGCGACATACGACATATGGAAGTGGATTAAAGCGCGGTGTGAGGACAAGCTAGATAGCCACTATGGGAGCGTAGTAGAGGATCCGACGCATTAAATGTTAGCCAGGTGTGGCCAAAACACAGCACACCAGGCTACAAAATCTCACGTGCGTGAAGCTGAAGCTGAGACTGAAATGTAAGCCTTGATGGTACCCGTCAAAAGCTTACTGGTTGTTCATGAAGATCACGCCACACCTCTAGCCTACAGGAACGATTGGCTCACGGGTACCATCAGACTATTGAGCGACTCGCTGTACCACAGAGGCAAGATCGTTCCGAGTGGCGGAGTTGGTATGAGTAATGATAATAGTACCATCGGTACCATCAGTGCTATCAGAGCCGCTACTGCTGTCGGTACCATTGGGATCATCGATACCGTCGCCGCTGAGTCTCACCGTTTGCGAAAGTCCTTTGCTGCAAATGGTTCGGTTTCGCAGTTTTAGACTCTGCTTACATTAAGGTCGTCCAGATGGCCATTTTAGCGTAGGTTCAATACGCTGTGCCTTTACCTACTGCTCTTGATCAACAATTATGAATCGCGATATGGCCCCCGAAGCTGTCCGTCAGTCAGTCCGTGCAGAAGAAAGGATGTCTGCGTCAACTCGTCAAGAGTATGCTAGAATACCGACTCGATTAAGCACGTGCTAACATCTCTAGCAGAACAATACCGAGGCCCAATGCGAGTTCTAGAGCTGCCGCTGGACCTGTTTATCGAACGTACAGCAACAAACTCAATACGCAAAGTGCTACTCGTCAATATTGTGACCTCATCGACAATGCAATCGATGCCAATCTTGGCACTTCTGGCGTTGGTGGTCACCCGTCAAAGACCGAGGGAACCCATCGCAAGCTTAAGGGCAGCCAAAGTTTTGCTCGAATGCTTAGGGCGCTTTGCAACCAAAATTCCATCGGCTCGACAGGTTGCATTTCCAGTACTGACGCGGACCACTCTACGAGCGTCTTGCGTGGCGAAACGAGGGTATGTACAGTCTATGCGCACAAGATCAGCTTACTGACATCGTTTTGGCAGAGGTTTGACATCGACACTCATCTTCAAGAAACGACTGCAGAAGACCGCTCGTCCGATGCCCATCTACTTGAGCGCAAGCGCGATAAGGCTCTGCGCTTTGCGATGCTGGTGGTAGGCTTGAGTAACCTAGGGATCCAGATTGCCCAGCTCATGTAGAGATACGGATGGATCCTGTTTCTCATGTGTTCAGTATCAGCGCAATCGAAGTCTCAAGTCCAATGTAATCCTGCAAAATCATGCATCCGATAGCTTGTTGACCACAGTGGTTATTTTGCCCTGCTCAGATACGTCGTGACCAGGTGTAATTCACGCAAACGCACACGATCATCGTGTTTTGAGGCTCGCTATACTACACTTGTCCATGTGATGTAGCACGAGTGAATCTGTTAGTCTGGCACAAATGCGCCATGGCGATGACAGAGTTTCGCTTCGAGGAACGTGTTACCACCACACCCAATGAGATTTCACGCAAAGCCGCCGGGCACTAACGGCTGTCCAGTCCCAAGACGATCCAAACAACTTTGTCTGCCGATACAACCGCTGGCTTGCCTTGGTCTCCTGCAACACATTACATACGATACGGGATATAGAGAGACGGATTCTTCTTTAGTCTATAGACCAACATGGCCACTGCAAGGAGCATCTTCTCGCGCAAGCGTGATCTCGCTTATCTGGCATTCTTCATCATTCATGTGCCAGTGCTTTTCTGTGAGTATCTCCCTATACCGCCCTACACCCTGAGATCACGGAGACACGTGCACCTAATACACGCTCTTAGGTGTCGACTTGGCACCTCTCTACCCAGCCAACCTCAAGCCAGAGTTCATCACCACACTGCGAGAATGGTACATCACAACTTATGCGGATCGCTTCTTCACCACGCCGCCTGCGTGGTTTAACATGTACATGTACATGGAATTGATCTATCATGTTCCTTTGTCGTTCTGGGCTATTGGTGCTTTGATCAGAGGTAATTTCCCGTCCATGTCACTTTCCTGTGTAAAGCTGAAGACTGACTTTGCCTGTCGTTCAGACGATCCCAAGGTCCCGGTCCACTTGCTCGTCTACGCCGTCCAAACGGCCATCACAACCGCTACGTGCATTGCAGACTATTTGAGCTGGAGCGATTTCCAGAACGCGCAGAAGATTGAGCTGGGGAAGCTGTATGTGCCTTACTTGGCTCTGTGTAAGTTGCTTCTCACTTTTTAGAAGATGACGCTTCGTGCTGCTAATACATTGCTTCTATAGCCGTATTCATGGCCATCGATATGCTGGGCAGGCTCAATGTCGCGATGGCAGGGCGTAAGGCCGTCGATGGGAAGAAATCGCAGTGATGAGGTAGTACGTCTGCTCCATCGCAGCTTGTACATAAACCGTCCATCAACCTCATCGCGCGGGCTACACCATCGTTTGAAGATCATGCTGGAAATTCGAATCATCGAGATGGCAATCGTTGTAATATATTAGCAAACAATTCCAGTCATAGCTTCGACCAAAATCCATGCCCCTCTATCAACAAACATTTTACATCTAAAGATCATGCCACCTCTCATGCAAATCCTTCAGATCATTCTGTCCCTCCAACCTCAACCACGGCGTGAGATCGGCCTCAGGATCCTGCTCCTTCGCCGTCCACCCGTTACCCAAGAAGCCAAAGCGGTTCTCGCCCTTCTCATAAGTCCACTCAAAATCCTCCCACTTCGGCTCCCGCAACACGCGCGTCAAGTGCGAAGCGCTGCCGGGCCAAACGCCATGAATGCGTGCGCCGGGTCGTCCACCGTTGTACCACGAGCTGCATTTGCGGCTCATGTTGGTGCGAGGGAAAAATGCATCACAGTAGGCGACAAAATCGTCGGTGGCGCGTTTGGATACTGTCGCTGTGCTGATGCCTTGGGTGGAGATCTTGCGGAGCAGCTTTGCGATAAATGTTGTTTGGATTTCGGCGCCGTGGGGGACAGTGCCGGATGTGCCTGGCGGGTGTGGACCTGAGAGATCATTAGCGTTGATGGCGGTGATCATGGAGTGGGAGCTACTCACCAAGGATGTACGCGAGGTTCGGGAAGTTCGGCGTGCAGATACCAAGGTAGGAGTACGGGAAGCCGAATTTGCCGTCTGGCTTCCAATCTCTGGACAGGTCGTAGTCGCCTGAGACTATGGGGAACGGAGGTGCGAAGTCTACATTTGCTCCGGTAGAACAGATGACTGCATCGACAGGGCGATGAACGCCATCTTTGGTCACGATGCCGTCTTCGGTGAAGTGGTCGATCGGGTCTTGAATGAAGGTGAAATTGTCCTTGGTGATAGCCTCGAGGTAGCCCGGGCCGGGCGTGAGTCGACGGCAGAAGGGAGGGAATTCAGGCACCATCTTCTCCAATAGTTCGGCATCATCGCCCAGACGTTCACGCATGATCTTTTTGAACGCTTCAGCACCCTTGCGAGTCGTGTCCGAATCACGCAGAATGGACTCGAAGCGGCGGAAGAATGTGCCTTCAAGATGTTTGCGGAAAGCCAAGTACTTTTCCGGATCCTGGAAATCGTTGAGCTGCTCTTCGGTGAACGGCATTGCTGCTTCTTGTCTCTCTCTGGCGCTAGGGTTGAACGAGCCGGCGATCCATGTCTTGTTCCTGGCGTAGTGATCTACGTGTGCTGCTTGTTTTTGCAAGGCGGTGGTGACCTGAATGCCAGACGCTCCGTTGCCGATGGTGGCGATACGCTTGCCTTTAGGATCAAAGGTGGGATCCCAGTTTGACGAGTGGCGGAGGTGGCCTTTGAACTTCTCGATGCCAGGGTAGGCTGGCAGTTTCCATTCGTTGAAGTGGCCGTTTGCAGTAATAACGAAATCGAAGTCAAGATCGTCGGTCGTCGACTTGACGATATTTAAGACGCTCAAAGTCCATTTGGCCTTATCAGGGTTCCATTGAGCCGAGTTGACTTTCGTCTGGAAGCGACATTTGGAGTGGACGTCGAACTTCTTTGCGATATTTTGCCAGTAGTCCTTGATCTCCTGGCCCTGGGCGTACTCTTCGGACCAATTGACTTTGGGAGAGTATGTTGACTGGTAGCAATGCGACGGAATATCGCACCTGACACCAGGGTAAATGTTTTCGAGCCATGTGCCTCCCTGATGTACTTGTCAGTATAAGACAGATGATCCAAAGATTCTTGCCTACATACCACGTCGTTGTTCTTGTCGAAGATCGTTAGCTGAATGCCAGGGACCTTCTTCGGAAGTAGCACACCGGCAGTGATGCCAGCAATACCAGCTCCGATAACCGCTACCTACGTTTTGTTAGCTCAATACATTGACATGATTGTGTGTTGCGAAGCTTGCTTTCAAAGGTCGGATGTCGTCGATGGTCTTTTCTTGAATCTCGAAATTCGTAGGCCATGGATATGTCCAATCGTCATCACTCTTCAGCGACTCTGCAGGTGGCAGATCATCTTCAGCGACGAGATCTATCGTAGGAGCTGCTGGAACCTCAACGTTGTCTTGGCCGAAGTTTGTGACGGCTGGAGGATCGACGGCGTCGCCCATAGTGACAGCTTGGCTTCGGGGATTTTTTTGTGCTAAGTGGTTAAGAGGTAGGAGAAGAAGGGCGCAGAACGATCGATGTCAAGAAACGCTGTTGCAGAAGCGAGCTGCAACGATGAATGAACTCTCGTGTTGACCTGCTTATCTAGCGGCGCAACGGGGCCAAATCGCATCATCTGGGCTCCACTTTGCGTGGCAGCTTGTCTGTCCCAAACGACTCCTGCAAGAATACCTCCGTACGGTCCTGTGGCTTTCATTCGAGCATACTTGCAGATGTACATTCTAGAGTATTGTCTTGTATGAGCCTCTGGTATTGTCGAGACGTATATCAATGCGTTGAAGATGTTTATGTCGCCTAACCCTCCATTTTAAATCATCTGGAAGAGTTTCAGGGGCGGACTGAACACTCCCGCATCACTAGCCTCATACTTGGCAAATGAAGTGTGATTCACCATCTCTTGTTCCCAAGAGTGAAGTCAGCTTGCTGGCGCAATGGTAGCGCGTCCGCCTCCTATATGCAGGCAGCGGAAGGTTCACGGTTCGAGTCCGTGGTAGGTTGGAATTGCTGCTCATTTGAGAAGCTATCCCAAAGTTGGAGGTTAGATTCCTCTGAAATCTATTCTTTTTGCAATTTTTGCTTCATTTCACGCACGTAATATCAGAAAGGTTTTTGTCTCGGTGGCCAACACCAGTCTGAGCCATATTGATGTTTTGGTATGGTGTTGCATGTGCCTTGAAAAGACTTGGCCACGATGGCATCTGAGGTGCCAATCCAGCAATCTTCCTTTTTCACCAGAGGTATTATAGCTGAAAGCGTAACATCACCATGTCCTTACACGTCTCCCTGCACTCCCAATAGTGTTCCTGATCTAGGACAGTCTAGTGTATTTTCATCGCAGCTAGTTCGATGTGTCGGAATGCTTCTGTCCATTCTCGGCTCAACAAACATCCCGCCGGGACGGCTGAACTTGAGTCTTTCACAACGTCATGTAAGCCCTACCCATGTCTACCATCAAAGCTGGCTATATATCAAGACAGACCGATCATATTCCATTGCATCTCAGATTTCAAAGTCACAAGTTGACCTCCGAGCCATCTCCTCAATATTTGATTATCCAATGAGCGATCCAAAGGAACGAGGCGAGGTGCCTCGCGAAGCCTCATCTCAATCCGGCTTCAAACCAGCGGACTGGTTTTGGGAATCACGCAAGAAGGGACCAACATCAGCCGGTACTTTCCTCTTCGTCGCTCTCCGAGCTCTCGATCTGCCATTGCAATACTACATAATCAAATCCGGACTCGGATCAGACCTCGTCAAAAGCTTCGGTGGTACTCCCGTTTTGCAATCACCTGTAGCCGCAAACGCAGGCGTCCTTGGTCTCAGTCCCTACCACACCCTTGTGATGGGCCTCGCCACCGGCAGTGCGCTCAAGCAGATCTACTGGAAACTGTTCGTCAACGACACGATCATGCCAGCTAGCTTCAGCGTCGGCGTCGCAGTCTACAACACTCTCCTCAACACGCTCAACACCGGCTTCGCGCTCTGGAGTGTAACCTCACAGCAACCCAGCGCCCAGTCATCGCTATCATCCTTCTTCCAATCCGCTCCAACCTCACTCTACGTCGGTATCATCTCATACACCATCGGCATCTTCGTCGAATGGTACTGCGAAGTGCAACGCGCGTCTTTCAAAGCCAAGCCTGAGAACAAAGGCAAGCCTTACTCTGACGGTTTGTTCGGTGTAGTCAGGAATGTCAACTATACTGGTTACACTTTCTGGCGCACTGGATATTCGCTCATCTGTGCTGGGTGGACTTGGGGTGCTTTGCAGTGCGCTTGGTTGGCTGGCGACTTTTGCGCGAGGGCGATCCCTAGTCTCGATACGTACTGTGAGAAGCGGTATGGTGAGCAGTGGGAGGTTGTTAGGAGGAAGGTGCCGTACAAGTTCTTCCCGGGGATTTACTAAGCTCTAGCACGTACAGCGTGTTGGAATATCAGCTGTCCGGGTCGAAGGACATATGTATTGAGTTTCCAAGGCAGTTTGTGGCTCTTCGTTGGGTTCATGGCACCTCTTCTACCATTTGTTGATCACGCCTGCGACCGCTCTCAATCCACTCAGAAATCAACATCAAGCTTGACTTTCAGCTTGTTACCTTTCACGATTGCGTCCTTCTTCTCTTCTAGCTGTGTCATGTCCCACGTCACATTTACGTATCGTCCACCAAGCCACTCTCGCTTTTCTGCTGTCAACCAGACAATGGTGTCCGCAGGCAGCTCTGGCGTTTCGGTGAAGATGAACTCGAGCTCCTTGGGCATCTCACCGCTAGTCGCCATATCGGTCAGGATATTGCCAGGGTGAATTGAAATGGCCGTGACACCCTGTGCGCTATACTCGCTGTCGATGAACTCGGTGAATCGCAACACTGCCAGCTTTGAAGGCTGATAAGCTGAGAGCGAAGGTGTTGTGAGGTGGGCGCCAACGCTGATGTGAGGTTAGTTGAGCGGTTCCCTAGATTGGACTGGCTTTTGTTAAACATACCTTGCTACTGTGACAACTTGTTTCAGCGAGTCTTCAGCTTGCAGCATCAATGGCAGGAACGCCCTCGCGATCAAGTATGGGCCTTTGACGTTCACCTCCCAGACATTCCACCAGGTCTCGGGATCACTATCTTTGATCATGGTCATGTCAATGACACCAGCATTGTTTACCAAAACATCTAGCCTGCCAACCGCTTTCTCGACTTCAGCTGCAGCATCAGAGACGGAGTTTGGGTTGGTCACTTCGATCTTGAGCTTGAGGACCTGAGGCGCTGATCGTCCGATATATTTGGTAGCTTGCTTGATAGCAGTCTCGGTGGCATCGAGGCTGCCACGCGCGCCGAGTATGATGGTTGATGCTCCTGCTTTGGCAAAGCTGATGGCAATGGAGCGCCCAATGCCTCTGCTTGCGCCACTGATGAACACAGCTTTGCCCGAGAGATCTTGTTTGCATGGGTCAATGGCTGGGTAGGTGTCGTTGTGGACGGTCTTGGTGACTGTAAAGTCGCCTGCAAGGTGTCAGAGTCTCGGCAGATGTTTCATTGGACCGGCGAAAAGCATCTACCTGGTCCTTCGATTGGGTTGGGGATTCCTTGTGGCGGCGGCATGACTGGGAAGTATCAGTCCTTTGGTTTGTGTGCCTTGTGCTGAGTGGGCTGTTGAGAGAAAGTGGTGGAGCGAAGAACGACCACAGTGCTTTTGGCTTGATTATGTACTTTTGATTCTGTTGTTGCTTAATCATTGCAGTCACCAAGGCTGACACACGAGTCTTGGTAGCATGTGGTTATGTCGGCCTTAAGCGTATGCTCCGACGGCGATAAGCTACTATGAACAAACCTTTCGAATCGCCTAGGTTAGACCAATACAACCACCAAAGCAAGCACACGACTATACCAATACACAGCTCGCATTCTTTTCTAAAGTGTCTGGTCCAACAAAGGCTTATTGAAGGGAGGTGGTGGAGCTCGCCTGGAATGAGGCGCTCGACCCCGCCAAAGAGTGTCAAGCGAACAGACAGCTGTACTGTACTTTGACCCAATACCTTTTGCCCTTCTAGCTTGTACGTAGTAACGAGCCACTACTGCGAGTGTACCTCACAGCATAAGCCGGTCCAGATCCGACGATCAAGACTTGATGTGAGGACGGCACGACGCAGCGAGCTCGAAACGGCGGCTTATGGCTTGCCAGGGTTATGCCACGGCGGAATTGCGTGTAAATTGCGGTCACGCGTGCCGAAGAAGAGTCGCGTCCACCAAGTTGACGTGGATCTCACAATTGCGATAACAATGGTGTACTCGGGCAATAGCCTGTACAAGGTGCTGTACCTCACACCGCGCAGAAGCACACGCGATCAATCCACACTCGTCGTGCCGGAAACACCTTGCACGATAACAAACAGCGCCTCGGGCCTACGAGGCTTTCCTTAGCTCTGCCGTTGCTGCTGCCGGAAGCCTCGCTCCGTTGGATCTCAGGCGGGCGCAACGGCGTCTGCATGACTTC
This sequence comes from Pseudopyrenochaeta terrestris, assembly GCA_022813475.1. Taxonomy (NCBI): domain Eukaryota; kingdom Fungi; phylum Ascomycota; class Dothideomycetes; order Pleosporales; family Pseudopyrenochaetaceae; genus Pseudopyrenochaeta; species Pseudopyrenochaeta terrestris. Next base: position 1,229,193 of record JAKLMJ010000005.1, on the reverse strand, counting down.
GATACACCGCGCTAAAGAAGAAGGGTACTCGTGATCCGCCGCCTTGGTCGGTGTGCCCTTATATCTCGCAAGCAACCTTTTCTCCAAGCGTCATACCACCATTATCACCCTACCCTCGCTCCAGACCTCATGTCTTGAACGTCTCGACTCCCATGGGCGGCCAACACAACATTCACTGCGAGCCTCCTCCCCACCAAACTGGAGCATGGAAGATGCTTCCAACCACGACAATCAAGGAGGGCACCTGACCTCGCCGCCGCCGCCTCCCAATCCGAACGCCAATCAGCCGACCGTCAACCCTCACTCTGATAGTCTTTCCGACGAGCCTGCAATCCTTGATAGTCCAGACTGGGATATCACCACACTCTCTGCCCTCGGCGCCTTGCGCACTCTTCAGGTCGCGCTTGAGACACTCACAGAAGCAGCCGCCGACGTGCCACCCACGCCGCCGATTTCTCGTCCAGCAACACCAGTACACAACAAGCCTGCGAACGAGAACGTGCCTCCGCCTACCTACATTGGCGCCGACGCAGACCCTCACCACGTCCAACATGCCGCCATAGCTCGCCGCTTCTTCTCCAAGCACCCACCTCCATTCTCTATATCAGCATACCTCACGCGACAGCACACATACTGTCCTCACAGTCCCGGCGTCTACCTGACCGCGGCACACTACATTCACCGCCTCTGTATCGTGGAGCGTGTATTGCCCGCCACAAACCGAACTGTCCACCGACTATCGCTCGCCGCGACAAGGATTGCGGCAAAAGCGCTGGAGGATAACAAATGGAGTCAACAGCGCGTGGCGCAAGTAGGAGGCGTTAGTCCTACGCAACTGCTTAATTTGGAAGTCGCGTTGTGCTTCTTGCTGGACTTTGAGCTTGGTGTTGATGCGGAGGGTCTGGCGAAGAGCATGTACGGGTTGCAATTGGCCAGCCGGGCGAGCGGACGGTGAGATGTCTGACTTTGGCGCGCATGGCGAAATATTCATTTCTGTTTCTTTCAAAGGGGATTATTCATCAAAAGCAATCGCTGAGGGCGAACGATGATGACCACGACGTACATATGCTGATGGGGACCATGATGATACGACAGGAGCGACGGAGTGTGGGTGATTATTTGGATACCCCTTTAGCGTTGTTCTTTTCAATCGGCGTTGAGTTGAGAACGAATCAAAAAATATCCTTCATAAGACTTGTCATCTTCGCACTTCCCAATCTTGTCCCTCCCATGAATTGCCACCGTCAACTTCGATCAAAATCTGGATGCACCAAAGTCATCAAAAGCTGATCCACTTGAACAGGCCACAACAATCACATCAGGCAGAACTTGGATCTAGACACAATTTCCACGTCTGACGAAAGTACCTCCTACCTCAGGCAAGAACGCTAACCCAAAGTGCCGCAAAACCACAGGACCAACAACACCCTGCATGAACATCGCTGCTGAACCCGCTCCTTCCTGACGCTCAGGACTCGAATATTCGACGTCTTGCGAACACATGAAACAGCTTGCTGGTGGTATGTGCTCGGCTCGCAGATGATGATCCAGGAACAAAAACGGATCGCAACTCAGCTGCAACCAAGGACTTAGCTCAAGGTACCCGTCTGTACGTGCAAGCGATACCCACTGCAAGGTAAGTCCCGCCACTCTAAGAAAGCACACGGCTACGGTACTTGGTACGCAACGCTGGAGGTACTAGCCACCACGCTTCAATACTACGACACCAGAAGCAAAGCGCCACTTTGGGGGCCAAAACGAGGCACGAAGAGTGTACATTTCAGGCTGTGCAGCCTTGTTCACCCGTGGATAAGATGACTTTTCCTTGTTTTGGCCGTGAGTGTGGCTCGTGGAGCTCGGTTGTTCAGCCTCAGCTTCTCAGCTCGGACACAATCTTGCACAAGCGTCGGCTGGTGGGGATGTGTGCCTGGTGGGTGTTGGTTGTTCGCGTACGCTGGCTTCTCGTTGGTCGCTCGCCGTCTACAGCTGCCGAGATCATGCAAGTAATTGGACGCGTGACATTGCGTGTTTTGTCGAATGTTTCTAAGTCGTATCGTGTGCCTTGGGTTGTGGCTTGATGGGTGTGAGATGGTTGTCAGACGGGGAACGGCGCTGTCAACCTGGACTATGAGGTACTCCACGACGTGTGATGCTCGAGTGACGGACAGCAAACGATGTTAACGGGTTTAGTGCAGTGTGAAGGAAATTAGCGTAATTCCATAGTTGTGCAGCAGTATCCCGTTGCCCAAGCTGGAAATGCAGCGAGCCACATCTCTACCCGCTATGTCCACCTCTCGCATATACGAGGAGCGCACAGGCCGGAGATCAGCATGTTCGCATGAGATCAAGCAATTCAGAGCGAACTATCGACTTGAATCATGCAGATTCGCAATACCTCCTAGCAAGAGAGGGCTTACTTTGGGTGCGCGGGTAGCAGATGGCACTAAGTTTAAGCCTCGCATCAGGCGCAGCAAGGCACCAGTGCAGCACCGCCTCACTTGTTCTCCATCCTCACCCACACCACCCTCCTCCACTGCCGTCATACCACGGCCACGAGAGCAGTATTGTGAGAGCATGGCGGATTCCGAAGAACTCAACGTGCCGCGAAGATGGCACTACCCGTTATACTCACGAAAGCGTCACGGTCTGGATCGCAAGCACGACGTGGGTAGTGCACACGCTCGTGCTTCGAGGGCCGCACAACGAGACATGACCTGCAGTGTCTCGGTTGTCTGAAACACGAAGACACTGTTTCGGACCCCAAATGCAGTCGCCACATCTACGACCGTCTCCGACCAAGTCACCTACGCCCGTTACAAAGCACTGCTTAGTACTTACACACGCTCGCAAGGCTCGATGGCGCGAGCCCGCGAGCAGCTGAGCTTCACGTTCGCAGCGCACTGACGCGCACGGTCCTCCATCGACCGCAGCAGTGCATATAGCTTGCAGGCCACAATCCTTCAATACACTGCAGTGCCTGACAATCCAAATTAACGTCATGTTACAAGCGCTGCGCCTGTCTTTGGCGAATATGGCGGCTGGTAATTCTGGCACGGTAAGGTCATCCATTCACCATCTCCTTGTTGAGTTGCCGTATAAGGCTGCAGCGTGACCCGCCGCCTGCAGTGCCGACATTATCTTGTCCACTCACAACCTTACCCGCGATTTTCTTTACCTACCAATTACTACTGCGTATATATATTGTTTGCCGTACTTGAAGCAAGATATCACCTCGCACATCGATTCACAGCAACATCTCAACGCTTTTCTCCATTGCTAGCAAATACGTTACTGAGGCCGCCCTGAACGGCACAAGAGTCATCTGACTGTCGATCACCGGACCCATTGTCGAACCAACACCCTGCTGCCTGCCTACTGCACCCGGACCCTGACCACTACCCAAGGCTCCATTGACCTTCTTCTACCCTCGACAATCTCTGATCAGATCAACCTCTTGCCTTAACTTGCTTCTCACCCATCATCGATCTGAATCATCGTTACATATCGGACATCAGACTATCGCGACCTCGATGTGCATTGTCGAACAAAAGACTTACTACCAACCTGACGGCAGCCAAAAGGCTTTCGATAGGGTCAATCGTTGCGAGTTCGCTATCAGCACAGGCATTTCTTGTTGCTCAAACGCCACACGAACATCTGGCGCCGCTAGGATTGTCGAAGTCAAGCCAGAGACAACAACATCTTCTTCCTCGAAGAAGACAAACGAAATCGTCACCGAAACTAACGGACACCAGCGTGTCTACCGTGGCATCACTCGTCGTCCGAGCCACAAGCACAAGACCGGTCACAGTAAACGATCCGACAATCGTAACTCAGTCGACGGTCCATCGACACTGTATTCGTCTACGTCTGAGGCTGTGAACAACAAAAGGCCATCGCCTATTCTCCGTCCTGTCACGCCTAGCTCTGCACCACCACGCATGTCTTCGTTCCCACCAAGCCTTCCCTCAGAGCACTCCGCCAGAGTCGACCGTAGCGGCACAGCTGTCTACGATCTACCGCCGTCCCTCAACATGCCACGCGCCTGGGAGAACGAGCGTCGACCCGCAGATCAGTCTGCTAGAAAAGTATCTTTTGAAACTGAATCAAACGATCAAAGCCACCTACGTCGCCCTGGCCTGTCAGTCAATACCGGAACACCATACTCTGCGTCTCCTCCAAGGGTGGCACCAGGTCTGAGCCGACTCCCTAGCCTTCGACAACATCGACAACACAAACGCACAGACTCCGCGCTTGACACTCCTGTGACCAGGAGTGTCTCTCCAGTCCCGCGAGAAGACTCAGAATACGCCACTCGTCAGGCCGCACGTGAGACAGCCCGTCGCCAGAAAGCTATAGATGAAGCCATCCTCCGTCGCCAGGAAGAGCTCGAAGATGCAGAGAACAGACAACTCGACCGCGAAGCTGAACGCGCTCAATACCGCCGCACCTTCGACCCACTACGCAAACTGCCCGAAACTCTCCACCCTTCTCGCGACAACACCGACAGCGAGCACAGCACGTGGAGCAGACACACCAGCCCACCAGCACCACCTAGCCGGCCCCGCCCAGTGCCAACACGCACACGCTTCGCCTCCTCCTCTCCCTTAGCATCCCACTCCACCCACCGCCACCGCGCCTACGGCCACGCCACAGTGCATCAATACCACTACCCCGACCCTCCAGTAGCAGCAGAGCCCAGCCGCCGACCAAGCGACTCCATCCGCGACCGCGGCCGCGAAGTCATCGAGCGCGAGCGCGCCAGAGCTGCGGCCGAAGACCGATTGAACGCCGCTGCTGTCGAGGGTGGTGACACGCAGGCTGGCGCCCAACGCTACGAGCCGGTGTTCGACGAAGTCGAGGAGAGACTCGGCGGGCGAGAGTATTATTACGTCTCTGAAGGGTCTGCGAGGCAGGAGATCCGACGGAGGAGGGAGAGGGACGATTCGAGGAGGAGGGAGGAGAGGAGGAGTGATTTCTTTTACCGGTGAGGGTTGAGCTGGGGTGGCGTGAGGGTTTTCTTACTTTTGTCGATCAATATAGAGGAGGAGCTCGAGCTTTTTTGGTTTGGTTTGTTTTGGGTATACCATAGAACCTGGGGTCCGTTTTTGGGAATAGTTTGTATTTTAACAATTTTGTACTTGTAAAAAACATCACAAGGCGGTTTTCTCCGCCACAGGAAAAAAGGGTGGCGGAATACGCTCTATATTCTTACATTGGACTTTTGGCCTCTTTATTCGACCACATCTGTTTCCCCCAATGCCATCTTGCGTAGCTTACAACTCCCTGACTGTACTGAGGACTACGAACACATCATGCCGAACGCTGTAAAACGCAATCCATCTACTGGTTGCCCTTCGACAGCGCCTGGATCATCTCCAGCGTCTTCTCCTCACTAGGCTTGCCATCCGCCAACTCAGCATCATAACCCGTCACGCGAGACTTGGGCGCAAACTCAGGTCTGGGACCCTGGTCCATGGCCAAACGCCTGTGATCAGGCAAAGCAAAGCCGTAGTTGGAGCGGCGCCTGCCCAGCGAAGCGGGCAGACCGACAGCAGCCGAGCGCGCGCTGCCAGAGCCGCGGCCCTGGTGGATGTGCTCGACGTTGCCCTCTTTGACGGCGACGGCTTCGTTGTCTGCGCGCGCGACGGTGAGGCGCACGCGGCCGGCTTCGTCGACGATGGCGCTGTGGGGGCGCACGTGGATTTTGTTGCCGTGCGGGAGGTCGGGGTCGAGGACGTGGGTTGGGTCGGCGTTCTCGTTGCGGCGCCCGGCTTTGCCCATGCCGCCGCCTGTGATGGGGTCTTGGGCGACGAAGCCGCCGACTCCCAGGACGGCGTTGGCGCTGTTGGAGCGCGCGCTGTTGCGGGCCATCAGGACGCGGGCCAGGATGGGTGATGGGTAGGCTTGCGGGCCGTGCACGGGGTGGTTCTCCATGAAGGCGTTGGTGCGGATGTGTGAGAGGCCGGCGGCGGGGTGCGTGGTGGGTGGTGCGTTCTCGTTGTCGGCCATGTTCTGGATCTGGATGCCGAAGCCGTGGGTCGTTGCGTTGCCGGCGCCTCCTGCGAACTCGGTGTTGACGGCGGGGATGTCGAGGAACTTGGTGATCAGCTTGACCAGGTCGGATCCAAGGTTGGCGTGGCTGTCGCGGAGGCCCTTCTCGAGGCCTGACAGCTCCTCGAGCGAAGGTCGCAGCTGAGGAATACGCTTCGCTTGCCACTCGCTCAAGATGCGAGTCCTCTTCGTCTGAGCCTCAGCAACCGACTGCTCAGCGGCTCGGATCTGCCTCTCGGCCTCAGCAATGTCGGAAGTGTGGGCACTCTCGACACCTAGCAGACGGTATACGCTTCCAATAGCATCCGAAACGAGCACTTGCATCCTCGCCTCTCCCTCTTCAACGTCGATTCCTGCACGCTCCATGTTGGCCCGCTCAGCGTTGGCAGTACGCTGTGCTTGCACGAGGATCTTGCGAGCCTCCTCAGGTGCGTCCCATCGCTTGCCCTCATCCACGTAGGCCTTCACATCTGCCCTTGCATTTGCCAACATACGCGATGCCTCCTGTCGTGCTTTCGCCTCCCTCTCAGCGCTGTTGAACTTCGATGCCTGGCGCACCAGCTCCTCGGCCTTCTTCTCCACCGGCTCCATCAACATGTCGGCCTGAAGCCAAGGTCCTGCGGCCTCAAAGGGACCATGCCATACCTCATTCCTCTGTGCCTCTCTCCTCTCCGCCTCAAAGTTCTGTCTCGCAAAGTGCTCAATCAAGTACTCCGTCCACTCCTCCCTGCGTGACGACAGTTGCTTCTGTACATAGTTCTGGAACTCGCCCTCCTTCATGCCCGCGATGAACGGACCAGCATACTTCCAGCGCTTGGGCTCGGTCATTTGCGCGCCCTCGACAGCATTGGGCAGCGCAACAGGAGCGGCGTTCGGGTCGGTGTTGTCTAGGAAATCCTCGTAAACGCTCAAGGTCGACTGCGCGCCCATGCTGCGGTCTCCTCTTCGGCCGCGAGCCACGATGGGCACGCCCATTTCAGCCCACTTTGCTCGTGATCGCTCATGGTCGGCGGCGCTCTCGAACTCGGTGATGTGGTCGGAGGTGTCCTGCTCGAGGACTCGGATGCTCGGGGTGGAAGACCTGGTGGTCTTGCCGGGGAGGGCGCGCTTAAGACCCCAGTCACCGCGGTAATGGGAGGATGAGGGTGTCGAGATGGCCTGGTGGGTTGGGTAGAAGTGCGTGGCGCTGTCTGAGGCGCGATATGCTCCGGTCGAGCTGGGATTCTCTAGGGGCGCCGCGGGCAGTGGGCGCGGCAGCGAGAACAGTCGCGATGACTGCAGCAGGCGCGCAGTGGGCGAGTTGTACGCCTTGGACATGGTGGCGGCGCTACCAGGGGTGTGATGTGGTGCAGGGCCGTTTTGACATGCGCTCGCTCTCCCAATGCAACAATTTGGCTGGCGTAGGTTGAATCCCCGCGGAGGTCGAATCGAGGCTTCCGCTTTCGTCTGCAGCCGCTGCCAATCATTGAATGAGTGATGAAGATGCAAGCAATGATGGTAAAAATAATATCTCACATAAACATGACGAATGATTGAACATGTTGCAAGGGTTGTGAGAAACAAAAACACGGCGTACATAGGGTATCTCAAAAAGTCAAATCGTGATCATCACCATAAAGCATGGCTCATGCGAGCATGGCGTCCAACACCGCATCCAATCCTTCCTCCCACCACTTGCCTTTCTTGCCAATCAGCGTATCGACCATTGCTTTCGTTGCCTCCTCGCTCTGTCCGCCCTTCTCCAAGCCTTCCTTTTCTCGCCAAGTTTTCTCTGCCTTCTCGGCAGCCCGGCGTATAGCATCGCCCTCATCTTCATCTCCATACAGATCACATCTCTCGCATTCGCTGCAGCGGCCTCCGTGAGGTCTGAAGTGCTGACAGAAGTGCGCATAGCCTTCTTTGCTTGTTATCTCTCCACGGCAGATGTAACACATTGTGTACCCGCAATTGCAGACGAGTTTGTTGCAACCAGAAGATTTGACGAATGAGAGATGGCATTTAGGACATGTGCGCTTGATAGCTGCCGTGGCTGAAGACTCGATGGCGGTACGTAAGGAGGTCTTCTCAGTCTCGAAACAAGTGTGTGGGTCGCTCCAGGTTGCCAAACATCGGACACAGGACGTTTTGGAGCACTCGGGATTTAGGCAGCGAAACTGCAGGCCGCGGCGCTTTTTGTGCACGCGGATCCAGGCCTGGTGTAGAGTGTTGGCAGCCGGCGGGACTAAGGTCAGGAGTAGATAGAAGAAGACTGCGAAGAGGATGAAAGGAAGAGTGAAGAGGACAGATAGGAGGAAGCAAAGAACAACCAGACTTTGCACCCCGAGAGGAGACTTCCGAAGGATATGGTTTGCGAATTGGCGACCAGTCCGCAATCGTGGAGAAGGTGTCTCATCAACCTCACCGTAGAAGCAGAATGGGCATCTCTGCAAAGGCAAATGGCTCTTGCCAATAGCATCGCTGGTTGCTCGCGTTTGGAAGGTAACCCAAACGTCCTCGCTTAACGCGCGTTGCACCAGAGTCGAGGGAATTGTGCCCTGGCATTCTTGCAGTGTGGGTGCAAAGCAGCGAAGCGTCATCCTGTCTAAATCGATACTACGAGCCCATCCCTGGCCATATACCGCTTCATTTGTCGTCCGTGAAATGCAGTCCAAGCATAGATAATGGGAGCCATCGTTGCATGTAGCAATCTGTTCAAAAGGTACCGAGGAGTAACAGCACTCGCAGTCGAAGACGGCACCAGTTTCCTCGGCTTCTGCTTCGTTAAGCTGGCTTGCATATGTCTGATCAGCTAAGATGCGCTCCTGCTGTCGTTTCACGAGCACCGGCTCAACGAACAGCTCATGTAGCTCACGATCGAGCACCGCACTTCCAGTCCGCTTTACGCTGGGCAGACGATCGAGATCTGGGCCGTCTGAATGCCAGTGCAATGCTGTATGGTCATTATTGCTACCAGCAGGGGATCGCTTCGTCCACAATGCCGAGATCGAGAAGCGCCAGGATTTGGCAGCGAGTTGCTGGAGAGTTGGTCGAGACATTGTGTAAGAGTCGTTGTGCTCCGCCATGACGCCTCGGATAGTCGAGTGACTGAGGTTCTTGAATTCCTGGTAGAGTAGCTGCTTTACCGCCTTTCTGTAATTCTCGCCTCGGAATGTGTCTTGTGCCGGCAGAGGGTCGTCATCCCGCCTCGATGAACCCTGATTGTTCGCGACCGTTACATCTCCACGCCTAGCAGGTCTCAGTCGGCCATTGACATAGGCAGCCTTCTTCTTCAACAGCTGCTCAGTCACAACCTGCAGCCGACTCTCCTTGCTAATGCTCAACAGCATCTCACGGAATACCTCAGGCTGAACGTCTGGGAAGAGCTCCACCAGTGCGGCAAGAGAGGTATTCAGCTCTGCGAGATCCGGTTCTTCTTCCTGCTCTTGATTGACGAGCGAGGGGTCATAGAGAGGCGTTATATTCTCCCCGGCTTCACTGGCTGTGCTGCTGCGGAATGGTCGAAAGAAGTCTGCCTTGCTGCGCCATGCGCCCGCGCGGCTGGGCCGGAGGAGGGGAACGTAGTCCATTGTGCGCTGCTCTCGCGCGCCGGCGATTTCTCATTGGTGTATGAATGTCATGTAGACACATGCGCATGGGGTGTCATGGTGTAAAGTGCCTGGTGAAAGGTGGAACAGACCGGGAAGTTGCGCGTGGTGTTTGTTTGATGTAAAGCTTGCCGGCGAATGACGTCGCGGGTAATGGAAATAACAACACCTCCTCCTAGAGTATGGAGGCAACGTCAAATCTTAATCAATTTACGTGGAGTGGTCCAGGTGCATTAGAATCAACAAATGAGAGACTCGAAATCTTGCTGACCTTTCTTTGTCCATCGATGTAACGTTTTTTGCAGATGAGGCTGATTGTGCGCAGAGTCTAAGGACAAGGTAATGCTACGGAGGTATGTGTGAAAACAGAAACGTTTGCAATGAGTTCTTGGAAAATATATCATCAAATTCAATGTTTTCGATATTACAATCTATTGTACTTTTGTTGTCTCTTGTGTGTACATGCATTATTCATCTAAGGCTCGTCGACGACTTGCGTCGTCCTTCCAGTCTCTTCGCGCGAGTGGCTCAAAGCCTCAAAACCTCCCTCGGTGAGACGAACGGCCCCAGCGCGGACAAGGGCTTGCGACAGGTCATCGATCAGATCATTCAAGTCCTCGATGCCAACACACAGCCTGATGATGTCCTCTGGCAGCTCACGCTCCTTGCGAGTCGCCGGGTCAATGCTGGCGTGACTCATGCGGCAAGGCATGCTGATCAAGCTGTTGACACAGCCAAAAGACACAGAGATGCCCCAGAGGTTGGTAGACTCGACAATGCGCTCGGACAGGGCGACAGAGCCGGTCTCGAAGCTCAACACTGCACCTGCACCACGTGCTTGGCTCCAGTGGAGCGCGTACTGAGGGTGCGACTTCAGGCCAGGGTAGCGGACCTTGAAGCCATGGTTCTCAAGGAACTCCGCAACAGCCTGAGAGCTCGTCTGCTGCTTCTCAATACGTACAGCAAGGGTCTTGATGCCGCGCAGCAGGAGCCAGGAATCGAACGGTGCCAAACCACATCCGGTGGAGTTGATCATGAAGAAGAACTTGTCGCCAAGTGCGGCGTCGTTGATGCCAATGACACCAGCCATGACATCGTGGTGTCCACTCAGGTACTTGGTTCCAGACTCGTAAACGACGTCGGCACCAAGGTCCAGGGGGTTTTGCAAGTAAGGCGACAGCATCGTGTTGTCCACAGCGACAATGGCCTTGGGGTTGGCTGCATGCGCAGCAGCAGAAATTCCGGCAATGTCAACGATCTTGATAAGAGGGTTGGTGGGTGTCTCGAGAAGAACCATGGTGGTCTTCTCGTTGACGGCAGCCTTCACCACATCGAGCTTGGTGGTGTCGACGTGGTGCACCTTGATGTCGTTGTTGTTCTTGAGGTAGGTCAGAAGGCGGTTGGTACCACCGTAAAGATCATCACCGGTAATGACCTCGTCACCAGGCTTGAGCACTCGGGTGATCACGTCCAGCGCGCCCATTCCCGAGCCTACGACCAAAGCCCTGTTGGCGTTCATGATCTTCGCCAGGTGCCTTTCCAAGTGCGTCCTCGTGGGGTTTCCACTACGAGTGTAGTCGTACTCTTGACCAGGGCCACCCTTGAAGGTGGCGGTCTGGTAGATCGGAGTGCTGCTGGAGTTGAACTGGTCGTTGCTTTCGGTGTAAACCAGCTCGGTGGCAAGGGCATATTTGCGACCATTTGCCGGGCTGGAAGGTGTGGGAGACGGCGGCAGGTCGTGACCGTCAAGGTCAAGACGGGCCATGGCTTTGCCAATGGCACTGGGCGCGTCTTTGGATCCCGACATTAGGAGTTTGGTAATTAGGGGAAGGTGGTTTTTTAGTGAGGGCCAGAGACCTCAGCGCTGTGTTTCTATGCTGGAGATATGATGGGCGGAGTCCGGGTGAATGGGCTCCTCTGTGTTGAAGAAGTCGTGATGATTGTGTGTATTGGAGAGGGTTGTGGAAGAAGTGCGTGACCTGTCAAAAGAAGTCGGCACACTCGCGCTCGCGGGCAGGATGAATCATGCAAGGCACCCCGATCAGACCGCTCTCCGCCAGCCAAAGTGTGGGCTGCGGGCGCCCGCGATGATGTGATCGCCGTTATCGGTCGGCAGTTGGTCAGCGAGATTGCTTCCTCAGGGTTAGACCCTACATCTGTCACGTGCCAGTCTGCCCTAAACATACATGTACAGTCGGTACTCAAAAGTCTGCGGACAGCATCTCAGTGGCAACCATCCTCCAAGGCGGACGAGGGTTGAAGGCAGGACTATACTAGCTTTTTAAGATTCCGAAGTGTCCTTAGGTCTCTTTGTGAGAGATACATATATTAATTCAAGCCCTGTGTCTGCTGACACTAGCATAATACGACATAAAGGTGTTCGCAGACTTATGAGCTAGAATACCTTAGTGCAATGTGCCCTCGGCCTGTTCAGACACCGATGCCTGGACTGACTATCACCCGTCGCCGAGATCTTGGGCGAGCACAAATACATATATGTACAGATCAGACAAATTGGCCGTCCAACAAGGTATACAAGTATTTTCGAGGGCGAGCAAGCCTCAAACACACAAAGATGCCTGAAATCATTGATGACAAGTCTGAACACTGTGTTCCCTTCATCCTCGACAGAATCTCCAAGCACAGGGAGTCATACGTTGCAAAGGGCGAGACGCCAGCGCCTTTCTTCGTTGGTCTCAATGGTGTGCAAGGCGCTGGGAAGACAACACTGGTATGCCGATGTTCAATTATTCCTCTTTGACATCCAATCATCGATCTTCACGATCGCGGTACCCAAAGCCATATTCGTCTGAAACCCGAACCTCGTGACCATGTATCTCACAAGCCATATCGCTGAGACAGGGTAGGTCACCACACTTTCGAAAACCTTAGCATCGGCGCCTTACAATCTACCCACTTTGGTCTTTTCGATAGACGATCTCTATCTTCCGCACGACAAACAAGAGACATTGGCGGCGTCCCAGCCTGACAATCCGCTTGTCCAGCATCGTGGACAGCCCTCGACGCACGATGTTCAGCTCGGCGTTGAAACTTTTGCTGCTATCGCCAACCGCAAGCAAAATATAAAAGTACCTTCTTATGATAAGTCTGCTTTCAGTGGAGCAGGTGATCGACTTCCTGTAAGCGACTGGGAGACCTGCAATCGCGAGGGTGAGCCGCCCGTCGAGGTTGTCATCTTCGAAGGCTGGTGTGTAGGATTCCGTGCACTCAGCGATGAGCAAGTGGAGCAGAAATGGAGAGCCGCAGTGCAAGAATTTGAATCTAAAGGGGATTTATATGAGGGTCGATTGGGAAGGCTGCAGCTCGGTAGTGTTCTGTTCGTCAACAACAAGCTGAGAGACTATGATCAGATGACCAGGTGAGATTTTTGGGTTGTCAGAAGATGGTTACAGCATGCTAACGTCTGCATAGCCAACTCGGAGCTTTCGTGCATATGTGAGCCGATCAAGGTATCATGTTAGGAGGCAAGCACTGACCCAAATCTAGTGATGCCGAAAATCCATTGTATGTGTACGACTGGCGTCAACAGCAAGAAGCTGCAATGCGGGCCGCCAAGGGTACCGGCATGAGTGAAGCACAAGTCAACAACTTTGTAAACGGCTGTAAGAACTCCCATGTCTATCGATCGAGCATTCCTACTGACTATCCTAGATTACCCCGCATATGAACTGTACACAGAAGTTCTCAGGAAAGGGATCTATCCTGAAACGGGTCGTCAACTCAGATTGGTGGTTGGAAAGGATCGCAGGGTCAAACAAGTCATCAGGTTGTAAACTGCTCTTCGTGGCTCTGGCAGACAGGCTTGTGTGGAATCTTGTGCCTGTAACGCTGCAGTGCCGCCACCCCAGCTTCACAATATAAATACATTGCACGAGAGAGACAGCATTTCACGCATGTTAGGTTGGTGCTCGATGATCATACATCTACAACAGGGGTTCGAAATGGTCGTATATATGAGTACGTATGTAGACCTGCGACCAGTGCAATTCTTATAGATGAACTTTCAGTGGGATGTTGCGTTGCACGCTTCACACGACTGATGTAAAACAAGAACTCTCGTAACAAATCAGCATATTAAGTGATATTCGAAACACGTTGAGAGTATTGTGTAAGTGTGCAGTAACGACTGACATCACCAACGCCAAAACAACGGGTGAGTATCGAGGCACGCCATGGGCAAATACCCATCCTAGAAAACTTATTCTCATACGACGATCAAAGAGCACAACGCGATCATGGGCCAATTCGATCGCAAAGCACAGTCACAGCCTAAACATGGAAAACCCAGCGACAGCGGCGCATCCAAAGCCCCGCCACGACTAAACCGTGGCATGCCCGAATGGAAAGGCCCTGGTTACATCCCTAAGAAAAAGCCACGGCAGCCAGCTGCAAGCCCTGCGACAGCAAAGCCTGTGGAGCTGGAGCATGCGATTCCTGTCAAATCCGAGCAAACGATGCTAGAGATCTTCCGTTCTACATTTCCGAGATCCAATGAATTCGAAGCTTTGAAACCTACGTTGCAGGAGATCAGGGATGCTCTTGCGCGGAGAGACTTTGATACTGCTTTTGGACGAGAAGATCACAAGGAGGCCTACGCTATTCGCTGGAGTCCGAGCTATACGCTATGCTACACGCAGCTACTTGCCTGGATTTGTGCAGAAAGGGCGGATGATGCTTGTATCAAAAAACTTCTTGATGGCACAGACAACGGGTTAGCAGCGCGAGTGGTATGTTTCGGTGGCTGTGCGGCCGAGCTCATGGCATTCTCAGCCCTTCTTCGGTACTTGCAGCCTTCAAAAGCAGCTGGAAGATCACTGGAGGCGAGTGCAGAAGCGCCGGATGGTGTTGATGCCACATCAGCCCCAACGCCTCTGCTATATCTCAACCTCGTCGACATGGCAGACTGGTCTTCTGTGCTCACAATGTTGGACGAGGGTTTGAACACCCCTCCTACGCTATCAAAATACGCCAGCGCCACGGCTCGAGCGGCGAACACATCTTTCTTGTCACCTGGGTCTGTCGAGCACGGATTTACTCGCGCAGACGTCTTGAGCACTAGCACAGAAGATCTTCGTGCCATTATTGGCACAGAATCACCGCTCGTCACATTCATGTTCACTTTGAACGAGCTCTACGCCACTTCAATACCTCGCACTAATGCCTTGCTCGCCAAGATCACAGAGGCTTCTCCGAAAGGAAGTTTACTGCTGGTGGTAGACAGCCCTGGAGCATGCTCGGAAATTTGTGTTGGCAACTCTAAGGAAGGTGAGGAGACAAGGAAATACCCAATGAATTGGATGATGGACCACGCCCTAGTCCCGAAGCGAAAGGGCGATGGAGGGATGCCGGAACCTGCTTGGGAAAAAATTGTCGAGGAGGCCAATATGCTCTACAAGCTTGATGAGAGCCTTAGACATCCAGTCAGTCTTGAGAACATGAGGTTCCAGGTGCATTTGTTCAGGCGTATATAAGCCTTGAGGGCTCTTAGCCAATCTGATGATTGGTAATCATGCTTCGCTATATTATGCTATGGACTCCAAATGAATACACTGTGGGCAAGGGCATGTGGATGAGCTCGAGGATCTGTAAGATTGACGCGCGTATGTAAACTACTGACGCATGCTCCCGTGACTTTAGATATGAATACTGGTCACACCACAACAATGATGGCTGCGTCTTCCGTATACTATTGCGGCATTGTATGTATACTATATACCTGCAAGGCAGTGCTATCGGCGCTCTGTGCATTCAATGTACATGTACATGTATGCAGCTTACGTGTACCCTGACACCTCTCAACTCTAGCTAAGTTACCTCCATGGAGTATAGTATCGGCCTCGTAGCCACATTGAGAAACGCACGTACATGTGTATGCAGACGCATTAACCTCACCTTCTTTGAGTGCTGCGTAGCCAATAGCATTATGCTGCGTTGCATTCACCAAAGAAAAGTGACTTACCGAGAGGTCACGTGTCGGGACTTGCGATTTCATGTGAATGCCGCGGGGGCTGCCGCCGCGACGGCCGAGGCGAAACCAACCTCGGCATGCGGCATGTTGTCACAGCCAGCTTCACGAGTCCAAGAGCCGGGGAGATCAGGTGGTCGTCTACAGTCCCTATATCGCGGTAGGCCTCTGCCATTCCTCTCTCCCTTCCACATTTTACTATACACATTTTGTTCTCATACAAATTGAGAATACTCCACAGCAAATATGGCTGGAGAACAATTACGCTATGACGGCCAGACCGTCGTTGTGACCGGCGCTGGCGGAGGACTCGGAAGGGCATACGCACTCTTCTTTGCCTCACGAGGAGCCAATGTCGTTGTCAACGACTTGGGCGGCTCCTTCAAGGGTGAGGGAGGTGGCAACAAGGTAAGCTCTACTGGCCTCGGAAGATACTCGAATCCACTAACCTCTTGCTCCTACAGGCCGCCGACGAGGTCGTCAAAGAGATCACATCTGCTGGCGGCAAGGCCGTCGCAAACTACGACTCTGTAGAGAATGGCGACAAGATCATCGACACTGCTATCCAGGCCTTTGGCAGGATCGATGTCCTCATCAACAACGCAGGCATCTTGCGCGACATCAGCTTCAAGAACATGAAAGATCAGGATTGGGACCTGATTATGAAGGTCCATGTTGAGGGAGCATACAAGTGCGCAAAGGCTGCATGGCCACACTTCAGGAAGCAAAAGTACGGACGTGTTATTAGCACAGCTAGCGCGGCTGGCTTGTTCGGAAGCTTTGGACAATGCAACTACTCAGGTAAGAGGCACTCCCGTATAAGCAGAATCATGGATACTGTGCGACTAACACATATTAGCGGCCAAGCTCTCCCAGGTCGGATTCACTGAGACTCTTGCCAAGGAAGGTCTCAAATACAACATCATTTGCAACGTGATCGCACCCATTGCAGCGTCAAGGATGACCGCCACCGTCATGCCTCCCGAGGTCTTGGACGCTCTCAAGCCTGAGTGGGTTGTTCCCCTTGTCGCAGTCCTCGTCCACAAGTCAAACCAGACGGAGACCGGCTCAATCTTTGAGGTCGGTGGTGGTCACATTGCCAAGCTGCGCTGGGAGCGATCAAAGGGTGCCTTGTTCAGAGCCGACAGCAGCTTCACACCAGGTGCTCTGCTCAAGAAGTGGGATACCGTTGGTGACTTCACTCGTGGCAACGAGTACCCACAAGGCCCGGCCAACTTCATGGAGCTGCTCGAAGATGCGCAGAAGCTGCCTCCAAACCCTCCCTCGGAGAACATTGAGTTCAAGGACAAGGTCGTCCTGATCACGGGTGCTGGTGCTGGTCTTGGTCGCATCTACGCCCTGCAGTTCGCAAAGTATGGTGCCAAGATTGTCGTCAACGATCTTGTCGATCCCGACACGACCGTACAGGAGATTCAGAAGCTCGGCGGACAAGCTACTGGTGTCAAGGCTAGTGCTGAAGATGGCGAAACCGTCGTCAAGGCTGCTATTGACGCATACGGCCGCGTTGACGTTATTGTCAACAACGCTGGTATCTTGCGCGATAAGGCCTTCGCCAACATGGACGACAAGATGTTCAAGCAAGTGCTTGACGTTCACTTGCGCGGCACTTACAAGATTTCCAAGGCTGCGTGGCCGTACATGCTCAAGCAGAAGTACGGTCGCATCATTAACACCACATCCACTTCTGGTATCTACGGCAACTTCGGTCAGGCCAACTACGCCGCAGCCAAGTGCGGCATCCTCGGTTTCTCACGCGCGCTGGCAAGAGAAGGCAAGAAGTACAACATCTACGTCAACACAATCGCGCCTAATGCTGGTACCAACATGACACGCTCCATCATGCCCGAAGAGATGGTTCAGGCCTTCAAGCCTGACTACGTGGCGCCGCTTGTTGTTCTGCTTGGCTCCGACAAGGTTCCTGAGCCAGCAACCGGTCGCCTCTTCGAGGTTGGCTCTGGCTGGGTTGGCGAGACCAGGTGGCAGCGTACTGGCGGCGTTGGCTTCCCTATCGACAAGCAGCTTACCCCCGAAGAGGTCCTCTCCAAGTGGGAGACTGTCTTGAACTTCGACGACGGTCGTGCTGACCACCCCGATGATCCTTCCGCCGGAACGGAGAAGATCATGGCCAACATGGAGAACCGCTCCTCTGCTGCGAAGAAGGAGAAGAAGGGTGGTGAGCCAAACAAGGAGATCTTGGCCAACATTGAGGCTGCAAAGAAGGCTAAGGCCGATGGCACTGACTTCGCTTACGACGAGCGTGATGTCATTCTTTACAGTAAGTCTTCGAGAATCTGAAGCTCGATCGACTCAAGCTAATAAGTAATCTAGATCTCGGTGTCGGCGCCAAGCGAACAGACCTTCCTCTCGTCTTCGAGAACGACGACAAGTTCCAGGTCTTGCCCACTTTCGGTGTCATTCCTACCTTCAATGCAGTTGCTCCTTTCAGCATGGGTGACCTCGTGCCGAACTTCAGCCCCATGATGCTGCTCCACGGCGAGCAATACCTCGAGATCCGCAACCCCATCCCAACCGAAGCGACCACCACTTCATACCCCAACCTTGTCGAGGTCGTCGACAAGGGCAACGCCGGCATCATTGTCACAGGCTCTACCACCAAGGACAAGAAGACCGGCAAAGATCTCTTCTACAACGAGAGCACTGTCTTCATTCGCGGCTCCGGCGGCTTCGGTGGCCCCAACAAGGGTACTGATCGCGGCGCTGCTTCTCGCGTGTACAAGGTGCCTCAGCGCCAGCCCGACTCGGTCGTCGAAGAGAAGACGACTGAGGAGCAAGCGGCCATCTACCGCCTCTCCGGCGACCGCAACCCTCTGCACATCGACCCCGAGTTCAGCAAGGTCGGTGGCTTCAAGGAGCCTATCCTTCACGGCCTGTGCTCTTTCGGCATTGCTGGCAAGGCAGTGGTCAGGACTTACGGCCAATTCAAGAACATCAAGGTCCGCTTCGCTGGTGTCGTGATTCCTGGTCAGACACTGGTGACCGAGATGTGGAAGGAGGGCAACACTGTCATCTTCCAGACCAAGGTCAAGGAGACTGGCAAGCTCTGCATTGCTGGTGCTGGCGCCGAGCTGGCTGGTGCTGGAAAGGCCAAGCTTTGAGTGCTTCGGTCATGAATAATTTCATTCTTGTATAATTTGGGCGTTTTCAATGAAGACAATTCACACCAATTTTTTGGATTATTTTCCTGCCACTATCATGCGTACATGTAGTTCCTCCTCAACAATGCTCGATGACGTTCGAACCCGCGACCTCCGGCAATGTCCGAACATTACACGAACGCCGGGATATCCCTTCAAGCTTGTCTTATCGCAAAGTGTTATCTTAGACAGGCCAGACATATCCGTCGAATGTCAGCATGTCTTCAGCCTCACCGCAGCCTCGGGCTTCCAGTTCTCCAATATCAGGATGTAATAGCTGGATCAACCCTATCTCACCGCTATATGCCGTGCTCCTTGTAAATAGATTCAGATTGAGATGCTTTCACTTCTGGACGCAGAGCTCTCATCGCGAGACTCTGCTCTTTGTTATTCGGATAAATTTCCCCCGACCTAGGCCTATCTATAGTTCTTGACTCGATAAAGCCTCACGAAGATAGGCGTTCGATAGGCGATCTCTAGGCCATATCTGGCAATAATGTGCTGCAAAACGCCTCAACACAGCATCTTCAGCGGACGGCATCTATATCCACATGGCTTGCGCGCCTTGTGCACGCCTATGTGTCCGGGTCCACTGGCATGGCGTCCAATCGCAGGTGTCATCGAGCTGGAGATAGGCATCCTGCAGGTCACGCACCTGTCCGAGCGGCACAAAGCAATTATGCAAGCATGGCTTATGGAGTAAACCGATGCCAATGGTTCCTGGCTAAGGCTGAAGAACAAGATAAGAGTCGCAAGGTCAGTGCTAAGTACAAAGCCAAGGATAGCTCTCATACACCCAAGCATTCGTGACTTCATCCGCGTGTACAACATGAAGCTATCCGTGAGTCTTCTGCTTGCTGGTTTCCTCTTCTGTGCCGACGAAGCTTTGTCGGCTCCCAGTCCTGATCCCAAGGCCACATGGGTTCGTCAGGGCAGAGCAAGGAAGGCTGCATCGAAATCGAAGATCGGGAGACGCTGGACGAATGAGACATCATCTGAAACAGCCCCCGGCTCTTGTCCAGATAGCACCTATACAAAGACATCGGCTCCCAAAGCCAACGTCTGGGGAAGCTTGACCGACCTTGAAGCCGTCTCAGTTACTCGGTGGTTGTTCGCTCAAGCGGAGTTCAATCTCACCGTTAGTGACGAAGCTGGGGAATGGGACAACACTATGTACGTTAACCGAACACTAAGATGTTTACCTTGCTGACCATATTCGAGTCTGTTGGTTGAGCTTATGCACCCAAACAAGACAGACGTATTGGACTATCTCGATAACTCAGGACCAGCCCCGGATCGATATGCTCATGTCGTGTTGGACCATCGAGCCTGTGTGGACCCGTACTACGAAGACATTCTGGTCGGCCCCATCGGATCAACTGGTGTCAAGAATGGTACAACCAAGTGGGAGCCTCTCGAGTATCCTTATACTCGGAAAACAGCCGGTCGTGTGCGCAATCTCGATGCTGATGCTGATGATACCCTTTACTCCCAGTGGATAAACAAAATCGGTGCCAATATCTCAGATATCACGCTCGGCCTGTGGGGTGGAACAGCGGCCGGGCTTGACAACGACACTCTTGAGATCTGGGGTATTGATCCTCTGTGGCAAGACGACGGACGCATTATTCGATGGGATGGTTTCTGGTCTACCACAGTCGACAAGTTCGATGCCGAGACGCTCCTCCCACTTGGTCTCTACTTTAGGAGCGATATCACGGGACGTGATCCAAGCCAATGGAAATTAGAAGGCTGGTACTACAACGGCATATTCTATGACACCACTGAAGCATTCAGGAACGCATATTATACTCCTGGATTCGTGAAGCTAGGGGCCAACACTGAAGGTAGCTGGGCAACGACTGACCAGAACGGACCTATCCTTCCGTTTGACACTGCTCATCCTCCAGCATCTATCGCTCCGAGTGGTGCCAGGTACTCAGTTGATGCTGAGGCCAAGTGGGTTCAGTGGATGGACTTTTCTTTCTACGTCGGATACCAGCGTGACACCGGTCTTAGTCTATGGGATATTCGCTACAAAGGCGAAAGAGTTCTGTATGAGTTGGGTCTGCAAGAAGCGCTCGCTCACTACGCCGGGCAAGATCCTCTACAGAGCGGTACTTCCTATTTGGACACCTACTATGGCTTTGGCCCTTATGCGTTTGAGCTCGTCAAAGGCTACGACTGTCCGGCCTATGCTACTTATCTCAACACTTCTTTTTACGTGTCTGAGACCACGCACACGCATCTGAACAGTCTTTGCCTCTTCGAATTCACCGCTGATTATCCTCTGCAACGACACAGCACCTCTAATTACGTCAGTGCCACCAAGAACACATACTTTACCATTCGGTCCGTCAGCACTGTTGGAAACTATGATTATATGTTCTCCTATTCCTTCTATCTTGGTACGTCTTCACTGGTCAGATGAAACGAAAGCATAAAGGCTAATTGCAAAGCAGATGGTAGCATGAGCGTCGAGGTTCGTGCTTCAGGCTATATTCAGAGCGCTTATTTCGCGAACAACGAGGAGTATGGCTACAAGATCCACGACAACCTCTCGGGCAGCATGCACGACCACGTCTTGAACTTCAAAGCGGACTTCGACATTCAGGGAACCAACAATACAGTTGCAGTCGTAAATCAGGTCCCTGTCTCGACAACCTACCCTTGGTCGAAAGGCAAAGCGCGTAACACGATGAAGCTTGAGAAATCATACCTCGAGTCAGAGGACCAAAGCCGCCTGTTTTGGGGTCCAAACGGCCAGACCCAGTACAGCGTGATCAACACTGATGCGCTGAACAACTATGGAGAGTACCGAGGCTACCGCATCTCTCCTTCCATCGGCGCTATTCACCTTACTGTCGAAGACTCGAGCAACTTGGTCAACGCTGCCCGATGGGCAAGCCATGACCTTCAAGTGACTAAGCAGCACGACACTGAGCCTCGAGCTGCGCACGCTTACAACAATCAAGATGTGCACAATCCACCCATCAACTTTGACAAGTTCTTCGACGGCGAGAACCTCACCCAGACCGACCTTGTTTTCTGGCTCAATGTGGGCATGCACCACATCCCACACACTGGTGATCTGCCCAATACAGTCTTCTCGACCGCTCACGCAGGTCTTTCCTTCTCGCCTTTGAACTATCTCAATGGCGACCCAAGCCGGCAGACCGTCAACCAAGTCAGGATCGACTACGGAGGCGGTAACGTCAGTGCGGTCGAGACTTTTGGCCAGCAGCAAGGCAGCTGTGCCCTCGAGTACACTCCTGTAGAGGCGGATTTGTGGGGCTACAAGGGTGATGTGGTGGTGAGGAAATTCCCTTACGACCCCAACGACCCTTACTACGAGACGGACTCAATTGTGTAGAAATGCCCTCTCTCTAGTCAGCGGAAGTGATACGACGAGTAAGAGCACAACGATGGATTCTGGAACGCGGAACCATCATCTCTTGCGAGCACAAATATACTATCAGCAGTGTTGCCCAACATCTCCGTATCTTTCACTCGGCCGAGAACGCAGGGAGGAAACAGTCGTCACAGCATTCGCTGGCTACGATCTACACAAGCCGAGGGATGTTTCGTCGCACCCGCCGTTGAGAGGACCATTTTAGTAACCAGGTGTAACATCATGCATCTAATCATGTGGCCATTGATGCATAAACATATGACCGTCACCGCACAAGCTCATACTGTGAACTTGTCTGGATTGCGCCTCTAAAGGCTTGAGCCACTTCGTTAGCCTCTTAATGTACACTTCCATTTTCGGAGCGTCCCATATGAAGAATGGTCTGATCGCCAAGCATGTCAGCTTGACTGTCAGGCTGGGGATTCCCAGTGGCGCCACATTGCTTATACACGCATACACCGTTCGATGCATGATGTGTCAGCGGCTGCAGTACTTCGCATGTGCTGGCACGAGTCAATGGTCGTGTCTTCTTCCCCTTACCCCTCAGACTGCACCAGTACGTAGAGATCATGGAATGATCACCATCGGGCCTCATCATGTTGCACAAGCGCTGAGCTTCATTGCCAGAGCCTGGGTCCCAAGATAAGTTACTACTTGGCCTCGCATCAAAAGCGCTCGCGCGCCTCGTCTTTGCAATGAAACGTGCGAATTCTCTCATAATCGCAATTGCAAGATGAGCTCCCTTGACCTCACCAGCACAATAGGAACATGGGTCGGTGCGGGAATCGGAATCCTTGCTTTGGTGGGGGTGGTCGGACCTCTGCTCATCTGGCGTGCAAGCTTGACTGCCAGAAATCAAGCATTGTCACGATTAGATGCAGGTCTTGCAAGTAGCTGCGATTTCGTTACTCGCGGCGTGCCCTTCGGTCGTAGCACCCGTCTTTATAGACGAGTGCACACTCCAAATTTGATCGATCCGCCCAGATTCAAGCAGTGGAAAGCGTCATGGGGTACTGGCATTGCTCTGCCGCACAAGTCATCCGCGGGCTGGGTCCAACTTTGTGTGGCTTTACAAGCCTATGGATTCAAAGACTTCAGCATTGGCGATTTCTTGGTCATGAGGAAGAAGGACGAGGTCGACTTTGCGGTACTGCCGGTTTCTCGAGTATGGCTCGTTATTCTTGGTCTTATCGGACGATTCGGGTTGCGACAAGACGGCGGTAAATGGCCTGCTAAGCGTCCCACCGGCCTGCTCTTCGACCAGCCCTCCGGCGTTGGGGAGCTGTTTGTCGAGAGAACACTCCAAAGAGGAGCGGGAGATAACAGAGACTCACTCGACCTCTCGGACGATTCCATTGAACAAGACCCGTGGCTCGTCGGAATGCGCCACCCACGTGCTGGGAAAAGGTTGGATGGCTTAGTCGGCTCGCTTCGATTCGGATATCACTCACATCGTGTCAATTTTCGCGTGTTTCCGCAGCAAGACATCGGTGGACTTTCGCCGGATTCACTAGACATTGCCGGTCTCTTCTGGCTTTCCGTGGGCTGCCTTCCCTTTCACGATGGCAGAGTTTTCTGTCTGGACGACGTACAACGTTCTGCGGATACCAGAGCGCAGGGGCATAGCGATTTTCGAGAGCGATCAAAACGGCATGTGCCCGATGACAGATGGCTCGGTTCAGCCCCCGGAAATGATCCTACGCCTGAAGAATCTGACGACGATGATTTTCAAGGCCGCCATGGGAACATATCCAAAGCTTATATCGGGAACACAATGCAGCATAACCAGTATGTCGATGTCCCAGAGAAGAATCGAACCAGTCCAAACAGCCTCAGTGGGTCTGATGTGCCGCGAAGACTTCGTTTCATGCCGAGTAGAAATCGTGTCAATGAAAGGTTGTCAGGCATCGCCCAGGCAATTGGCGCGGAATCAGAGAACACAGTGACATATGCTCTGACTGAAGTTCTAGAAACTTCTGCAACAGCCAACTGGACTATTCTTCTGAAAGAGGACGTTCATCGAGAATTCGTTCCTTCCGATCACCCATGGGTGCGCTTGGGGAGGCGCCGGCTCACAAAGGGTCGATCGCGAGAGTCAAAGCGCCCTAAGTTTTTCCTGATGCGACAAGATGCCCATCTTCTTGCCCGCGTTATGCTGTCGTTGCCGATGTGCTCTCAGGGTTATCTTATGTCCGAATGCTACACTTCGAGGTGCATAGCCATGCTGGTAGCAGCTAGCAGACTTCTCAAGCCAGTCTTGGTGGCTCTGATCGCGAATTTCAACATTCTAGAGTCTCATCACGCCTTCCCGAGAGGATTCAAGGATCTACTTTCGAACCTCTTGAATATGATCTCGCACAAGTCATACAGCCGAAAATTTGCGAATGCGCTGTATGTGCTCGATTGCGCCTTGGAAGGTTTCACCAACCAAGTAACTGATGGCATATTACCGGTACAGGTCGTCTTGGTCACGAGCCCTGAGTTTCGAGATCTGATTCGTCAATCGATGGACAATTTAGAGGCTTGTTTGCCACAAGTGATTGTTTTGGACAGAAAAGAGGCCACATTGGATGTCATATCTGTTCTGGGAACAGTCAAGAAGTTTCCTCTTGAGCTCGATGTGCTTGTCGATGATCCACAAGCTTACCGAAATGCTGGACAAGTCGACTTGCCGTACGCGGACGTCCTCTTGATAGTCCTCAAAGCCTCTTTGAAGAGTACATTCATTCGAACATCGTTAGAGTCCGAGCCTTTGTTCGCAGAAGCATTAGGATCGAAAGATGAGTTTGAGGTCATATGATAACATTCTTGACATGCGAGTACCAGAAAGACCGAATGATCTAGGCGGCGGAAAGCTCCGACATGAGCAATGACTCTCACTGCACGACCTCATACTGCGAATCCAGCTGCATCGCGCCCTCAACAGGCTTGAGCCACATCATGCGCCTCTCCACGTACACTTCCATCATTGGGGCTCGATCAAGGATGGTCTGATCGTCAAGCACGCCGGCCCTGAGTCCTATAAATTCTGCCATAGCAGGGACTCCTCCGGTCCGGTACATTGCCGTTCCGCAAGTCGGGCAGAAATGCGTGTGGATGTCCTAGGGATACGAGGTCAGTACGAGCCTGCTGTGAAACGCGGACCGAGAACGAGAACGAGAAACGCTGATCGCGTCTTGTCACGCAGCAGCAGTCAACAATTGCCTCGTCATCTACTTACCCTGCCGTGATCAGACTTCTTGGTAAAGATTTTCGGCTCACCAGCAGTAACAGCAAAATTGGCTTTTGGTACTTGGAATACTTGGGTGTTATTTAGTTTTCGATCATCTGTGCAATGGCAAAATGCCTGGTGTATGATTGCTTGTCAGTATTTGATGTGCTCGAAACCATGAAAATCTGTTCAACATGCCGTATAGGTCGGCTCGCCTGTGTATTCGACCTTGATCTCACCGCAGAGGCAGCTACCGGTAGGCATTGTGGTTGCAGATTTAGACACAACGCTTTACTGAGTGTGAGCGTTACTGACGATACTTGTCCCAGATGAAGACTGTTGATCTGCTCTGCCCTCTGCGTCTGCGGAAGCCTTCGGCTGACCTCAGCTGAAGACATCATTTCATGCAGTCAACTCAGCTACTCATTTCTCTAGGACGATCAAGCAATGATCCAGCCATTACGAGGGCGATTATGTCGAGGATGTCTCAATGTTCCTTCACGGCTTGTGAGAGGTCATACTAGCATAAGTCTACAAACACATACATGTACATGTATACATGTATGGTCACTTTGAAGTCAACGACATTAGAGGCGGAACGTGATTGAGCGCATGGCTACACTAACCCTAGAACAAGGATCAGGATCACGTGCACTGCACACACCGCTTGCATGCAGGTGCGTGCGTCCAAAGCGCTGCCTCGTATCGTGAACGAGGTGACTGTAATCGTGCATACTTTGCACCCGGCGGACTTCGCTCTCATCACGGCATTTTTCTTGCATAATATCATGTCAACGAGAGTGAAAGGGATCAACATTTGGCGTATGAGCTCGAACAGTTATTACCAACAACCCCTGCAATGTTCTTGTCGGTTGACCCCTGCTGGAGACATCGCGACATCGGTACACTTGGTGCCATAGACTCAAGACAAGCATGCTTGTCAGCAATGACATATACAGGATGTCCACGACGCAAGTTGCGAGTATTTCTGTTGTACTACTGAGGGCTTCACAAAATCTGCTTACCGTCCGTGTGTTTCAGTACACAAACAGGGTCTATCTAAGCTAACGGGCAGTGGTGCACGGAATGGTACGATGCGTGGATACAGCATCTTACTAGCCCCGCAGAACGCGTTTCATCAATCCCACTTGTAATCTTTAATCATGGCACTATAGGTGTCACCGTACGAAGATCCGAGCGAGTGCGAGATGGAGCCACGAGCCTCGTATGCTGTACGAGCCCTGGATCTGCGAATGTCGGCACTTACGTCGGCGCTCATTGGCCAACGGATGAGTTTAGGTTCGAGATACGCATTTGCATGTGGCTGTAGTGTTGGCAGCCGTCATGACACAACAGTGGAAAGCTAAGCTGCCGATATTAGTGTTGAGGCGTTGTGCAAGCATGGCAGAAATAATGTCGCCTGACAAGTGGCTATATATTGAATGTGAGCTTCCTGCGAAGGTTTGATGGAACATTACCTTTATACTCAAACCCTGGAACACCTTCAACTCAAATTGACATGGACGTACTCTGTGGCTATCGACCGTCTTTCCTGGACAATGTTCCAATCTCCATCCAAATCGTGGCTGCGGCTGCAATTGCCATACTGGCTTACACAATATACTCTGTACTCGCCAGCGGACAGCCATTGAAAGGTTTCCCAGTCGTTGCTCTCAGCGAGAAAGGCTTGAACTCGAAATGGTCCTGGTACACCGCCAGTACCGAGACAATTGCAAAAGGACTCAAAGAGCACAATGGACCTTTCCAAATCATCACCGGCACAGGTCCCAAGGTACGCCGCATGGAAGTGCCGATGTCTAGTATGCTGATTTACTGACACCGCACAGATCGTTCTACCCAACCGTTTCGCCGACGAAGTCCGATCACGAGACGAGGTCAACTTCAACGAGGCTTTCTCGAACGAGTTCTTCACCCACTACCCTGGCTTCGAGGCGCCCAGAGAAGGCCTGGCAAATGACTGGTTGATTCAAGAGACCACCCGAGTCAAGCTTACTCAGTCCCTCGGCCTTGTTACCCATGATCTCGTCGACGAGACCACCGCATCTGTTCACGATATTTTCGGCGATGACAAACAATGGCACACCGTTATGCTGAAAGATGATGTGAGCGAGTTGGTTGCACGCTTGTCATCACGCGTGTTCCTCGGTCTGCCGCTGTGCAGGAACAGGCGGTGGCTGGATATCGCAAAGAACTATACTATCGATGTCTTCATCGGCTCGCGGCTCATGCGCATGGCACCCGCGATTCTTCGTCCCATTACCTACTGGTTCATCCCCCAATGCAAACGCCTACGTGCGCAAGTCCGTGATGCAAGGAAACTGATCATGCCCGAAGTCGAGAGGCGCAAGGAACGCGCCCAAAAAGCTCTTGAGGCCGGCCAGAAGCCGCCCAAAACCGCAGACTCGATCGGATGGATGTACGAGGTTGCACGTGGACGCGAGGTCGACTACGTTGCTGGTCAGCTATCTCTCACCATGGCTGCCATCCACACGACCACGGAAGCAACAACGCAAGCACTCATCGACGTGTGCAGGAACCCAGAAATCGTGGGCCCCTTGAGGGAGGAGATCATCACTGTCATTTCCGAGAACGGCTGGACCAAACCCACTCTCCAAAAACTGCGCCTGATGGACAGCTTCCTCAAGGAGTCGCAGCGATACAGCCCGATGGGAGAAAATTCGATGAACAGATACGTTGAGCGCGAATTCGCACTCTCCGATGGCACAGTTATTCCCAAGGGCTCACGCTTTTTTGTGGCCGGGGCCTACCAAGACCCAACGATCTACGAAAACCCAGAAAAGTTCGACGCCTTCCGCTTCGCCAAACCCTTAGAACCAGGTCAAACCAATGTCTGGGGTCACGTAGCTACAAGCGCAAGCCACATGGCGTTCGGTCATGGCAATCATGCGTGCCCAGGCCGCTTCTTTGCTAGCAATGAGATCAAGATTGCGCTTTGTCACTTGCTGCTCAAGTACGACTTTGATCTCATCGATGGCGAGGTGCCACAGTCATTCAAGTTCGAGGGCAACAAGTCAATCAGCCAAAAGAGCAAGATCTCGATGAGGCGGAGGGAAGAGGAGATTTGTCTTGACTTGGACATTGAAGCATAGCGGTATCATAGCCACTGAGAACAACTCATCTTTATGACCAGAGCTTTATGTTTTTCATCTTGTTACTTGGTGTGCGCTAGTTCCCAACATGACCTCCTGATCGTGTCCGATTAACAAAACCTATTGACTAGACGTTGAACAGGTTCACGCTCTCTCGGGAGTAAGCAGTAACATTAGGCCACTGACTCCAGTCAGGCTGGAACAGGATGGCATCTTGGCAAGCTGAGCCAAGGCCGGTATTGTTCAACCAAGCAGGCTCCCAGTAGCTACGATACTGTCAGCACCATTCAACGAGACCTGTTTTGGCACAAAGACATTCGGTTCTGGGCGGGGCAGTACTCACTTGATACCTCTTCCAAGCCCCTTGGGCAATCCCTTGACGACATCCAACACTCTGCGGCCCCATTCAAGCTGCCCAGCAACCGAGGCCGGAATACTAGGCTCGCTCAGAGCGGGTGCATCTTCACCTTCGCAAATGGCTGGCCAGTCAGTCTCAACGACATGGATCGGCTTCGAGTACTTCTTCGCCAAAAAAGTCATGGTATCCTTCAGATTGTCCAGAGTAGCCGCAGTGCCGTAGAATGGGTAGAAACTCAGACCAATCACATCCCAGTCCTTCGTCTTCACCTTGCCAGTTGCAGTCAGAGCGTCGAACCACCTTTGCTGTAAAGTGAGGTTGTATCCATTGTCGATGTGGATCATGACTTCCGGTGAGTGAACGCCCGCAGAGACAGCATCGCGGACCCCATCGCGAGCAGCGGCGTACAAGGTTGCTAGACCGGTAAAGTTGGCAGTGCGAGCTTGCTTGGGTTCAACATCGACGCTCACTCGGCCAAGAGGCCAGATCATGCCGTTGCGGATCTCATTGCCCAAGCTTACGAGGGCAAGGTCGACGCCTGCGTCTGAGAACGACTTCATTGTCGACGAGACGTAGTGGCGCAGGCTCGAAGCCAGAGGTTTGAGAGTCGTGGGCCACGCGGCTGGCTGCCATTGCTTTTGAGGGTCGGCCCAGTAGTCGCTGAAGTCTGATCATGGACACCATTAGTTTCGAACTAGGGCACTGATAGCGAATATTCAGCGATACGCACGATAGTCGAGGTAGATCTTGTAACCCTTGGCTGAGAAGCGCTTTGCAAGACCCAACGTGTACTTCAGGTCGTACGTCTCATAGTAGCCCCCGTCATACGGGACGGTAGGATCCACCCAAAGACGCAGGCGGACCGTGTTCATTCCGGCATCACCCAGAATGTCCTCTACAGGCCTGGTAGCATTACCGCGAGCGGTATCCTTGTAGACGTAGCCGCCGTCCTCCTGGATCTTCAAAGACGACAGGTCGAAACCATTGTAAAAGTATGGCTGCTTGGGCTTTGGAGCCGCAGTAGCGAAAGACGAAAGCGAGAGAAGAGCTGCTGCTGTCGCGGTGAAGGACTTGAGGTGAACCATTGCGTATATCACAGCGTTCGTGACCGCTCTAGAGGGCGGGCGGCCATCTTGATTTATACGGCAGTCCTTTCAGCCTATACCGCTTGTTCTCATTTTACAGTATATTGTATCCGAGGTCCACGTGGACGAGCAAAGCCTACCGGCATCGATACCCTAAAAGTCAAGTACCGAGATCCAAAGATTCCACCAGTTATGATCATCTCGCCTTCAAGCCATGATGGTATTCTTTTAGGGCGCCACAGACTAGAGAAGGGCTCACAGCAATATAATGGTATCTGAGGGTGGAGGAGCGGCTTGGAGATGAGGGGAAGACTTGGAGGCGGCCGGGATGTGGAGCGGTTTTTATCATCTCCACACGAAGTCTTGTACAACGATCTTTTGGAGAATTGTTCGTGTAGAATCGAGCAAGTCTTGAGTGATCAGTGCTCAAAAATGGGTTAAGTACATGGAGTGAAGCTGAGCTCTGTATCCAATAGTATGAACATCCATGCGCGCGTTCAAATATTCTCCTGGAACAGACATGATATCTAATCTTTGATCCGCCAACGCATTATGGAACCATAGAAATATTGATACTTATGTGCATTCGAGCATGTTCAAGGGTCGATAGCTGGTCTTCTCGCCATCACGCGTTTACTCAAAGACAAAAGAAATGAAATCGTCTGCACAGGAAAGGAAACGCATTTTCGCCAGCAAATTAAAGCTGTGGTCTACATGCGCTTTTGCATTGCGCGCGCTCGTGTAAGCTCTCTTGCCGCTTGATGAATCTTCCATAGAATCAAAGCGTTACTACCCACCTCCCAGTATCAACGCCATGTGTATAATGCAGCAAATCTATCGTCCGACCCAGATGTGAATCGAGACGCTCTAATCATATTGGAAGAGCACGCTGATGCTCTCACCGTGGTGGACACGGCGGATGGCCTCGGCGAAGACGTTACCAATCTCCAGAACCTCCAGCTTAGGGCACGCCTTGAGGTGCTCTTCTTGGGGCACGGAGTTCGTGGTGATGACCTTGTCAATCGCACTGGCATTGATGCGCTCAACGGCGTCTCCTGAGAATACACCGTGTGTGACGAGTGCGTATACAGTCTGAGCACCCTCCTTCTTGAGGAGCTTGGCAGCACGTGTGATAGTGTTGGAGGTATCAGCCAGGTCGTCTACTAGGATGGCAGTGCGGCCGCGAACTTCGCCGACCAGCAACATGGTAGCGTTCTGACGGTCGGAAACCTGGGTTGGGCGGCGTTCCTAAGTTACGTTAGATGGCGGAGGTCCACTCCAAAAGGTTTCATGGGCCTACCTTGTGAATGAGCGCAAAGTCTGCGCCTAGTGCGTCTGCAATGTTGGTTGCGCGTTTTGCTCCGCCAGCGTCAGGGCTGACAATAACGCAGTTGTCGGGCCCGCCGTGCTTGTGGATGATCTGCTGCTGAATGTACTTCTTCAACATGTGCCTACCGTAGAGGTTGTCGACGGGAATGTCGAAGAAACCCTGGTACTGCGGGTCGTGAAGATCCATTGTGATGACGTGGTCTGCGCCAGCGCAGGTGAGAAGATCGGCAACGAGAGTACCAGCCTGTGCAACCCACATCTTGTATCCTTTCTGCACGGCCAGCTGAGGGGGAGCGGCCGTGTGGGCAGGAGCAGGGTTGCTCGTCACAGCTCCACTGCCAGAAGCTCCAGAATCGCCATTCGACTCTTGGTCTGAGTTGACACTATCCATGGTGCTCTTGCGCTGCAGCGAAAGGCCGTTCAATTTCTTCGACAAAGAGGTGGCGCCATTGCCATTGCTGACACCTTGGCTTTCCGGGCCACCTGGATAAGGGCTCGCCGGCCTCGAGTTGAAAGTGTAGTCTGTTTCTCCATCGCCCTTGGTGGGCATCCTGGCGAGAGGGGCGCCAACCTTGTTATAAGGCAAGTCGCTCTGACGGGAGTATGGGAACAATGGAAGGACAGCGGTGACTCGCTTTGCGCTTGCAGTCTTGCATGCGCTCAAGGTGATGAGCAGCTCCATGAGGTGGTCATTGACCTTGCCGCCGCCAGACTGCACAATGTAAACATCTTTGTCGCGGACGCTGTCACCGATTTCGACCCGAGTCTCGCCATTGGCGAACTTCTTCAATTCAATGTTGGCAGCCGGGATTCCGAGGTGGGTGCAGATGTTCTCGGTGAGCTGCGGGTGCGAAGAGCCGCCGAAAATGACGATGTTGCGAACCATTGTGTTGGTGGTGCCGTTCGTAGGCTGGCTCACAGGGAAGGGCTCGGTCGGCTTGGTGAGTGAGTGGTGGTCAAGCCGGAATCACTGATCAAAGCGCTGACTTTTGCTCAGAGACTGCTTCGCTTGGTCGCGGTGAGCAGTTCAGCTAGGGCGGGCGGGGAGAGATGGCGGAGCACCGGGCTCTGGGAGTCGCCGGGGCGGTGGCCGGAGTGGTGTATAGAGGTGGGTGGAGGGTGGAATTGGCGGTGGTCATATTGAAGCAAGCATACAAGGTGGTAGCAACGGAAATCTTTCGCAGGATGACTTGCTGTGACGATGCGTCCGTGCGACGCGGGGATCTGCAGGCAGCGGGCGCTGCATTCACATGCTTGTGGTCAGCACGCCTGCGTTATCCTTATCGCATTGTGCCCAGAGCCTTGCACGCTATCTGCACGTGCCCGAGAGATTGGTGTTGCACTATCGCCTCGTCTATAAGAATGTCCTTTGTTTCATCTTAGGCCCCCGTAACATAGCACCTGTAGCCAGGCTTTCTCCAGGAGTTATGGCAGACGCCGCCATCGATGCGCCCGAGGTGCCCATTCTCCTCCTCGGTGACGCTGAAGTGGGTAAGTCGACGTTTCTGTCGTGAGTCTCTCGCTGTCTCTCTTTCTCTCTCGTTCAAGGTTATCGTGGTCTCGACTTTCTCAGTAACCCATGCTGAAATATTCTCAGTCGTCTCACATTAGGCAATCGAGGGCATTCCTCAAATGAGCCGTTACCAGTACTTCGAGATCTGGACCAGCCATTTCCTTTCAACATCCGCATGTACAACAGGCACTATCGATTCGATTTCTACGATACCGCATCACCCGAAAACTACACCCTCCTGCATCCAGCAGTCGTCATATTATGCTTTTCCATAGCCAGTCCGGAGTCCCTGCAAAGCGTACGCACACACTGGAAGAAACTCATAGAGACCCATTTCAACGACGATGACAAACTACCTGTCATCCTCCTCGGATTGAAGCGAGATGTTCGCAGCCAGGAGGATTACGGTGGATCTGTCAAGCCCATCGAAAGCAGCACCGGGCCGGAGGACCAACAGCCGATCAACGGACGCAAGTTTGTGTACCCGCAGGAAGCACTGAGAACTGCGCAGGAATTACGCTGCGATAGGTATTGCGAATGTAGCGCTGCAACGGGAGAGGTATGTTGTAATGATCTTGAAATCGATCTTGCCAGGCTAACCATCTCCCAGCTATGCCGGGAAGTCTTTGAGGACATCGCAAAGACCGCAGGCATGACAACGACCGCCAGGGGTGGGCAAACCGAAGGGACAACGTGCAACGTGATGTGAGCACGAGTAGATGTTAGCACGACTAGATGTTGTTGTTGTATACAACTCCGCATGCATCTCG
This sequence comes from Pseudopyrenochaeta terrestris, assembly GCA_022813475.1. NCBI lineage: Eukaryota > Fungi > Ascomycota > Dothideomycetes > Pleosporales > Pseudopyrenochaetaceae > Pseudopyrenochaeta > Pseudopyrenochaeta terrestris. The sequence goes on along the minus strand of JAKLMJ010000005.1, from coordinate 1,195,584 downwards.
TTACCGTTGTAATTAGAGATATGTGAAAACAGGCCGACTTCGCAAATTTAGCTCTAGAGTCAAATGCCTGTGTGCAACTCATTGTGAACATGTCATCCACCAGATATGAAAAAACCATCTTTGACAATATTGCACGCAGTTTCTAGAAGGGCTTGTTTCAGCTACTTGATAACATCAGCTGATCGTGGCATGACATGCGCAGTCACGCTGGCCCCGCTTCGCGAGTGCGAGCAGAGTTGCCTATTGCGAACAAAGTTACCAAAGAGGGTCGAGTGAGTCTAAACTCTGTGCGAACACGAATGAGTTGCTCCACTGATCTGTAGGATTGATTCGTGTCTCTATCTGTTTTTACGTCTTTATTGCCCTCAGCATCCGTTCTTAAACTACACATACACATCAATAGTTCGGCTCACGCCACCATATTCATAATCCGGCCGAGGCAACGCATTGTAGTGTAGGAATATGCACATCGCAATCATCGGCGGCGGCATCTCTGGCCTCTCGCTCTATCTCTGGCTGCGGAAACTCAAGATCACAGACGACCATACAGTCACCATCTATGAGGCTCGTTCGGCCGCCCCGGCTACGTCCACGGACGATGTTGATCCTCAAATGTCCAACGCATCGTTCATCGGTGGTGCGCTCGGCTTCTCACCCGTTGGTCTTCGAGTCTTACGGCGATTGGACCCCGAGCTGGAGCAGGAGATCCTCGGACTCGGGCACTGGATGGGACGATGGAAGATGAGCAATGCTAGAGGGTGGAAGCTCGGCGAGACTGAGGTTGTCGAAAGTGGTGGTGGGGTCTTCATCGGGAGGACAGCTTTCTGGCAGTGTTTGCGGCGGAGAGTGCCTGACGAACTTGTTGTCGGTCACAAGAAAGCCGTTGAAGTCCTGACTGCCGATGACACAGATTCGAACACATGCAGAATCTTGTTCGAGGATGGAACAGACGTTACGGCTGATTTGGTGGCAGGTTGTGATGGAATATGGTCTAGAGTTAGGAAGGCTGTGCTTGGCGACGATGTCAAGCCGGTTTACCAGGGGCTTACGGGAGTTGGCGGATTTGTGCCCAGCGAGAAGCTCGAAGGCGTTGAAGATGGGGAGATGAATGTCGTCTTTGGAGCAAATGGTTTCTTCGGGTATGGATATAGCTCTTCTGACACCTTTGATCCCCGAAAGCACGGAACAGAGGCTGGATGGTGGTCGACGTATTCGCTCGCAGACTGCCCGACAGATTGGCGGCACATCGATCGCGAAGACGTCAAGGATCAACTTGCAAAGCGCCATCGTGAATGGAGGGATGGTGTGATCCAAAGCATCCTGGGAGACGTAGAGGTATCCAGCGTCTACCCGACCTTTACGACGCCTGATTTGAGTACATGGGAAAGGGGTGGCTGTGTGCTTCTGGGGGACGCTGCGCATGCGCTGCAGCCAAGTGTGTACGACCAGCTCGAAATGATCCTAGATAGATTCGCTGACTGGACCAACAGGTAGTGGTCAAGGAGCAAGCATGGCGCTAGAAGATTGCGAGATCTTGGCCATGTTGCTTGCGCATCACCAGGATCGGCACCAAGACGGTTGGCGTGTAGCTGCGAAGCTGTACTCTGACATGCGCATACCGAGGTTGAGATGGATCAGAAAGGAAGCGGAGAAGCGAGGTGGGATGAAGCAGGACATGGGCGTTGTACAGGAGATGTTGATGTATTTCTTCATCTGGCTAAGTTGTGAGTATGCCCCTGTGAGTCAGTGGACAAGCTCTCCGGTTGACGCGGGGTGTAGGCAGAATAGGTCTTTTCACAAGACACGATCGAGAGCTGAGTGGATACGATGTGCCTACAGAGGTACACGCAATGTTAAGGAAATGAACGCTCACCAAGAGTTGGGCCGAGGTTTTAGTCGGGCCTGTTGAGATTCTCCACCTCTTGTCAGCTATTCATTGTTGTTCATTGGTGTATGTGTGTTATTATTAAAGGTCATGTGCATCGGCGTCTATCGTAGCTCATTCAGGTATAGCGATCATCTCTTTGCTCAAGAGGCGATCTCTGATTTCCTCGAAAGCTTTTTCCGGCTTCCAGTGATCCGACTTTGGCGTTTCGTGTGTTACACCACATGCGTGTGCCTTGCCCCACGTACCATGGCGACGCAAGGCGCGAGGGACCGGGATCTCGTCGACTACGTCTTCAGACGTGCGACACTGTTTTGCCACATTTTCAGCCTGCCTCAGCCATTCTCTCCAATTTTCAGTGTCGGGCACAGTCGTGTTTAGCTTGACCCAGGACGCGGACCGAGTAAAAACGATGGCTTTGAAGAGACCTTCTTCGAAAGATGTGGATTTGCCTCCAGAGGATAGATGTTCCTCTTCTATTTCGTAACCTGAAAAGTCGAAGTTCCAGCCTCTTGGAAGTGCGGCCGCCATCCAATGTCCGATGTTCAAGATGATGTATGATGCGGCCCATGCGATCTGGAGCTGTATTTTAGCGTTCGCGAGCGAGATGACGCTGACCATGAGGATGAGGGTGCCAAGTAATGATACGGGAATGAAGTGACCAGAGTGCTGAAGCTTGTAAGCAATGGCGTCGGGTGCAAACAGCAGTTGATGAGCAAGAGACTCATTGCACTTTAGCACAAGGTAGGATCCATTCGGCCATCGGATGACACAGTCTCCGGGAGGGTCAACAGCACCTTGAGGACGCTTCACAAACTGCATGTGCCACCGACTCGTCAAGCCTATGAGTGACGAGAGGAGCGACAGCAAGACAGTAGCGATCAGAGACATGCCATCGCCATAGACAACCGAAAGCACAAACAGTGCAATGGAGAGGATACACCCAAACATGTTGACAAGATTCACGGGACCAAACAGCGATGCTCTCACGGAACCACCGCCTGTCATCCGCATCGAACCTTGCCAGTCGACCTTTCGAATCCTGAGGCATCGGACCTCGAATGGCTGCATGTGGAAACCGCTAAAAAGCAAAGTCAGTAGCCGAACGTCGTTACATTAATTCGCGCACCTTACAATAGCGCAGCCGTGACATGGCTTAAATAGTCCCGCTGATTCCCAGAATGCACAGCCGTGACAGATGCGCGAACACTCTCTATGTTCTCCGGTCTCTCGACATAGAGCAGCGAGTGCGGCGCAGGCATCAAGCGAGGCAAGTAAAAGATACTTGACAGTGAGGCCAGTCTTGCGGTCTTGCGGACAGCATCTTCTCCCAAAATGGCCAGGAACCCGACGATATCCAGCTGCAAGTCTTCCAACCCGCCGTCAAACCATCTCATGCCCCATCTGGGGCCAGGACCTGATATCAGAGTCTGAGGGTCAATTTCCTCCATTTCGCCATGCGCCTTACGTTATCGCAACTGGATGCGACGTCGGTGTCGCACAATCACACCGACTATAGCAGTGGACGGGCTGGGTTTGGATTTTCTGCATCAGAGCACGCTGCACTACTTTGCTGAGCCGCTACGATTCCCAAGCCCGAGCTGCAGACACAGCCCCGTCCATCTCGCTTCCGACTGAGAAGGCGGTCTGTCATTCATGGTGTTGATATGAACAGCCACAGGCGCTCAAAGGTCACGGTTTTGAAGCCTGTGTACTGCCAGGACGCCAGTATCACACGAAACCTTAAAATGTACTTTTGGAACATATTTTTGATACGGGGACGCGTGTTTGAGCCTTCAGTATTCGGTTCTCGGCACAGCCGAACGAACGTGAGAGCACACGAATCGAGCTTACAAAGTTTAAGGCTGGGCACAAGTCATGCTCACACAAAATGCAGATTTACGATCCATCCATGTCCCCGTTCAAGGGTTTCCCGATTGAAACCCGGAAACTCGGGGCTGGCATTGGTCAGCAAAATAATAAGTTGCCATCATGTGGGCTTCGAAAGTCGCAAACACTTCGCACATGCTTTTGCAGCTAGAAAATATAGTGTCGTTGGCTTTGAAGGTAAAGGTACCTGCATGTGTCATTCCAGCACAACTGCGTCACAAGACGAAACATATCACAGACTTAGAACATTCATTGCAGACAAGAGGGCTCGATTCGCTTATTGATACAATACTGGGGTCAATTCCAAGGGCTCGCCTGGACGGAGGGATTAGAACTCCGAACCGTCAATCTCATGCGCGTCGTGTGGATCTGGTGGATCTAGCAGAGAACGTTTGGTGCTCGCGTGGAAAGTGTAGCAGAGACCGTGTCAGGTATAGTGGGGATGCGGTGGCGCACTGAGTCGGCTGTGATATGTGCATCCACGCCAGTGTACATATGCGTTTGAGCCCTACGACGTTGGGACGTGATCACTAATTGAAGTTGTATTTGTAAGAATGTCTAGGCATGAGCGGCTGTCGACACTCTGGCACTATGAAACGAGGCTTTGGACCATCGAGATTGGACGTACGAGTCTTGGCCTCATGCCGCACGAGAATCCTATTGTAACACAACTGTCGGATGAGAGCATGACAACAAATGATATCCTGTACTTGGCATCACGAATTGGATTGCTTGTTGACATGTGAAATGATCAAAGATGAGACGTAGTGAGTGATGTTGGCGGCAAGTCCCAAACAGGAACACCGCCTTGCATCTTGCAACTAGCAAAGGAGGTAAGGCGCGGAGATAGGAAGATGCGCACGGGTGGATCTGCAAAATCTTAAAATGTGCTAGGTCGTCACTGGCGCGAGCCAATGTTGAAGCCAGGGGAGAATGCTCACGTCAGCGGCTTGCAGATGCATGGGTTGTATTGCAGAGAAACAACGTCGGGCATGAGATTGGCTTGTACGAACGTTCGTTGGTATGAACAATGCCGTTTCGTAGCGAGAAGTCGTGTAGACGCGAACAGACACCATCTGCCGGTGGCATCGCCCATCTGCCTGACGAGCAGCCGTTGAACGTCCGGACCGATCTCTTGGCCAAACCGTAGAGCTTGGCCCGCGCGATGACGATATTATTGTGTTGCTGTGGTAAGTTGCCTCATCCTTTTCCACCGCGCGCGGGCGCGGGTCGGTGGGCCTGCCCTTGAGCAAACGGTGTACGCATTATTCAGCGTTGCGACCTGCAAACTCCTTTAGGTCCGAGTAGGCTTTAATCACTAGTAGCCGCGCTCGCCCATTGCGTCGCTCTGTGGTAAGAAAGACTATCCTTCCCTTGCCTTTCTCTTTACTTTCCGTACTCTGGTTCTCCTTCCATTCCGTGGCCGGACACGTTCTTCAGAGCAAACAGCAGCGCCAAACGCCGCACGCTCTGAACGCGTTTCAATAATTCCTTAATACTCCAACTACACACGCTCTCTCAATTGATACAAGCCCTTTGACTCCCACACAGCATGTGGGGCTCAGGCGTTGATGAGCGCAAGCTCACGCGCACCGATACTGGAAACTTGCCTGAACAAAATGCCTGGCACCGTGGCGATACACACGACGACGCGGGTCGTCTGCATCCGCCTCACGAACCAAGCGAATCCGATTCAGACCGCGACCGCACTGGAACTTGGGGTGAGAAGGATGTTGGTGGGATCAACGAGGAGAACGCTCTGAGAGACTTCCAGAACCTCAGGAGTGATCTCAACCAATTGGAAAGGACCAGGACACAAGATACTCAACGTAGCCAGGCTACTGCGAAGCGTCAAAAGAGCAGAGCAAGTGCACGTCCTCCAACAACACACACCAACCGGGAAACCGAAGGCGACGGTACCGACATTGGAGACCTCGAAGCTGGTGGCGAAGAGGATGACTTCGAGCTTGACCAGTTCATGAGAGAAGGTCATTTCGAAAAGCGGCACGAAGGCCAGTCAGCGAAGAAAGTTGGCGTCATCTTCAAAGACCTCACGGTCAAAGGTGCCGGCGGTGGTGCTTCATTCGCTAGAACTCTGCCTGATGCAATTATCGGTACATTTGGACCGGATTTGTACAACATCATCACACGCTTCATTCCTCAGCTCTCGTTCGGTGGCGGTAACCTCAAGACTCTTATCCACGGCTTCAATGGATGCGTACGCGACGGTGAGATGCTACTTGTTCTTGGGCGCCCTGGCTCTGGCTGCAGTACTTTCTTGAAGGCTGTCACCAACAACCGCGAAAGTTATGCCCAAGTCACTGGTGATGTCTCTTATGGCGGTCTGTCTGCAGAGAAACAGAAGAAGATGTACCGCGGTGAAGTCGTCTACAACCAGGAAGACGACACCCACATGGCTGTCATGAACGTATGGAAGACACTCACATTCGCTCTCATGACCAAGACCCGCAAAAAGGCACGCGGTGAGATCGATGTCATCGCAACTGCGTTGATGAAGATGTTCGGAATCTCGCACACCAAGTACACTATGGTTGGTGATGAGTACACTCGTGGTGTCTCTGGTGGCGAGAGGAAGCGTGTTTCCATTGCCGAGACTTTGGCCTCAAAGTCGACTGTCGTCGCTTGGGACAACTCGACCAGAGGTCTGGACGCTTCTACCGCGCTCGACTATGCTCGCTCTCTGCGAATTATGACCGATGTTTCTGACCGTACAACCCTTGTCACTCTTTACCAGGCTGGTGAGGGGATCTACAACACCATGGACAAGGTCCTTGTGATCGACGATGGTCGCCAAGTATTCATGGGACCTGCAAACGAGGCGAAGCAGTACTTCATCGACCTCGGCTTTGAATGTCCTGCCAGACAGACTACAGCAGACTTCCTGACCGCCGTCACCGATCCTGTGGAGCGTCGCTTCCGTCCTGGCTGGGAAGATCGCACGCCCAAGACACCCGAGGAACTTGAGAAGGCTTTCAAGGCATCTGTTCACTATCAAAGACTCCTCGAAGACATGGCTGCCTACGAGAAGCACATTCAGGAGACTGACTTTGCCGATGCCAAGCAGTTTGAAGGTGCTGTGCAAGAGAGCAAATCGAAGCATGTGTCGAAGTCATCTTCGTACACCGTTAGTTTCCCAAGACAGGTGATTGCTTGCACCAAGCGTGAGTTTTGGCTTATTCTTGGTGACACCACCACCCTCTGGACCAAGGTTTTCATCATCATTTCGAACGGTCTTATCGTCGGCTCACTCTTCTATGGCGAATCTCTAAACACATCAGGCGCCTTCAGCCGTGGCGGTGCTCTGTTCTTCAGCATTCTATTCCTGGGTTGGCTTCAATTGACTGAACTGATGAAGGCGGTTAGTGGCCGCGCGGTCGTTGCCAGACACAAAGAGTACGCTTTCTACCGTCCGTCTGCTGTCAGCATTGCTCGCGTCATTACCGATCTCCCTATCATCGCTGTTCAGGTCATCATCTTCGGTGTGATCATGTACTTCATGACGGAGCTGGATGTAACGGCCAGCAAGTTCTTCATCTGGCTACTCTTCGTGTATGTGAACACGATATTGCTCACGGCTCTGTACCGCATGTTTGCTTCAGTCAGTCCCGAAATTGACACGGCTGTGCGTTTCTCTGGTATTGCACTCAACCTGCTGATTATCTTTACTGGTTACGTTATTCCGAAGACCCAACTGTTGAGCAAGTACATCTGGTTTGGTTGGCTATACCACGTCAACCCGATCTCGTACAGTTTCGAGGCTGTTCTGACCAACGAGTTTGCTGGCCGAGTTATGGAGTGTGCACCCAGCCAATTGGTACCCCAAGGACCAGGCATCGACCCTGCATACCAAGGATGTGCTCTTGCCGGTGCTCAGGTCAACGCACACACCGTGGATGGTTCTGCGTACCTTCAAACTCAATATAACTACACCCGCAGCCATCTTTGGCGCAACTTTGGCGTCGTCATTGCCTTCACTGCCCTCTATATCCTTATCACTGTGGTTGCCAATGAGCTGTTCCAGTTCACTGGAGCTGGCGGCGGAGCATTGATCTTCAAGAAGTCTCGCAAGGCCAAGAAGCAAGTCAAATTCCAAGAGAATACCAGTTCTGACGAGGAGAAGGGTGCCGCGGCTGGTGCTAGTGACAGCAGCTCTTCCACCAAGAGGGAATCACCTATGGGCGAAGAAGTTGACGAGACGGCGCAAGAGGAAGCACTCGCGAACATCTCCAAGAGCGAGTCTATCTTCACGTGGCGCGATGTCGAATACACTGTTCCCTATCTCGGTGGTGAGAAGAAGCTGCTTAACGGTGTCAATGGCTACGCTAAGCCTGGAGTCATGGTCGCCCTGGTCGGTGCTTCTGGTGCCGGCAAGACTACACTTCTGAACACTCTTGCTCAACGCCAGACCGCAGGCGTGGTCACAGGTGAGATGTTCGTCGACGGTCGCCCGCTCGGTCCTGAGTTCCAACGCGCCACTGGTTTCTGTTTGCAGGGTGATCTACACGATGGCACTGCCACCATTCGTGAAGCACTCGAATTCTCTGCCATTCTCCGTCAGCCCGCTAGCACTCCTCGCGCCGACAAGATTGCCTATGTCGATCAGATCATCGACTTGCTTGAGCTCGAACACATGCAAGACGCTTTGATCATGAGTCTCGGTGTGGAGCAGCGCAAGCGCTTGACTATCGGTGTGGAACTTGCTGCGAAGCCATCGCTTCTCTTGTTCTTGGATGAGCCTACTTCTGGTCTCGATTCTCAATCAGCTTACTCCATCGTCCGATTCTTGAAGAAATTGGCTGCTGCCGGCCAAGCTATTGTCTGCACTATCCACCAGCCGTCCTCGATCTTGATTCAGCAATTCGACATGATTCTTGCACTTAACCCCGGTGGTAACACTTTCTACTTCGGACCTGTTGGCGAGAACGGCTCTGATGTCATCAACTACTTTGGCGAGCGTGGCGTTCACTGCCCCGAAGACAAGAACGTTGCAGAATTCATCCTCGAAACTGCAGCCAAGCCTGTCAAGCGTGCTGACGGCACCAAGATCAACTGGAACGAAGAATGGAAGAACTCGCAACAAGCACAAGACGTCATTGAGGAGATCGAAGGTCTCAAGCTTACCAGGAGCAAGTCCATTCCCGAGAAGGTCCGCAAGGAGCAGCAGCAGGAATTCGCTGCGCCTGTCTGGACTCAGACATACGAGATGACTGTCCGTACGTTCAAGCAATACTGGCGCGACCCAAGTTACATCTACGGCAAGCTTTTCGTCTCGGTCATCGTCGGTATCTTCAACGGATTTACCTTCTGGCAGCTCGGCAACACTATTCAAGACATGCAGAACCGCATGTTCACGGCCTTCTTGATCATTACCATTCCTCCCACTGTCGTCAACGCCGTAGTCCCCAAGTTCTTCACGAACATGGCACTCTGGCAGGCTCGCGAGTACCCTTCACGTATCTACGGCTGGGTCGCGTTCACTACCGCACAAGTCGTCGCTGAAGTTCCGTGGGCTATCCTCAGCGCCGTCATCTACTTCGTTATCTGGTACTACCCCACTGGACTGCCGACCGACAGCTCTACCGCTGGCTACGTATTCCTGATGACTATGCTGTTCTTCCTCTTCCAGGCCAGCTGGGGTCAGTGGATCACTGCCTTCGCGCCCAGCTTCACGGTCATCTCGAACGTCCTTCCCTTCTTCTTCGTCATGTTCTCGCTCTTCAATGGTGTCGTGCGTCCCTACTCCGAGTTGCCAGTCTTCTGGCGCTACTGGATGTACTACGTCAACCCGTCCACTTGGTGGATCGGCGGTGTGTTGGCAGCTACTCTCGCTGGCCAGCCCATTGAGTGCGCGGAGTCCGAGACTGCCGTCTTCGACCCACCACCTGGACAGACTTGCACTCAATACGCCGGTGCTTTCGCCCAGTCTTCCGGAGGCTACCTGCTGCAGCCGGATGCGACCCAGAACTGTATGATGTGCCCTTACTCCGAGGCCAACAGCTACCTCGCCACCTTGAACATCAGCCCCGAGGACAAGTGGAGAGATTTCGGCATCTTCTTGGTCTTCACTGCTACTAATTACATGCTGGTATGTCTTCTCCCACTCACCTGTACGCAAAATGACAGTCAAGCTAATTTTCACAACAGGTCTACTTCTTCATCTACTCCGTCCGCGTCAAGGGCTGGAGCTTCGGCTTCGGCACCCTCTTCGGCGCTCTCGGCAAACTCGTCGAGATGATCAAGAAGCCTTTCAAGGGCAAGGGCAACAAGGATCAGGAGTAAAACCATCGCACTCCTTCAAAGTTTTCTTTCCAGTTTTCACACATTAAAATTAGCGGGATACACAGGATACCGCGAATGGAAAGGATAGATCTCACGCGAGAAGCCTGCGAGGTCTACGGCGAGTTTAGCTTGGTCCTTTAGCGATGGCGTTTTTTGTTTTCTTCTTTTGCTTTTTAATGATGCGTGCCTAGAAAAGGTGCGGTTTACTACTAGACTGGCTTTCTTTTTTCTTCTGTCTCTTTCCTGGTTATGCTAATCGATCTGCTGGGTAACGAACACGAATTTGATTACACTAGCAAGTTAAAGCAAAACGTTATCAACAAAGATATAATCCCCTCGTTCAATTCGGTCCCATTGCCCTGCCTACTCGTCACCATAGTATCGACGCCATTCCACAGTACTACACACTATGGCGCATTGCCACTTTGATCAGAATAGGACGCCGAAAGAGACAGCGAAGCACAACGCAGTAACTGCCATGCAGCCTAGCATGCCTTCGCCCGCGCCAGGCTGGCCATTCGTAGTCGCGCTGGCAGGGCTGCTGCTAGGATTTCCAAATGTGCCTGTCTGATTGCTGCCGGTGGCCGAAGAAGTTTTCGAGCCACTGAAGGTCACCGACGGTTGGTAGCTGCTACCACCTGAACCGGCGCCAGAGCTGTGAGCTCCTGCGGTCGAGGCAGATCCAGCTGAGTTCTGAGCACCGCTGGTTTGAGAGGGTACGGAAGCTGTATAGCTTGCTGTTCCGGAAGAGGTGATGGAATCACTGCCGGATGGTCCTGTGCCTGAAGAGCCCGTGCCTGGGGCTGGTGATGTTCCGTCAGGACAGACGCTTGTTGAGTTATTTGGATCGTAGCAGTAGCTGTTGGAGGCGTACTGGCTTGAGTCTGGGCATGGTATGTAAGTGTTTCCAAAGCAGCGCTTGCAGTCGAAGCCTCCGTTGTTGCAGAAATCTGTGGTCGTGGTATCGGAGCCAGGCGACGATGTTGTATCATCCGATTCAGGTGTTGACGAGGAAGTTGTTGTGGGAGCACTGGAGCCTGAAGAGGGCGCGGAATTGCCACTGTCTGATCCTGACGACGACGAGCAACTGTCTAGCCCATGTTGACTGTCACCTGGCTTGTAACAGTTGGTAGACGAGTCCGGGCACAGCTGGTAACCTGAGCCGAAACACGTCTGACAATCTCCCTTATAACAGAAGTCGAATGTGGGCACCGATGGCAACGTGAAGTTGGTAATGTCGAAGGAACCGGTGCAGGTGTCTTCTCCATGCTCAGCATCGCCCGGCTTGAAGCAGATGTACGAATTAGAAGCGCATTTTTGATAGCCAGCGCCGAAGCATGTGACGCAATCACCGACGCAGCGTTTCTGAAGACCAAGGGTATCCTGGGACTCAAGCTGTCTCTTTTCGACGTTGTTCAGATGCAGGCTCTGGAGCGGAGATTCGAGCTGAGCAAGTGTTACTACTGCGAGAGAAAGTACGACCCAAAAGGATGTAAGCTTGAGATAAGCCATGGCGGACGGTCGATTTGAAAGTGTTGTTCGGTTATGGGATGGCTCGGCGAAATACTGAAATGTTAAGAACTCCATGATTTCTTCGACAGACCTCGCTTTATATACATACCACTCTCTTGGCTCAGACATCAGTCCAGCTACACAGAGCCACATTTGCGCATTGGGATGAGCAACAGTCCAGAACCTGAGGGTATGTCCAATCATTCACGTCTTTGTCCATCTCAAAGACCATGGCAATAATATCAGCTGAGGCGCACATATGTGGCAGTCCATCGGAACATGAAAGAGGCATTGTGAGCAGATGTGAAACGCTAAGTCAGGCGAGAGTGCATGCTAAGGGAGCGCCCGATCTAATAATGGCGACTGTGTTGCTCGAAAAGCGCGTGGCATCCAATCGATGTGGGAGGGTGTGGCTTGGAACCATACGACCAACACATGATGTTCCCAATCTGTTGAACAATCTGTCTGATAATATCAATCACGAATCGTCCAACTGATCGGGTCAAGTTGGCAGCGGAAAGATTTTCGCTACTCTGCTTGTGCCTGGGGGGTTTTGTAGGTTTGCATAGATGAGTCTGAGCTGTGGTCTGACTTATTGCACATCTCCTGATCGTGTTTCATGGTCACACTGCCAAGCAAGCCATTCTGGTCAATGGTTCACCGGCCACTTGAGCGTCTCGACATATTGCTGCTGACATGGATGTCATGTATTGGTCGATGGTCTCGTTCCATGCCCACCTTTGAACACATTCTCGCACACAACACAGACTGATGCGACTGTTCAGGCATATCAGCAAGTCTGGCTCGAGACCTACTCATTCTCAAGTGCATTCGATTTCATCAAGCAGATATCTCCACTTCCGAAGTCACTTCCGAAGTGGCATGGATGTGTGCCAAAATGTTATTTGCGTAGAGGATGTGGTAGACGCGAAGGATGCCCAAAGGAGCAGCAGAGGATCCGAGCCACGAGGAGGAGTTGCGCCCGGCATGCCGGTTTCGTGCTGCCGTCAGCGCGAAACACGCCCGTTTGGGTAGCGATCTTCGGCGACGATTGCTTCGCCCTCTTTGAGTTGACTTGACTTCGTGACCGTCTCAAGTCAAGCTCAGCTCTAAAGTGCTTATCTTCGTGTGCAGAAGAACATAGTATAAGTATGACACGTCTGTACGGTAAGTTGTTGCATGCTTTCATCATTCACCCATAGACAATTTCCTCTACTCCCCATCACCAGTACACAATGACACTCTGCGAGAACGAAAAGACGCTCCATAGCGTGACGCATGACTTTGACCATTTAGACATTCGCAACGAGAAGTCTGGTCTCTGTACACAAGAACACGATTCTACGGATCAGCCTCCGCCTTATGAAGCACACTTTGCAACACCTATATCATATCCGTCGCCAAACCCTTCTCATGAGGCACACCATGCACGACTAATTCCTCATTTGCCACAACAGACTTCGACTCTCTCACAACAGCCATCTGTAGGACCGTCGAGTGCAACTATACTCCCATGTGTAATACCACGTGAGTCTCCTGAATCACTTTTCATGACAAGGCAACCGACTGACAATAATCAGAAATATCCAAACCATTCGGCAGTGCTTTTGGAAGTCCTTTCACTCGGGCCTACCCACCTTCTCTCGCATCTTACAACATCACTCAGTCAGACTTCCTCGCCTTCCTTGATGGGTTGAATGAAGTCTTCATATCCCACCCAATCCTCCAAGGTCTAAGCGCTGCCGGTGGCATCATGTCGATGATCCACGGCACGCCTATTGTGCAATCCGTCGGGATGGGCTTACAGATCACTTCCGATCTATCATCAGCTGCTGCTTCGTATACACGCACGAAAGTCTATATGAAAGCCTGTAACGCGGATCTCTTCCATCCCACTGGCCTGCAAGCCACTATCATGACGACGAAAGACATGATGGCAAGGATCGGCCATCCCGAGCAAAGGCTACGTCTTCCTCCTTTAGACACAGTCGAAGACTTGGACCAGTACACAGCTTCAACACCGGGCGAAGACCCAAGAGTCAAAGCAGAGCGAAGAGCAATGCAGCCCATGAACGACCCTCGAGTGAGGAGAATCAACGCACTGCAGGGCTACGTCGCACCGCTCGATTTCAACGTACCAGCCGTCGTGGCTCCGGACAACCTGCTCAACAAAATGAGCGCGTGGCAAGCCCAGAGGGTCACGGCGCAGCACGATAAGAAAGAAGCAAAACGTCGAGCCAAATCACAGACCAGCCAGAGAGATGACGGTCGCCCAGTTATGCGTGAGAAGGACGAGAGGAAGCTTGAACGCAAGCTTGCGAAAATAGAGAAGGAACTCGACAAGAAAGATGGCAGACATAAAGATAGAGAGGTTAGGAAGGCCCAGAAGGAATATGAACGGGAGCAAAGGAAGATTGATAAGAAGCTTGATAGGAAGCTTGATAGGAAATTAAAGAAGCCTGGGAAGGGCAAGGGTAAGGCTGAGGATAGAGAGGAGAAGCAAGCTAATAAGGTCAGGTGGTTAGTGATTACCCAGTGGCAAGGCGAGGACGACATTGAGGAGGAGGAGACGAGCGATGGTGGAAGCTTGAGCCCGGGACGATATCATTGATCTGACTGCCACCTATAGGCACTACCAATGACACTAGTATTGTTCTATACTCAAAAAACCGCATGACTTAGCTCAGAATACGCAATAAATGCATATAATGTCACGATACATGTAGACTTGATTTTTTTCACCACTTTTGCAATACCATGAATTTGGCTAGGGTTGGTGTTGGGGCATGGCTCATCCGGTCCTCATCGACTACTGGCAAGTCAGTACCTATTCCAGCACTGATTTATGGTCATTGTTCTAGTGATTACTCTAATTACTGTCCCTTCGATGGGTACGTGTATGCCAAATCGCTCGTGGTAGCGCTTTATTGACAGGATGTGTGGATTTCGGACCAGAGCAATTCTCATGCTGAACGCCCTTGACATTCGCCAGCGTACATATATAGAGTGCGCTCTTTCAAGGATACGTCTGTTCTCTTCCTAACGTAATTAACATGACATGATAATATAGATCTAGACATAGCATGCTTACTAGATCTGCACATGACAGTACTGAACAAACCAAAGCATCTCCAATAGTGTCCAACGAGGCAAAACAAACCACAATAACAACACCAAGCATGCAAAATAGCCCATGAGTCCAAAAGATGTTGCATCACATCCAAGGTGCCACTCCACCCTGGTTTCTCCTCTCATCCCAGCGCCAAGCTCTCAGCGTCTCAGCGCCAACACTGCGTTTGTTCGCCAGCGCTTTCCTGCGCAGCTCTTTGACGACCTCGTCGGTCTCTTCCAACTCGGCGAGCGTCTCTGGTTTCGATCCCGCAAGCTGCTGCATCGTGCTCAGCGAAGACTGGCGGATATGCTTCCAGAGCGCGCGGGCGTCGTCTGAGCCATTGCCAAGATCAGGAGTGGATGCTTTCGAGTACGAGTTGGACACTGCTGTTGTGACCTTGGCTGCAGAGATCAATGGGTGAGTGGTTGCGATTGTGGTGCTGAGTCTACGTTTTGAGGGTTTGGCAGGCGTGGCGGACAGGAGGGAGCCGTGCGATCTTGTCGAGGTTGGAGCTGTGAAGGCGGAGTCCGACATTGGAGAAAAGGGCTCTGATGGCGTGGGCGATGCAATGCCCGAGTCCGGTTCGAGAGAAGTGTCAGAGATCAGAATGGAAGGCTTGTCAAGCGCTGATTCATCCGATCCAGATCTTGTCTCACGCAATTGAGTTTCTAGCGCAATGCACAACTGGTCGACGGGATACTTTTCCGCTGCGGCAAGGCCCAGGTGATGATGGATCAGGTCGAGCGCTTGTTGCGGCGGACACTGCGAGATAATATATTTGGCTAGGCGCTCGTGGACATCGGAGCCACTTGACTGTCCATTACTGGTCGAACATATGCTCCAGCGAGAGTCAGTCTTGGGCCGACGAAGCCTACAAGCTAAACGGCATGTCAAAGTGTTGGTGTCTGGGATGACCGAGTGCTTGTACCGCGTCTCAACATGGAGCACGTCTTGCTCCAGAGTCCCAACCATGCTTTGTATCTCTGCAAAGAGTGATTCTTGATCGATGTCGCCTTCAGCTTGGGTGGAGTTGCTCGGTCTCATTCGTGGCACGAAGAGCTTCATGAACAACAAGCATGACTCTCCCGGCATAAGATCTTTGGTCGACTTCCGTCCCACCAAATCAACGATCTTGCTGCCTGAGCTAGGCTTGTAGCAGATACGTAAGCTTGTGATTGCACCGAGTGACGTGCTCTGATTTTGCTTGAAGGTGGGAGGCTGCTAGCCTTCTAAGGGTAGATCCACGACATGTGTATCTACGGTCGCTTCAATGGCGATCCATATGTTTCTTTTCTCACCATAGTCAACAACTTGAGTGTCCATTGCCACGTCAAGGCGGACGAAGGGTACGGTGAGCTGGTGCCTAGTCGGTTCTGCAGCAGGATTTGTCGTTCTGTCCGACGGCCTTGGGGTGAGGTCAAAAATTGCAGGATGCTTTGGTGGAGGTGATTCTGGTGCACTCGAGTAGCGATGCTTGAATGTCATTTGCCCGGTAGTCGGAGTACCGAACGGCGGCGTCACCGATTCCAGCTCCTGCACCAAAGCTGTGGTACTCACCGTGCTCTCTGTGAATGACCGCTGGTCAAGCTTGGGACGATCGTGACCGAATTCCACATCAGTCGTACCGTCTCGGTGGTCGATGTCGCTGGCAACACTGTCACGACTGACATCGAAGCTATAAGCCCTCCTTTCCGGCTGTGATCCATTGGTCGGCTTACGGCGACCAGAAATGCGACGCAGCAGACTCGCTTCAGACTCCATAGGACGAATGGCATTAGTGCTGCGAGTTCGCGTGGCTGCGCTCTTCAGACTGGACAACATGCGCTTGCTGACAGACCGATGATGGACAAGCTTAGGCGGTTCAGCTGCCACATGGCCTGCATACGACGGCGGCGCAAGCGGTTGTGGTGAAATGCTGCGAAGACTGCCAGGCGCACGTAGTGTATCGATTGACGCTGGCGAGAGGCTATTGTATGGCGTTGTCGAGAGGGAATGGCTTGGCTCATCCTCAGAACTCGTGCAGCCAACACATGGCGGCGGCACATCACCTAGCCGTTCATCTTTCTTCAGGTTCTCTCTCGTCTTGCGAACCCGCAAGGGTGTGTCCGGTCGTCTACATGCTGAGTGGTCCCTTTGACGGTGTAGCGCAGGTTTGTCGCTTGGAGACAGCGGCCTGACATGAGTTGCCAACGGCGAGCGCAGGGCTCTAGGCGTCGGCGGCAGGTTCTGGACGCTGTCAGCGTCATTTGTATCTCACATGATTCCATGCATGCCCGTCTAACCTCTTTGAAACCCGCCATGCGAAATCTGCAATACGCTGTGATCAAATGCTGTACCGTGTTCAAGAGTCACTCGCGCACTTACAATATACAGAGGCGATGTTAGGTGTCTACATTGATGCTCCGGCAAGCGCTGCGCTGAAGACACCCACCAATCAGGCAGTTGTCATCCTGGTGTTGACACAGCCTGTGATTCGGAAGCATCTACTCGAAAGTAGCGTGGGACAGTACCTGCTCCATATGTCACCAACAACATGTGAACTGTAGATTCCAATGCCTCATATTTTTGAGACTCATGGCTGGGTTGACTGGATTTCAACAATAATGATACTGGAACAACAAGCAATTGGAGAAGGTTGAGAAATACGCCAATACAATGCCGCGGCATCGATTCTTGGATCATGTTCTTGATCATCCATAATTGCGAGAGCTCATCATCCCACAACCTGGGCCTGTATCTGCGGTACGATGCTAGCCAGAGCATCATCATCAACTTTCGCAAACGAGATCTGCTCACAGTCAGCAATATGTCCCTCTCTTCAGGACAACCAGACGCAGCACTCAGGCTGCGAGAACAACTTACAACATCATCCGTCTCACCGCCGCGGAACAGCGTGCTCTCCGTCCGACTCGCCACAATGACCTTCCTCACCCGATCCTCCCACACTCCCGACCAGTTCCACTCGCCAGGCCTTCTAGCTCCGCCGGGTTGGGCGGTTCGTGGTGAGAGACTGCCTTCACTGCTGCCGTCCCCATTCAGAGACTTGGCCGGCGACTGTGCGCGGTTCTCTCCTAGGACCTTTGCACGATGGCTGCGCCATGCGTGCCAAGCGCTTGGGTTCGCGGCCGAAGACAGTGGCACTTCGTCGATGATCTCTGGCGCAGAGAATACGAGGCGCAAGTATTGTAAGACTTGCGCGATGTGCGGCGGAGCGTTGTGTGCTTCTGTAGTAGTGTCTGCGTCTCCGCTAGCTGTCTCTTCTTCCGGTCTTTTACCAGTCTCTGGTGTATCATCTTCGAACCATTCTGGGAATCCTTCTTTCAACACCAGGCCCCCAGGTGGAAGCTTCTCTTCATCCGAGGCGCTGAGGGTACCTCCTCTTTCCCTCGTGGAGTGTGTGTAGGTAGTCAGAGGAGTGACAAGCGGATGGAATACATCCTGAAGGAAGGTCACGACTGGAGGACGGTCGGGGTAGTCCTCGGGGAAAGCGATTTGGAATCGAAGGATGGCATTGGTATAAGGGCCTAGCAGGAGCTCGAAGTGTTAGCACAAGAGTTGACTGGTACATGGAAGCGTAGCGATAGCGATACCCTTTCGCACAAACAGCACGCCCGTCCAGAGCAAAGGCTCCTCGGGTACCGGTGCTACATAGAGACCCTTGGGACTGGCATGCTTCAAGCTGGCACTACATTGGCAAGCTTGTCAGTATCCTGCCCGTGATCGCAAGCAATGGAATCCACGATCGCACCATCTCTTGACATGGGATTGAGATCGCGATCAGGGCCTGGAAGGTGGGGAGACCACGTACAAGTCTAGACACAGCTTCTGCCGCGCGAAAGCGCGAGACCGCAAGGGCATGATATGCGCATGTTAGCAAGCAGTAGTGCTCGTTCAGGGCTCAAGAGTGTCGCACTCGATCGAAACAGTTCACCGAGCTGCCGTGGGGTGATCGAACCAGCGGAGCGGGTACGGCTCCTCCAAGGTTTAGGGCGGCAGCACGCCTCGAGTGTTTCAGAAATTCCATTTAGGCAAAGCAATTATTTCCCAGCTCATGCATGCGAACGCCCCGACAGAGCTCATGCATGTCTAAGGGAGATCTCTTGAGCAGACGACATGACATGAGTCGTCCTTTAGCAAGTATTATCGCGATGGCATATACGTGTTTGCGCTTCGCGGTGATCGGTATTGCTCAAAGTGGCACCGCGCGTCTGATCCTCCTGAATAGCACAGTAGGCACAGTAGGTATGTACGTGACATCACATGATCACACTCGCCTGCGAGTGATGGTGAATCAGGTAGGTTTGTGGGCCGCATGAACCGCGAAAGCATCCTGCGCGCTGGAAAAGTGAGAGCGTTTCCTGTGCCCGCCCTTTAGCTTTGGCATAGGGTCAAAGCGATGACCTGACAAATTGTGGCTTCATGTTGTCCAGGACTATGGTACTGGGTGCAGTAGTTAGGACGCCGTGGACGCCTTTCTTGCCAATTCGGCGCTGCGTACTAGCAAGAACCAAAGCCAGAACCAAAGCCAGAACTCATCATAGGAGGTAGAAGCGTTCGCCGAAACAAGTGCTGAGGCTCTCGACCACAAGTCTGCATACCGGACCCTCAATACCGATCAATCGATGAACGTTCCGCAGGGACAAGATGCTTGCCACCGACCACCTATAGATCTGATACCTCCTACCGTATGACCTGACTACTTGATCATCCCGGTGTCATAAACTCTGCCACCATCGGATATATAGTTGTTCCACTATTTCATACTCGGCATCGAGGCAGTAACATCTTATACTACTCAAATCTCTGACGATACTTTGTCTGCTACGCCGGCAGATCCTTGCCTGGCACCAATCCGGTGACGTCCATCACCCTTTTTGTACAAAGCCAACGGCTTGCACGCTAAACACCGGCGTGCTGGGGAGCTATAACAGGCGCGAACCTCTGACGCAGAGGAAATTGGAAATTCCACTCGGAACGCTTTGCGACTCGCTGCCCGCTGGACGCCGGCGCGAATTCAAAGCTCAAACCTACCTCAATTGAGTTTGTGCTTTCGGGATCTATGATGGTCGACCAACAATTGGAGTCCGGACCGAACGCCGTGGTGAGCCCAGGCGTCGGGGTCAGTTATAGCATGTGCTCCGATCATTATAGATCATTATAGCCTCGTGGACCCGCGCAGCCGCGATGTGAGAAGAACTTGATCGATGGTACTACTGCAGCATGTTGTTGAGCGACGGCGCGATGAAACAGGCACACTCCGAACTGAGTCCAAATTGACACGTAGTGGGGGAGAGCGCGGATGGGGAACAGCCTTCCGATTGCCGCGACAATGAGTCGCATCCCAGTCTTGACTCGTGTGCACAAGGATGGATCCTGGCGGACAAGCCGAGGTGAACGGGTGGATGGCACGATGGGCGGACGGGCCTGCTGGGGCTTTCGCATGCAGAGAGGTCGAAATGTGGTTATGGTGGCGGTGTAGGAGCCGTCGTTCATAGTACTCGGCGACACACCGCCGAGGCCAGCAATAATGTAGGAGTCATCCTGCTACTGCATCATTTACCGGGAAAAGAGCCGGGCGGTCTGGTGCTTTGTTACCAGTCACATCAGCCTGCAGTGCAACGACAGTGAGGTCGGAAAGTCGCTTTGTCTCTGAAGCTGTGGCCGTTCCAAGCGGTCAGGTGGCCGCAACGTCGCGAGGCGGATTCGAGCCCTTGAACGGCGGGCTGGCCAGAGATTTAGGATTATCGCCCGCATATATCCCAGAGTTGTGCGATGGGCAGACAATAATTGTCTTCAAGGTTTGCGTCCGGCTTGCGTGTCGCAGCGACCAGGATGTCCTGGGTGGAAAGAGGCGACCGAAAGATACCCAGCGCCACGATACAGACTCGGCTGCTACGGCACCGGCTCGGCAGTGCAGGGCAGCAGCGCGCAAACGGGCTCACGATACTGCTGCCGTTGATGCTGGCAGCATGCTGGCAGAGGTGTGTGTATGCGTGTGTTGCGAACCACCGTCGATCCAAGCTCTCACTTGCGGACAAACGCAACGTTGGTGCGCATGGAACCGTAGCCCGACTATATGTATCCACACCAGCGCACCGATTGCGACTACGAGGGCCGTTTCAGGCCCTGCGACGCCTGGTCCGAGGGCCATTGCTGTAATACAGCATAAGCGCGCGCCGCGGTCGTGCGTCGTACGAGGCGACGAGGGCGCATCCTCATTCCGGAGACAGCTACAGATGGGCATCTGTGTGCGTCTGACAGATTGCAGAATCCCAGCGCGGTGGGCCCCAGTGGGCACCTGAGCAGTCGCGCAGGAGCACGACAGATCGAAATCAAATACACTTGCAGCGAGCCGCTGCAGTATTACGGTGATACCATTCGCGATCAGAGCTGCATGACGTCGGGCGATCGTTGCGCGCGGTCCCAAGGCCAGCGAGCCGGGTTGGCGCCGGTATGCGCCAGGTCATGTGGGCGGCAATTGGGGAGGTCGCTAGAATAGGAGTCGAAGGATTCGAAACAGACCCGTCACAGACAGGCGGCGAATGAGCGAGAGTTTGGCCAAATTTCCCGGGCCGGCGGACACAGATTTAGGGCGCTGCACGATACACGCACTTGCAAGGGCTCCACGCGACCCGCGAGACAGCCAAACTCCGGCAGCCGAGCGAATCAGAATAGCAACGCGGTGCGGTCCTGTGTCACGCCTCTGGCTCGCTAGACGCGCCGTTTGTTTCCTCACCGCCAGAGAGGCCTCCAGGGACCGTGACGAAACAAGGGCACAGCGCGCGCAACGTGGAAGCCTGCCCAACGGTCGAGGCGGTGGAAACACGAGGCGCTGGCCACGGTCATGGGACGGCCACGACAGCAGCAGCAGCAGGATGGAGGAGGAGGAATGGACGTCAGCCCGGCTGCGCAGGCGACGTGGGTTTGCGGGTGGGCCGGCAAGTATGAGATGCTTCCACTACCCAGCGAGCGGAGGCGGATGTCGAGCCGGAGGCATCGCAACCCACGCCGCCGCGCGCATCAAGGCAAACTGGCTTTACACGTCGTCGACGGTACCGCTGTCGTCTAGCCTTTGGCATGATGGGTCGAGAACGCCATGCGCCCGGGTACGTGAAGGCGCAGAGTGCAGCATGCAAATTGTTGGGCTGGCAGGATGACAAGCTGCAGCAGAAGCGTCGGGCATGATCGCGCGGCCTTCGCTACGCTGCCAGCGTGGGCGCACACATCTCGATACAGGAGCCGTACGTGGGCGCGTCACAGCGATCGTACCCCCTCCACACCGCGGTGCTTGGAGCAGCCGCCCAGCATGCCACGCCACGCTGCCGGCCAGCATCACCGCCAGCGCTGGCGACGAGCACCCTTGCGGCGGGCGGCCTCACACCGCCTCGCAGCGCTGCTGTCTTGCCGGTCGACGGGCTGACTCGCACAGGCTGCTCTGTCGCAGGGCGAGTCGAGGAGTGTGGACGTGCAACAGCGGGTGTGATGGGAAGCGGGCGGACCGCGCATTGGCAGCGTGACGGGCAGGCAAGCAAGCGCTGGCTGACAGCTGTGACCGCACTTTGCGAGCAGCACCAGCACCAGCACCAGAGGACATGGGTCGCAGGCAGGCGGGCTGCCGAACGCAGCGCACAGGCAGGCCGACCGGGCACGCACATTCATGTAGGTATCATTACGGGACACTCTACTGCCCACGGAGGCGGGCACGCCAGAAGGCATCGCGCGCAGCGACAGGCGCCAGAGGTTGATTGCGTGCCCGGGGCAGCGAGCAGGGCTGAACGCGCGCGACGGATACTTTAATCTGCTGCTCCCAGACTGGGCCCGGCGTGCAGTCGCCTCGCAGGCCTCGCAGACGGCGTTCCGGGTGTTTGGCGTGTGGCGCACTATGACCGTGGTCCAGAAAGCGACGGGCCACAGCGCCGGTTCGCCTCCCCGTGGCCAATGGCGACGCATTCCAAGGTCCCGGGAAGATCTCCATCTTTCTAGCGTCGAAGGGTGGCACTCGCGCCGGGCGGGCAGGGCGCGCTAGCATCGCGCTGCCTCGATGACATGACAGGTCGCAGGTCGCAGCAGCAGCCCCGGCTCCCACGGCCATCATCCTGCAGTAGGCTGCTCCCTGCTGGCTCGCTGCACGCTGCACGCCCGTTGCTAGCACATCTGCCGCTGCGTAGCGCTCATGTAGGCACCGCGGCACTCGCAGGCAGGGCGCGCTAGTCGCTGTGCCGGCAGGGGCAGATCTGAACGCCCCATGTTCCGGGCGAAAGCTTGCCCTGGGCAGCCCAAACCTCTCGTGTCTCTCTCCCGTTTGCTGGTTGTTTCGTTTGCGTAGGGTGGAGCCTCCCCGAATGCAAGATGCCTGCCTTCGTGTCACCGCCGCCATCGTGCGCGATCCCCGTCCGCCAGAGGGGCTTTTATCAAGGCCCCGTGCCCTCGCCGTGCTTGCCACCACTTCATATCTCTTCTGCCAACCATCCGCGCAGCCAGTCCTCCTCCAACTGCTCCCCACCCTCGACCGTGGTACCCTCGCGACCCTCGACGCTGCGCCCCTTCACCACCCACTCCGCCTGAGCACCCGATCCATAGGCCTGCTGTCTCACCTTCGCCTTCACTTCCGCAGCCGTCCCAGGTCGCACAGCCGCAACCTCGTTGTTTAATAGACCCTCCCTGCGTCACCTGCCAGCAGCCCGGCATCATCAGAGCCACCGCAACCATCGATCTGGATCGCACCCATTGCCATTGCCATTCCAGAAAAACCTTAATAGCCGTCTCGCCCTGCTTAATGCCCGGCCCTGGCTGCTACATCCATTGATACAAACACCCACCACTCTTCGAGAATCGATCCATTGTAGCCGACTGTACATCCGGCTATTCTTACCTTGGTCACAACCCCGATTCCTCGTCCTCCCATCCACAGCACATATCAACCATGTTGTGCTTCGGACGCCAGAGTCGAAAGGACTCATCGACGCCACCATTTCCCATGCGCCAGATGCTTGTGCTTGGTACGTCATAAATGGCAAGAACGATCAATTGAACAGCAGACTGACAAAACACGCAGCATTGTGCCGACTGTGCGAGCCCATCGCCTTCATGTCCATTTTCCCATACGTATACTACATGATCGAATCATTTCACATGACCGACGACGACCGCAAGATTTCGCTATACGCTGGTATGGTCACATCCGCTTTCGCCTTTGCCGAATTCTCCTCAGGCATGTTCTGGGGTCGTGCTAGCGATCGATTTGGCCGCAAGCCCATCTTGCTCACTGGACTTGCTGGAACTGGAATCAGCATGATCGTTTTTGGATTTGCGCCGAATCTTCCTGTCGCCTTGATTGCCCGCGCACTTGGCGGTCTTCTCAATGGCAACATTGGTGTCTTGCAGAGCACAGTGGCTGAAGTTGTTACCGTTGAAGCCCACCAGGCACGCGCCTACTCCATCATGCCAGTCGTGTGGTGCATTGGCTCCATCGCAGGCTCCGCCATTGGCGGTGTCCTAGCTGATCCTGTTCGCAACTACGGCTGGGCTGAGGGTTCGATCTGGGCCAAGTTCCCATTCCTTCTGCCCAACTTGTTCTGCACTGGAATTGTCGTTCTCGGCATGGTTGTCGGCATCTTGTTCCTGGAGGAGACTCACGAAGACAAGAAGCACGAGAAGGACAGAGGTCTGGAAGCTGGCAAGTGGCTCATCTCGCTTGTGATGAAGTCACCAGCACACGAGCTTTCCAGCCGCAAGGGCGACTACACCGAAGAGACCTTCACTCTTATGCACGAGGACATCGATTGCCCACCCGATTACAGGAGCACTGCTTCTTCTCCCGAGCTCACACCCAGCGACGCTCCCGCCGGCCTTCCTCCACCCGCTTACCAGTCTATCGAGGGTTCGCCACGCAGCTCCATGGCAACAGACTGTGTCGACTCAGAGGCTCTTGCACACGAAGCAGAAATCGCGAAGCGCAACGCTAGCCTTTCGAACGCCTTCACCAAGCAGGTCAACCTCATCATTGTGAGCTACGGAATTCTGGCATAGTAAGTTTTGGCGATTCTGGAAATTTGCCACCATTGATACTGACCAATAATTTTAGCCACACCATCTCCGCTGAGCAGCTCCTTCCCGTTTTGTTCAGTCTGCCCGAGTCCGACACCGCTCCATCGCTCCCCTTCAAATTCACCGGTGGCTTCGACCTGCCTACCCGCGCCATTGGTGGCATCCTCTCCGCACAGGGCCTGATTCAAGTCATCGCTATGCTCTTCGCCTTCCCGATACTCACCCGTTACCTCGGCAGTCTTACGCTCTTCCGGATCACCGTCCTCACCTACCCATTCCTCTACATCGTCACACCTTATCTCACACTCGTACCAAGCGCCCTCAGGATGCCCTGCGTCTATCTCATTCTCGTATGGAAGGTGTGCGCGCAAGCGTTCACCATGCCTTCCGCACTCATCATGCTCGCCAACAACACCCCTTCACCCAAGGTCTCTGGAACTCTCAACGGTGCCATGGCCGCCTCTGCCAGCCTTTGCAGGACGTTTGGACCAACCTTCTCTGGTCTGCTGCAATCCGCTGGTCTCTCCCTTGGCACTCTTGGTCTTCCCTGGTGGACCAACGCAGCCGTCGCGCTGATCGGTGTTTTCATCGCTATCTTCATGCGCGAAGAGAAGCGTCGCACCTTCACCAACGAGAAAGAGGTGCCCATGGACGATGAGCTCGAACTCGACGAGACTCCTACTGAGGGACCCAACGCTTCCCTGGAGACTCTCCAGTCAACACCGAGTTCGCCTCTTCTCACCCGCTTCGACCGTCGCAGCAGTGCGTTCTAGAGCCCTACTCCGCAGGACTCGGCAATATTACCATTCATCACATGTATGAAGTATGTTCTTTCTGGAGTCGTTTCAGGACCGGATCCTTGGAAGCGTTCTTTCATCCGGCATATATCTTCGGGAGAAGCAGCAGCAACAACAGCCAGTATACACTCCGCAGTGCGAGTTCTGGTCTCGTTACTACGGCCTCTCGACCTGGTCATTTTTCTCTTTTATGCGGGGATGCCTCTATCAGGCGGCGGCATTTTGGGCGTTGCGCACAAACATCCTTCCATCATACACCATGCATTTGCAACAGGCCTTTTGCGCAGGTGGGGTGAACACAAAAAGGCGTTTCATTTTAATCTTAAGATACCCTAGGACAGCTTCGGCGTATTATCGCTTTTTCTTTTTCTCTTTCTATTTTTCTGGTTTTTTTTTTGTGGTTGGGTAGGAAGGGTATTGGGCATGGACACTAAGCCACTGGAAGGACATGGAGGACAGGAGTTGGGCACGGCATTCATCCCAAGCGTGTGGGTTCTGCATCATGATAGATTGTATTAATACAGTTCAGTAAGGCATTCTTCTACGCATTCGACCCGTCTCGTACTTGGGATTACATACGCATCACCATGCGGCATCTCAGCGGCATTCGTCACCATCTCGATGTATATGCCAAATGGTACTATCATGCAGGGTACCTACCAAGCAGATCGCATGCTCAGCCTCAAGATTCTACGCGAGCTTCGCCGCTTGCCCTGATTCCTGTTGCGTCTTCACTAAGCGCCTCGCCGTACCAATTGCACATGCGACCGTCGCAGCCTTCCGCGCCTCCCGCCTATCCTATGCCGCAACCCTTCGCGTCCTCACAGACAATGGTTCCTCGTCATGTTCCATTAGCTTCATTCATGGATTATACACTCGACGAGCAGTGGCCGGGAAATGTACAAGGGAGTGCCAGTGAAGTATGGTGGACACATGATCCGTTGGGACCTCCACCGCTGTCGACGTGGCCTCAAGAGCTCGCACACTTCGAGACTCAAGCCTTTCCGCCAGCATTCCAGGAGCTTGCCGGTACACTGGATCTGCAGCAAGTTGTCCGTCGCCCGACTGATGGTACAATTGTTGATGTACAGTTTGACCAGTCGATTCCTATGGAAAGTGGTAATGTTATCGGGTTATGCGAATGGAGGTTCAGTTTCTGGGCTCATTCTCGCGTCTGGCAGTCCTTCGTCGACGCGTTTGGAGAGATTTTCGATGCAAACGGGTGTGTCGACCGAGAGAAGTTCAATGCGTTACACAAAAATCAGCTTCGTCACCACGAGTGTTGTATATGTGGTCAGGCTCTGTTTGGAACTCTTGATGATATGAATATCCATATTCGACATATCCATGGTCCAATTCACAGCTCGGACGGCCATCTGAACCACAGACAGTACGATTGTCCTTATGTTGACCTGGGCTTTTCGTGTTCACATGACGAGAAATTCAGTCACCCTGTCTTTGGTATCCCTGGCGGGAGGCTCTACCATACTCTACTGCACCAGGCGCTTGCTTGTCCCTGTGGTTCTCGACAGCCTACTATCCAACATCTCAATCTTCACTTCGCAGAGTGCATGATCGGTTCAATCTCCCCTACGCGCCCTTTATTCGTCAACTGGTTCAAAAACGTTTACAGAGATAACAAGAATACAGTCGTCTGCATGCCTAGCCATGCTGCCTGGTATCGACCGAAGCTCGCCACTCCACTTGAGTTCGAACAGCTTACTCCAGAAGCTCAATTATCCCTCATCAAGAAGTCGAAGTCTTTACCGACTCTGTTCTTAGCAAGGGCAAGTAGGGAGAAGTATGTCCAGTGGACAACACAAGCAATGACTAGCATACTACATTGGACAGCAGAACATCAAGCAATCTCTGGGCTGCAAGGTGAAATCTTTGTTCTACAACTTCAGTGCCGATCGAACTGCTTCCCGCTTGTGATATCAAAAGCCACACGGAACGTCTTCGATATCGCTTTCCATCGCGAAGATTCCGCAAAGAAATCCACCATTGGGTTCATGGCAGCTTACTGGACCACTCAAGTCATGGAATTTATTGAAGAAAAGCAGGCAAGTATCCTGGGAGCAAGCCACCAATTGCAACGTACGGTGACGGCCTCTCTTCGCATTTGATCCACCTTGCCATGCTCTTTGTATCGACTATTCCATCCTACCTCTGGTGAAAGATCCAAGTCCGTGATATATGGGAATCCAATTTGTATAATTAAGATCCTGATCTCTCGGAAGCAATGAATGCTTCGAAAAATCATTCCGATATCTTGGTTATCGAAGTGGAGGATGCAGTATGGTTTTTTTTCCCTTGAAGCAGCAGTCCGCAGAACCAGTGAGCTGCTTGCTGTCAATCGCGTGTCAGTACTCTCGCACAAACATGCTGATCCGTGATCCATACACGTTCAACGAGGCGTCAAGAATTCGAGTGAGCACAGTTGTCGTTGAATAATCTCGACAGCTTGATCTTCTTGTTCGATACTTGTTTGCTCACTGGATCTGCGTCTCTACGTCCGATGCCATTACCACTCTTTAGAGGTGCCAGATGATATGCTCCTTGAGAATAAGAGTGGCGAAGAGGAGGTTGGCTGGAATCGCTTTAGGTCTCAACTCCTGTCGGCATGTTAAGACACTTGCACGTGAAGGTGGCGAGGGGGTGTGACTTGAGATCGGCTTGGGTGTAGTCTGTCGGTAGAGAGGTCTCGTGGTTCCTCCAGCACATCATTTCCTTGTGGATTGGAAAGGCGTGTGGGCCAGCGAAGGAGAGTTTTAGGCGGCGAGTTCTCGTAGGTCGGAACTGTCTGCTTCCTAATCTGGGCTTTAAACAGTGGTTAGTCGCCGGCAAGTCCTTGTAGATCAGTAGAGATCGCTGGCCGACCGAAATTCAGGATATTGTTGACGAGTGGTTGTGTAGGTTTTGTGGTGGCACAAGTTGCGGGTTTTCTCAGCGCCTGTTTGGAAGAGCCAGATTTCTACTCGACATGCTGAGAGCCTTGCAACGATACACCAGCCTTTTGAGTGGTTGATCGAGTGAAAAATTGACTGAGGGCGGTAATTCTCACAGATGGCATGTCGGGATTAATTGGAGAGCACACGAGCACACAGAAGTCGTAGTATGCAACTGTGAAGCTAAAGGGACGATGGACACTCCTTGACCGATGAAAAGATGCAAATCGGGATCGAGCCTAGTCCCGAGCGTGTGGTTCCGCAGAGAATGCATCTGCACGGTCAGTAAGCATTGACTTGCGCGTATGACCCACGGCAAACGAGGGCTCAGCGTCTCAGTGGGACTCGTCGATGTGCCGGTGTACATGTCCAAAGACAGTAGCCAAGC